>OY726531.1:25105774-25435457 GCA_963383655.1 Bathymodiolus septemdierum | reverse complement strand
TGGTGACTATGTGGATCGTATATATACCATTGAACTTGAAGTATAACATAAACAGCTAGGTCTGCTCAATACATTTAGCTATATACACTTGGAACCTGCCAGTGAGGGTCAGTTAAGAATGAAACTTAGCGATAAAAGAGATAATATGTTTCTGTTTATGCCCTGTTCATTTGTAGCAACATTCATGGCGTATATCTCTAAGCTGATTTATATACAGAAATAGATTCTGGCTTCCAGCATCAACCAATGAGCTATGCGTTTCATGGTAAATTTTAAAAGGAGGAACATATCTATCCCTGTCCTCATTCATGACTTATTACCGGGTTTGTAACTAGACTAAGACGAAGGGTGCCCCCAAGGTTTTTAGTGGGATTCGTGTTACTCGATCTTTAGCTTTATATGTATGTTTTGTAGATCTTTGTTTGTTCTTTTTTACTTTTTCCTTTAGCCATTGTGATGTCTGTTCTTCTCCGATATACATATTCTGATTACCTCTTTTGGTATCTTCAAACTCTTCTTCCTACCCCTAGGCTTTGCTAGTCACCTGTCCGTACACAATTAGCTTGTAAGCCATACGAAATTGTATCTGTGGTATTTTCTAATTTCATGGATCAATTCTTTTAAAATGTGGATATTCTACTAAGGTAATCCTTATGTACTCCACCAAAAAATACAATGCACAAATTAAGCGAAAACTTGTTTTTATTACACTATGGTGTTGTGTACCCCTTTAACATATGATCCCTATTTTCATCTACAACTAAGAAGAAAATAGAAAGCCAGGTGAGGAATTGCAGGATCCATGGAGTTTCAATTTATTGATAGACATACTAGGTTAAGGCATATCTATGACAATCACTGTAGCTTATATGTTCAAACAGATTACACAGGATGTTGTGAATGTGTAAATTATCTTCCTTGACATCAGAAGACGCCAATATTTATCACATGTATATGTTACAGTATCATGTCTGATTGTCTGCATGTTTCTTTGTGAATTTGCTTTGTTTTATTTGTTTGGTTATGGTTTGCTTTGTCTGTTTGTTTTTGTTTTTTACAATGTTGCTAATTGTATCCAAATTGCCTCTTTCTACGATTTTTCTGCTTAATTTGGGAAATGTTCGACAGTGTGGTATTTTTAGTGTTTCTTTTTATTGTAGCTGTTTTAAAAAATGACGCATTCAAAACAATGTAATAGGATAGCCAATTGTCGCGGTATTGAATTTGGTGATGGAGTATCATGTTAACTGACATGAAATAACCTTATTTTGATTTGTGTTTTGTGCCAAACAATTTGTAAGGAAAAATATATAAAGGTGTATTCGAAGGCAATTAAAATAAATTGGTGCAATCCGTTGATGCACTACAATTCAGTGTGGATCAACAAATACATAATGTAGTATGATTATATGGGCCAGTCATTTCAGCTGCGCCTTCTGTTAACTGTAGCATGTATTTCTGTGCAGTCACTATCTGAACAAAGAAGTTGTTTCTCATATGAGATCCAACACACTGCATAAACATAAATTACTTCTTTATTTGTATAAAGAACTTGGATTGTGTGATTCAACACACTGCAGAAAAATAAATTATTTCTTTAAAATACATTATCATCTACTTACTCAAGATATGTTTAATTTTGCATATATGATAAATATCTCCCAGGGGTGTAATAATCTGATCCGTATTACATGGGGGTGCAATAATGTGTGCCGTATTGCATGGGGGAGGGGTAATATGGATTTTTCAAAATGGTGGTCGGAAATTTTGCATGAAATCGAGTGTTTAGTTATTCACAATTATTTTGTCTTTTTGGGGAAAAAAAATTCTTCCGGAATTCACGTTTTCCGTTCAGATCAGTTCTCATTATTAATATATCGTTATTTACTTTGGTCGTCTGTTACTGTCAAAATGGATTACGAAGAAAACATGGAAAATGTTCGCTATGTAACGAATTATGACACTCCTTTATGAACCAAAGATTGAATCATCTTGTGTTGTTGTATAGAAAGCGTAACTGTATAAGGATTATGTCTCTAAATACATATAATGAAAACGTAGATCTAATATGACATTATTGCATAACAATATGATCATATCCCAAATCAAGCTACATGGTTTCTGAAAACGGTCAGCCATCACAAATATGAAGAAAGACGCATTGAAGTATATGATTAAAAGGTTATGATATGACATTTTTCATATCACATGCCATATCAACCCTCGACCCATATTAGCCCTCGAGCCTTCTGCCCTTGGGCTAATATGGACATCTCGGGTTGATATGACATGTGATATGAAAAATGCCATATAATAATCTATTAATATGCAATGCTAAAAAAGAAAAAAGCCTATCTAAACAGAACCACTTTCAGACTGAATAATTTGATCAGTTTAGACAGGTGTTTGATTTATGCAGGTCCAAATTACTGTAAAGTCTGTCTGGTTTAGGTGGGTTTTCGGTTTACTCAGGGTTCAGTTTAGACAGGTCTCGCTGTACATATATAGTTCATGCATTTCCTCGTTAATGCCATGATATATGAAGGAATCTCCTTCGACAATTGTCTTCGTGAGTAATTCCATGATATGCAATTCTTGTAAAGCTTTCTTTGATTTTCGTCGTTATTGTTTATGAGTAATCCTATGACATGCATATACTCTATGGAAATAGTTTTCGTCCCTCTTCGTTGCTATCGTTTGTGAGTTATTCCATGGCATGTATCCACTTGTTTCATGATAATGCACCTGCTCACAAATCTGTCGTGGCGAAAGAATACTTTGCTACACATGTATTGAATCAATACTTTATTATGTCCTTCACAAAGTCCAGATCTTGCTTCCTGTGAAACTTGGTTGAACCCAGTAACCAAATAACGCCTCGGGGATAGCCGATTTTATAGCAGCCTGGTCGTTGGAAATGCTGTATTTCAGTCGATGAACAACACATCCTACACAATAATTAATAAACAGCGTTTCCTAAATGGATGATGAAGCTGCCAACGTGTGTAGATGCCACAGGAAAATACGTCATAACTTTTTACATCAGATTATTCAGTTGATTTAAATAAGCCGATCCTCAGAACAGTCCAAATATTCCTCTTGACATGCAGTCCTGACCTCCACTCATCGTTGATGTGCTTCATCAATGAATGGATGACTTATTTCCACTTGGTTACGTCTAATATATAATTGCCTGATTAACTGAACAGATATAATCATTCCACATACAGTCATCAATGATATTATAACTTGTATCAGAACAATAGCCTGAATCCCATCCTACAACAATATTGAAATTTTTAAAAGAAATTAATTTATATACAAAAATATAGTTATATAGCATATGTTCTAAATATATGGTTCTATCTTTTTAATGTTTCTTTTATTTGTACATATAATCCGATTGTTCTATAGACAAGTATGTTTTAGATGTTGTATTTCTAAAGATTTTGTGGGTGTATAAGTTTAATAATAAAGTTTCTTCGCGCCACGATATAGCTGAAATATTGATAACTATCTGAGGCAGCGATTTCAGTTTCGCCTTCTGTTAACAAAATGCGCCACGACAAACGCGATGACTTCACTTTTCCAATAATCATCTTCAGTAGCAATATTTCAGAATAATCAGCGTATGGATTTTACATGTCTCTATCAAAACGACTCAAACAAGGTAACGTTGCTCCTAGGTTGATGCCATTGCTTCAAAAGTTCTACGGAAAGTCTACGTTCGTCATCACATTGACCATTACGAAATATCCAAATCTCAAATGACAATGGATATTTTACTATTTCACGTAGATGTCTTCTTCCCTTTATCACTGCCATGACTATTACTGAACTTGACTGTAGATATGAGTAAAATGGCGAGTGTCTTATAAGAAGCAGAAGCTGCTTGTCTTTCGCGACCACCTGAATTCACCCCGTTTTGTTATGAGGTTCGTGTTGCTCATCTCTTTAGTTGTTTGTGTTGTCCTATCATGTGTCTTTACGCTCTGAGTTCCGTGTTGTGATGTCATTAGTATATAGGAAAGTCTGTATACAGAATAAATTTCTGACAATTTCACAATTAACAACAGTATAATATACTACCACATGTGGTGCTAAATTCAAATGAAACAATACAATTTTAGTGCATCTTTTAACCTGTGTTTCTGCCTTATTTAAGGATTGATCGCACTTTTTGTTCGGTTCATGAAGAAATAACCTCAATCAGGTTGTACACACCGTGTAGCCCGCGTACGCAAGGGTGTGTACAACCCGATTGAGGTTATTTCCAATGAAACGAACAAATAATTTATATCAATCCATATTAATTAGTACAAACTGTTTTTGTTATGATATTGAACAATATATTTATTTTTTCAAAATAATGCAAATAATCGGAAATAAATTTATATAACACCAAAGGTGACTCATTCAAAGAAAACCACCTGATGACAACGGCACGCGATGCCTTGAGAACGACGTCTATTTTCAGATTCCGTACATTGGAAAATAACCTCAACTTTTTAAGCCAATCATAACACGCATAAAATGACATGTGACTCTAAGATTAATGTATAGCACATTGTACTTACTTGATATATTGTAAAAAGGGATATTCCAAACAAAATTGGTCCAAATACAGAGGCAGCTAGAGAGCTAGAGACAGCTAATATATTTCTCTATGGGCGAAACAAAGATAATAAAAATATTACTGAGAACTTTCTATGTAATTAATTCATATATACATTTGCAAAGACATGACATTCAAGAAAATATTCAAACACTATCTGACACTATTGATAGATCCAACTTAACATCGGTGTCAACCTCGTCACAATTGCTGAATTGGAGCCAAGCAACAATCACTCACTCACTCAACGTAAACATCGCCACTATATAGCTGAAAAATTGATGAGTTGGAGCCAAACAACAATCTTTCACTCACTCAACGTAAACCAGACGCAACATATGATCAAAAGATGTGGTTCAAGAGAGTATTAAAATCAGTTTATGTTCTATAAAAGAATCAAAATCAGTTGATGTTCTACAAGAGTAAGTTAATATATTATAGTGTTATTTATATATCTCTGATACATTTGATAGACGCTATTTTGTCCTAAGAAAATCTATGTCTTTCCAATACTGAATATTCCTCCATAGATCTGCTGTATGCCTTGACCTACATCTCGAAGCTAACAGTGAATTTCGGTAAAGAAAAGGAAACTTTACCTCAAAATATATGAGTTCAATTTTTCCATACTTTTTTCCAATTTGGCAACATTTCAACAGCACATGCATATAGAGTATATATATCTCAATTGAATCTATATTCCAGAGACTGTGGTTCCTCTCATGATTTCCTTGATAAAAGGTCACTTGCTTACAAGGGAGTTGCTGAACAAAGAGTTCATAGCGGTTTAAGATGAAGTCATCACTTCGAAAGTTTTATGATCGCCACCCTGACCTGGTAAACGGTTACAAAATAGCTGGGTTACAAATGACCACGGATATGTTCTGTTTGTGGTAATCCCAATCGTTCCTTATTCATGATATAACACAATGTGTAGCAAGCGCAACACGACGGGTGCCACTAGTGGAGCCTGCACTTCTGACCCTTCTAGATCATCTGAGTTCACCCTCGGTGTTCAGGGGGATTTGTATTGCTCTATCTTTAACTTTCAGTGTAGTGTTTTGTAGACTATTGTTTGTCCTGTTGTCCTTTTCCTTCTTGTCATCATTGTAGTGTCTGTCCTTCTTAGATTGACGGTTTCTGATACACTTTTGGGATCTTTAAATTTTTCTTATACAAAATATAATAAGTATGTACATGTATACGCTAGCATATTGTGTGAAAACTAACTGGATTAAATTTGACAAAGAATACATTACCCATTTCGAGGTATTGAAAAGCAGAGCTTTGGTTGCATATACTTCTATAACTCCAATATGAATGAACTAAAACGACAAGATATATATATATATATATATAATTACAGTCTCTCATATCGAGGTAAATAAACAAAATCTCTAAAAAATTTATCCGGAGCTTTCGGCCGTACAACCCGACCTTCTTCAGCGGAACTTTATTATGTTATGGTACATTTGAATTTGTCATAATGGATAACGTCACGAAGTAAATAAAATAAAAATTACGGGAAGTAGAACGTTACGTTTTTGTATTTAATCCATGGGGTTTATTCATCCACAGTTTTTCGATTGTATCTCGGTGAGAACTATCGCCGCAATTTTTTTCTAAAGCCACAATTTCATAATCATTCACGGACTGTTCAGTGGAATTAAAATGAATTACTATTGGATCAGGTTTCCGCCTTCTGATTAGTGATAAATTTAACGAATGTCTTTGGTACAGGGTGTCCCCGATTTCTCCGATGTAAATAAATTTGTCACAATGTTTACAAAATAAAGCGTAAACCACATTTGCCGTTGTACAATTAATATAATTTTTTGGGCACCTGTAAAGTGCGAAACGAAATAGAAACGAAACGAAACGAAATCAACAAAAAACGAAACGAAATCAACAAAAACGAAACGAAATGAAACGAAATCAACGAAATGAAAACGAAATAAAACGAAAGCAAAACGAAATAAAACGAAATCAACGAAAACAAAACGAAATAGAAAATGGAAGAAAAAATAATAGGGGCCTAAAAGAAATCAAACCTATTTTCACAATTACGATGCTAGACTACTTCCCACACATGTCTCAGTGTCTTTCATCAGGAGAGGACAGGATTTGATCACCATTGACCAAGAATACTATGCATTTATTCAGCGGGAGTCTGTCCTTTTCACTTAGTGGCTTCTTTTAAATTTGGGAACCATAAGAGCAACGTCAAGTTTTGTTGAAAAGAGAGGAATTAAAGTAACAGAAGTGCAGTAGTTAAAGTTCACTAATAAATACCCCCGTCCGAGCAAAATTTAAAAGTGTGTCGGAGAGACGAAAAAGTGTGACGACCGGATGGACAAACGAACGAACGGACAGCAGAAGTCCTATATACCCCAATCTTTTTTTGGCGGAGGTATACAAATCCCATCAAAAATTTACTTTAGAATTTAAATAAAATCTACATATCTTGTAAAAGTACCTTTTTTCCCTTTGATCCCTTTTCATATAAAGAAAACCCCAATCACCCCCCTCCAAATTTTTTTCCGGTATTAATAAAATTTGATACGGCACATATTTGTATACCCCCCGCTATCCAGCGGGAGGGGGGTATATACTATATGTCCGTTTGTCCGTGAGTGCTTCCCTCACTGCCTATGCAATTCCTCCTTAAAGTCCCACTGGCTATATATTTGACTAAAAATAAAAACACAATTCTTTTAATAATAAAACCATTTAAACTTGTTAAAACATTTAAAAAACGCAATAAAATTGGTCTTTCAGCTCGCATTATTATATAATAAAGGGGGAAACAAGTGGCGAGAATTAAGTCCTGTCATGCAATAATTTCCACCGAAGATTTTCCGTATTCATACAACCTCTGTTGAACTTGAACGCTACGCATGCATATTGAGATTGTTGTCTATGAAAGAAACATGTCAGAATCTAGTTCGAAGCGTGGTCCAAAGATAAGATTTACAGATTCACCGGATAAGAGAATCGAATGCTAAATTGAGTAATTTGAGCAGGATATGGATTGGAGACCAGTGTGATCGTTGGAATGAGCTCAGATCAGTTCTACGAGTGAAAACCAACGCTGAAGTGGCGAAAATACTTTTCGACTAGTAAGTGCAATGTTTACATTTTAACGATGAAAATAAATCGTACATTGTGGCTGATAGAAGTTATAAATTTATTCCGTAGGTGAAAATATTGAATGAAATATATATTTATTTATCATCTATATCTTAAATGTATGTTATTTACTTCGAAATAGGTGATAAAACCTGTCAAATACCAAAGGTAAAATCGAGACGAAAATATTGAGGCCAGTTAAAGGGATTTTTTAGAATACAAATTATCGCTTTTAATACGGCGTCCTAAATTGCAAACAATGTTCTTTGGTGTTTTGCATCGAATTTTGCTTTAATTCTTAAGTATTTTAATTAAGTATATATTCTAACAATCGTTGTGGCAAACATGGGGGGAGGGGGGGGGGTATTGTTGTGAATATAATCAGTAACAGAGTACAATGTAAGTCCCAAATTAGTGTAAAGTAAAGTATTTGCTCTACAATCAAGGCATCCCGGAAATGGGTTTCTGCCCCTAACTGTACTAGTAGTCACACTATATATCTATCACAGATCTTCATTACTTTTGTCATTTTACAATTTTGCAATATTCCTAGGCTATTGTCAATTTCAGCTATGATGAGAAAACTCAGGAGACACAAACAGCAAAACAACTTAGATTACACGATGATAGTGTGTTTGTCACAAGTGTGGCATTTTCTGATAATACAGCATGTGCTGCATTTACGTCCACTCCAGAACGTGCCCATCAGAAGCCCTACATTACTGTTGCAGATGTTTCTGAGATTTCAGCATCAGAACATGAGATTGGTAGAATGTAAGTTTAATAAAACAACATAGTAGTGAAAGTATATATAAATTTTATTGCTGTTTATGGTATTTTAAACAATTTATGTCACTTTCGCACAGCTAGAATGAAAACATTTGAAAAATTGAAGAAGAAAAAAAGCAGTTGAAAGACTGAGACTCAGAGAGAACAATTAAGGGCCTGAACAGTAATGCCAAATTTAGCTAAGTACAAAGCTTTGCTCGTGGGAAATAATTATACATTTTTGTATTAACAAAATAAGGTATAAATCAACAGGATCTTGTTGGGTAATCTATATATTTACACCATGAATGATGCTTTTAATTGCACTTTAGTTTTGACAAATCTGACAATATTTCATTACATTGAATAAAATAGAGATTTACTCAAATAAGTATTGTGTAGCATGATTTTGATTCTTGGTGTTTTAGCGCCACTTTCTACAATATTTTCACCAGTTTTAGTGGTGGAGGAAGCCAGAGTACCCAGAGAGAACCACCGACCATGGGCAACCAATTGGTAAACTTTATCACTTGCGGCTGCGAGTCGAGTGCACCTTTTTTGTAATTTACAAAGCCATGCTATTGTGTAACAGCTACATATGTCAGTTATATATTTTTTTTTGTTTTAGAACAGAAGTTGAAATGTCGGGCATTGCTGTCAGCAAATATTCCACTAAAAAAGCATTTTACATATCCAGCAGTTTTATTAATATATGTATGACAAGATATACATGTGTATATGGGGGAAGTGTCAATGAAAAACCATCACATCAATAATGTTGCTTCATACTGTTGTTGACTACTTGCCTTCACTGCAAAACAGATGTACAAAATTGTAAACAAAGTGTGTAAATAAATTTGACACAGAAAATAATTTTATTTTGGATTATCTATCCGAGTCTTCCAGGCATGAAGCCTACATACTGTCCAAGTGGGTCTGGATATTTTCCCCTTATCCGCCATACACAGCAACTTGGTACAACACGCCTGTTTCCTGCTCCCAAATAGCCATGTCGCCACAAAATGTACTGTCTGTACGCAGTGTGTCTTCTGTCTCTGTTGTAATCTTGATCTGGAGGTTGTGTCAGCATATCATCTCTATGGCGAGCAACAACCTCCAAAACAAGTTCATCCAAAACTAGGGTATAGAAATCCTGAAAAGAAGGGAAAAATATAGATGAGAAACAATCCATAGATTTCCGTTGTAATACATCAATTCATTCAGATAAGCTAGTTTGAAAAAGATATTGTGGTGCTGGATGAATACTTTCTCAGTTATGCTTTATTTGAGGGGCCATCAACAGTTTGTCATGAGATGTGGATTTTTGCTTGTTGAGGGCTGTATGGTAACCTGTCTTGTATTTAATTTCGAGGATTATTCTTGTGTGATTTGTTGGTTGTTTAACCCATATCTCATTTTATTTAAATGGTAAATACATGTTTAAACATTAGATGGTATGTTGCATACAAACAACAGATTACATGGTGATGGCCAAGTCAATATAGAATAGTAAAGGCATATGAAAAAAATAATATTTACAGGCATTCTTGAGTGGCACCTCTCACTGTTCTCCTTGCAACACACTTTCTCTCCCTCCAGTATCTCCCTGCAATAGGTGCAGGTGCATCAGTCAGGTTGACCAGGCTGAGAAGCAGGATGGATCTGGATTTCTTTCATTTTCTTGCTCCAATAAATTGAAGACAAATGAAGGCTGCGTGATTGATCTGAATTCTAAAATAAATAGAATTTTTTTATCATCTTGTATGAATAAATCAAAAGATCTTTAATTCAATCTTTTATGGCAACCAAAAATGAGGACCAAACAAAATACAGTCGTCTGTCAAAAGTATTGGAAAATGTCAAAAAAAATCCATATATAATCAACCAAAACCATATTTTTTTTTTAAATTATTGTGAAGTCATTTCTGGATAGATTTTAACAAATTTTACACCAAAACATTCAAAATTGTCTATATTTTGTTTGTTTATTTGTTCATTATGCTTATATGAGTGGTTTTTATTTGTACATACTTTTTCCATGATTTAAATTTTTAGGATTTATTTTTAGTTGAAATATATAGGAAAATCAGTTAATTTTTATTTGTTGTGTTAAATTATATACAAATAAAAATCACTCATAACAACATAATGAGTAAATAAACCCAAAAAAAATATTGTTTTGGTTGATTATGCAGGGATTTTTTTTTTTACATTTCCCAATACTTTTGACAGATGACTGTAGTACAGAAATTACAGTAAAATTTATTGTTGCATAGAGTAACTTCGACAATTTATGTAACCTCGATACACTTAGAATCAAAACATTTAGAAAACAGAAATTTTTAACGAATACAACATATTTATTGTTCACTTGGTATTTCCCTTATCGTACCCCAATTTTGTCAAAATACGTTTTTTTTTACAATTAACTTTATTTCTCCTCTCTCGAGCTATGCACAAATTACTAACGTACTTTTCTGTTTTAAAACAATGCGAAATGACCACTTTTTATCGGGAAAACATTTGAAATAAAAGAATAATATAGTGAGAAAAGAGTACATGTGCTTACCTCTTCCATCGCTGTTTATTTATAGTTGGAACAACACGATCATTCGGCAATCGTATACGGCCGAGTAGTTACGACTGGATCATTCGACAGACTCCGTAAATTTGCCGATAATTAATCAGTCGCCATCTTTTGATGCAGCATCCTGGAATTCGTCAACAAATATCGTTCTCTCACCCATTCTTTCTCACATATATCAACACGAAAATGAGTTAAAACATTATTTTATTAAATATAAAGCATGTATAGTACATTTTTTGGAGAATGCAGCTCATTAAAAAAACGGTCGTATCTTAGCCAGTGGGGCTTTAACAACTTGATGGAATTGAATGAATCTTACAGGAAATTTTTAATACCATATGGCAAGGTTCATTAATTTCATGAATTCTTTAGTACCAAATGGCATTATGCACCTTCTATTTTTGTTTTCCCATTTCAACAGTTCTTGCTAAAATTTCTTCACTTTTGGACTTTGTCATTTAAGGCTATGTAATTGTCATACAAGGCTATATAATAGAGAGAGGATACTGTTGCGTTATCCATAATTCTTCCTAAACAACAGAATGGATTTCAATAAAACTTCCAGAGTTTCTTGTGTTTAGATTTTGCAAGTATTATTTTTTTAAATTACTTTGAATCATATAGTACTTGGATACAAGATAGATGATAAAAACTATCTTGCATTAAATTTTTTGACAGCAGTTGTAGGGTTTACCATCTACAAATCGTACTATATATCTGAACAGAAAACAAAGTATATTGATGTTTATAGAATATTTGCCAATGAATATATTAAAAGAATGAATGAAAATAAAACACTTTAAAAGTGTACATTTTTAATGAAAGCAAAAAATTATATAATAAATGCAAAATAAATAAATGTTTTCAAAAGGTATTAAATAGAAATTGTACTTAGGTTGTATATATATTTCATGTAATTCTGATTATAGCCCTGGATAATCAGAACAAGATGTAACAGGGAAACACCAAAAGGAGCTTGGACTTTTGGCGTGTTAATTGTAGCAAGCATTTGAATAAAAGATATTACGTTGTTAAAAAAAAAAAAAAACATTATTTTTTCCAGAAGTTCTTCTGTAAGATGTGCGCTCACTGTATGTCCTGTTATGTTGCTGTTGGTTTTTTTTTAGTTCTTCAAAATAGAACGATAGGATTTGAAATAAAAAGTTTATAGTGTTGGGTCTTTTTGACCCCTGTACATCTCGGAAAGAACAACGGTAAGACATTATGCCAGATCTGTTGGCACACTACCGAATAAAGGTAATAACAATGGTACCGTAATCCAAGGCGCATTCAAAAGGGAAAGTCCACAAGAACAGACAAAACCGATAAGAAGCTCAACCATCTGAGTTTTCAATCAACGGAACAACTGAAAAACAACACATTCCTGACTTGGTACAGGCATTTTCTCAGGAAAATGGTGGGTTCTGATAGCAAATAGGCAGATGCCACTCGTCTAACCCTAAGACGTTACCAATTATAAAAACAATCGGTACATGTAAATTCTCTAATCCTAAGACATGACAAAATGTGAAACTAGAAAACAACTATCATATTCCCGACTTGGTACAGGCATTTCCCAAGAAAATGGTGGGTCAAACCTCCCACTTGTATGACAGTCGTTAATAGTTCCGTCATATTGACAAATTGGGGGAGGGGGTGCATGGGGATTAAACGTGACAAGTCGGGAAAATCCAGTAGTCAAATAGTGCCCAGAATCTGAAACTCAAGACCATCCTGTATGATTTGCGAATAGGCAAATTTAAGAAGAATACAAACGAAAAACGTAATAAAATCAGACGAAAAATGAACCCTCAATATCCCAATCTATGAAAATACCCCCTCATATCCCCCCCCCCCCCTTTTTTTTTTATATGCCAACTCCAGAAACTTTATAATTCATAAATACTGACACACACTCAAACACAAATAAAAATATGACATTTGAACTTCTGAAAGTTTGTCGGCAAGCAAACCCGGCTTGAATTGAGTTGCGGGTAATGCACGTGAGGAGTACTGTAACGGACAGACATGCAAGATGGGTTTCCCGGTTATAATTAATCAAATTATTGTATTTAAAAAATCAAATTATTTTTTTTTTATTTCTTTATTTCGTTTCGTCTTTTATTTTTTTCCTTCCATTTTCTTCATATCAGTCTATTTCGTTTTGTTTTCGTTGATTTCGTTTTGCTTTCGTTGATTTCGTTTTATTTCGTTTTCATTTCGTTGATTTCGTTTCGTTTCGTTTCGTTTTTGCTGATTTCGTTTCGTTTCGTTTCGTTTCGTTTTCGTTGATTTCGTTTCGTTTCTATTTCGTTTCGCACTTTATAGGTGCCCTCCATTTTCTTCATATCAGTCTATTTCGTTTTGTTTTCGTTGATTTCGTTTTGCTTTCGTTGGCTTCGTTTTATTTCGTTTTCATTTCGTTGATTTCGTTTCGTTTCGTTTTCGTTGATTTCGTTTCGTTTCGTTTCTATTTCGTTTCGCACTTTATAGGTGCCCTAATTTTTTACGTTAAATGTTTTTCCTTCAAAATTGGTGAATGTATGGGTGTTACGAACATACGGACAAATAGCACAGTTCCTACTGCAAGGTTCACACTTGTGTTCCTGTTTAAAAAACAGAGAATTATGCTTTTTGTGAACTAAAATATCTTTTAAATTCTTATCTCGTCTGAATGCTAAAATTGGTGGTTTTATGAACACGTTTTTCATTTTCTCCGACTTGTGCAATACTGTCATTTTCTTTTTTATGATTTCACGGACATGGGGTAAACCTTTCGAATAAGCTAACACAAGCGGTACTCGATCTGTTTTAGATTTATCAGTTCTGTACTGAAGTAAATTATTTCTGTCAAGTTTGTCAACCTTCTTTAATTCATTATCAATCGATCTTTTTGTGTATCCCCGTTTGCAAAGATTCTTCTTCATTTCAATTTTCTGTATCTTGTATGCAGATTCCTCAGAACAAATTCGTTTTATCCGAACTCCTAACCCGTATGGTATTGACCTTTTCATATATTCTGGATGAGATGACTTTGAGTGTAAGTATAGATGTTTTTCCGTCGGTTTTGTGTACAAATCTGTCTTTATTCTGCCGTGTTCAATTATTGTTAAAACGTCCAAAAATTTTAATTTCTCGGTTGAATATCGTAAATCAAATTGAATGCGGGGATGTATTGAATTTGCCACTCTATGAAAATGTTTAAGTGAATCTAAGCCATCACTCCATAAACCCCATACATCGTCTACAAATCTAAAAGCGATGAAAGATTTGCTAAATAATCCAACAATAATAATCCGACCAGCAGACAAAGGTTTGGGTATAGTAATTTAAGATGCGAATTCATAATTTAGAATATACCATTTCATCTAAATGTTCATCATTAATTGTGTTTCGAAGCGGAGGGATACAGTTACTTCCCTTGTTAGATTTAACTAGCATTTTCATCATTTTTCAGTAAGTTTTAGGGTTCGTCGAATTATCTAATAATATATTGTCTAAGTTACTTTCAAAATTTTATTTTGCTTTCTTTTTCATATTATTGACCTTGTTTCTTTGTTTTTTATATTTTAAAGTGTCACTTTCCCTCCCAAATTTGAAAACATTTTTCCTCAGGCGACCGCGTAGTCGAATTTCTTTTCTAATTTCGTTATTAAACCATGGTTTGTCATAATCCCGTACAGTTATAGTTTTCGTTGGAATACATTGGCTTGCTATGTCCAAAAATAAATTTGTAAATTCTTCAACCATGTCATATACGTCGTTTAAAAAGCCTATCATTTCATTCCAGTTAATTTCGTTCATTTTGTTATTAAAGAGTTCTAAATCTATATTCTCATACTGCCAAATTTCTCTGGTAAATGAACATGAAGTCGATTTTGGACATTTGAGAAAAGCAACTGCTGCATCGTGATCGGCAATTTCTGATGGTATCTTAAAAACATCAGAATATAGTGGGGTCATGGTATCGGAAATTATAATTGGGTCTAATAAATTATTT
The DNA here is from genome assembly GCA_963383655.1 of Bathymodiolus septemdierum. Lineage (NCBI taxonomy): Eukaryota > Metazoa > Mollusca > Bivalvia > Mytilida > Modiolidae > Bathymodiolus > Bathymodiolus septemdierum. The sequence continues at coordinate 25,420,358 of OY726531.1, read as the reverse complement.
AATCTTATTGGTTTTACTATAACATTTCTAAAATTAAACGTGGTCATCAAGTCAACCAGCTTGTTATTATTTACATTAAAAAGATTAGAATTCAGGTCGCCCGAAATCACGATATTTTCGTTTATCTGATGAGCTAATTCAATAGCATGCGTTAATCGTGACCAATACTCGCTGTCGGTCCACTGTGGACGGTATGTATTGCATAAAAGAAAAGATTGACCCTTCGCGTGAATCTGAACCCAAAGACTTTCATCTAAATTATTCTCTAGTTGGATTATCCTTGAAATGTTTACATTTTCTTTCGCATAAATCAGAAACCCCCCTCCCGTTTGATTCTGTCTGTCGCGGCGTTGGATATTTTTTGTGAAGGAACATAATTCAATATCGTCGTTCTGAATACTGTTATCAAGGTGCGATTCAGTTATTACTAGAATATCAAATTCATCTGCAAAATGCTGGACGAAATTTGCTTTGTTTCTGATACTACGTATATTGATATTACACAAGGAAATGGAATTATCGTTTGAACTATTGTCTAAGTTAGGCGGTGAACTCGATATGTATGTTTCCGGACCAGGATTTAGTTCGACATTACCGATCATTAAGATGAAGTGAAGAATGAATAAAAGAAAGACAACATTTACATTTGGATTTAAACTCTGGAGGACAAGGAGGGACACAAACTAAAAAGAACACCGTAAGTTTGTTAATAAGATATTTCTATAAGAATCGGCTTGTACAAGCACACATTTACTTGAGATCCTTGAACAGTTATAAAACATGCCTATGGCTGATATGTAAGCTTCTAATGAATTACCCATTGGGTTTCAGAAGAAGATAGATACAGAGACAGCCACGATCATATTTTATATGTCGTAAAGTAAGAACCTCTTCGCATCCACAAAAACACAGGTATATATACAGGTAAGTATAAAACAAATATACAACATTGAAGAAAATGGGGATGAACAATGAACAAAAAAGTATAATAAAAAAAATATGTACACAGTTACATATGCGGATGTCATATATTGGATTTATTTCAGGCAAAGCTGAAAAACATAGGAAAAATATTTCATAATTATTTTTGTTATTCCAAAAAGGGCGAATAGGAAGATTTACTGAGTAAGGAACAATTAAGGGGAAAAAAATGTTTCTGGTGTGTTTTATGATGACATTAAATTGATAGAGATATTTTAATGCTTGGGATGTTATGTGAATTTTTTATGAAGAAGAAAAAAAAAAAATTCCAGTTAGCAACAGATGAATTTTGAGGATAAATAAAAGGTTTCTAAGTTGGTTAAAAAAATCATTCGATGCAGCTTTGGTTACCAACATAATAACAACGAACACCACAATTGAACAACACACACACAAAAAAAAAAAATACAAATTCCGGCAACAGCATATTTATTCATTGATTACTGTATTACAAATACATGTACATTGTACACACCTATACATACATATATACATATACTAATTTCATGTGTTATTATTGGAGTGATTGAACAGTTTTAATTAAGCAAAAGCGATGGCATTACTGAATAAAAACAGTTCTACTTAACTTTATATATCGACAAAGACATCACAAAATTATACATGATTAATAAAATGTATATTTTCCGACTGCAACAATGCATTTATATCAGCTATATATGTTTGAGAATTAAAATCCACCTGTGATGTAAATCTATTGTCTAAACTCTCCATTATTTTTAAGGAATGGAGAGTTGTGAACAATATGTACAGGGGCGGAGCTAGAGTTTAAAGGTCAAAAACCTCAACCTGTTTAAAATTGCAAAAGGGAATAACAAACAATTTATTTAAATTTTTTTTGTTACAAGATTAATAATTAATAAAATTATTAAAGTACAATGGGTGGATTTTAAGTTGGAGAATGTCCTCGTATCTCTCCATTCCTTAAAACCAATGGGCCTCGGTCCCTTCGGGGCCTCGGCTCCATTATTTTTAAGGAATGGAGAGTTACTCGGACATTCTCCTATACATAAAGATATACCGGTATGTAGAAGAAATATGTAGGGTTGATGCATCAATGACAATTGCACTCCGAAAAAAAGGGGAACCACGTATATTGGGTAAATGAGAGACAAGCAGTAATTGCACATGTATCTAGGTCACGAATTTGGTCTACAAACGTATTTACACACGTATTTGCTCATTATTTACTAAAAAGTTCATATTCCTTTTCTTTCATTTCTACATGGGTGGGGTAATTGAAGGATTTTTTTTTAGTAGAAACTAAACAAGAAGCAAGAAAAACCCAAATTGACCCACTTATATTCATGAATGAAAACGATAACAAACTGAAGAAAGATATATTTGCATTTATTTCTTGTTAACTTGGTTTTTGAAAGCCTTTTGAGTTGGCAAGTTGGGTGGGGTAATTGAACGATTTTTTTGTCAGAAATTAAAACTAAATATATCTACTCATTTTCATGATGTGAAAAGGTAACAGAGGGAAGACAGATTGCATGTATTTCATGTTAACTTGGTTTTTAAAGCTTTTTGAGTTAATGGCAGATGGATGTAAAGTAGATAGGTGTAGGTTAAAAAATTGTTCAATATAGCTTTGGTTACATGTGTATCAACATAATAACAAAATACAACACACGTATTGAACGATAACATGTAAAAAATACAAATTCAACATCGCATTTACTCTTTGCTTTGTACTGTAATTCCGGCAAATATTGGTTACATACATTAAAAAAATAATAATAATAATAATAATAATAATATACAATTACTGCACTTGAACGAGATCAATATGAGGTTTTATGGAGCAGAGTACAACAATATTGAACGAGGCGAATGCCGAGTTCAATATTGTTGTACTCTGCTCCATAAAACCTCTTATTGATCAAGTTCAAGTGTAGTAATTGTTTTATTACATACGGCTCTATTTTACTCTTAATTTTGAAATTTTATGAAAACTATGAAATTTTTGAAACTTTTTGAAAATTTTATCATTTTGAATTTTTTTGAAATAGTATGAAATTTTTTATGAAAATTTGGAATTTTTAAAAAAAAATGAAATTTTCAAATTTGTTAAAAAAAATTGAACTTTAATTTTTTTTTATTTTATGATTTTCAAATTTTCTGAAAATTTTAAAATTTTATGAAATTTTCTAACATATTGATTAGCAAAAAGCAATTTCTGTGCAATAAAAAACCATATTGCACTCTCGTGCCACGTAATTTCATTCATTGATTTTGTACGAGAGTGCAATATGATTATTTATTGCACAGAAATTGCTTTTTGCTAATCAATATGTTAGAAAATGGAATGTCACGTGTATTGCTTCTGGCCAATAGAAAAACAGTAAAATAGAGCCTTATGTAATAATAATAATAATAAGTAAATTATAAAAAAAAAATTCTTTCACGTTGAGGATTTTTTTTTTACATCTTGGCGAGGACATCATAAGTATACATAGAAATGATATGTATACTACCGGCAAACACAACACATAGTCTGTACAAATGATGGAAACAGGTCTCTACGAAACAAGCACATTTCATATTTACCGACAGTGCATACTCAATGGGTTTATACTGCAGTTTCGTGTAATCAAGGCATAAAGAAAAGCTTTAGAAATATAAATACACACATAAATTATGTAATGGGTGTCTACGGCGCGGTGTGCGTCGAGTTATTTTTTTTTTTTTCTAAAACATTACCCTTCGCTCTACAGTACGTCTAGTAGTAAAGCCACCGATTGCAGTATACATATTTGCCGGCATCCTGATACCAGTAGTGTAATAATTTATACATGTAATAAGAAATATGTATAAATGGTTAATGATTCTATATAATATCTTCACTCCAAGGAATTATTGCAATAAAGATGTTTCCTTTGGTTTAACTTACCAAATTGATTTCTTTTAAATTGTATATTACTTATTTCAAAGGTTAATAGAGTTGAACTAAAAAAGTTTGAGCTCGTATATTTTGGTAGAGAGGGAATATGTTATTTTATCAATAGACAAATATGGTAGTATTATAGTTGAACTATAGTTTTAGTGGGGAGGGAATATGCAATACACCAATACACAAATAAACAAACATTTGTGGAGTGATTATGGTTACTGTATCAAAGATTATAGTTTAAGTTTAAATGGTTTGAGCTTGCATATATTTTTTTTTGGGGGGAGGGAGCCATATGCAATTCTATATAAACAAGTAACCAATGTTGGAGTAATTAAGTTTGCTGTATCAAAGTTTATATTTGAACTATTATGGTTTGGGCTTGTATTTGTAGGGGGAGGCAGGGAATTTGCAATTACTGTCTCAAAGATTATAATTGAATTGTAAATAGGTTGGACCTGGATTTTTTTTAATATGGACGGAATATGTAAATGTACCGACACACAAATAAGCAAATTTAGAGTAATTTTGGTTTACTGTACTAACTTTTGTATTTTAATTATAAATGGTTTGAGCTTGTATTATTTTGGTGGAGTGTGATATACAAATCTATCAATACATTGAATTTGTAGTATACTGTTTCATATACCAGTACACAAATAAGCATTTGTAGATTGAATATAGTTACTTTATCAATAGTATACTTGAACTAAATGGGTTTGGCTTGTATTTTTTGCGAGGAGGGAGTATACAAATATACCAATACACAATTAGACAATTTTAGAGTCATTTTAGTATACTATATCAAGGTTTATATTTGATTATAAATGGTTTGAGACTGTATTTTTGTTTGATGGTGAAAGGATATGTAAATCTACCAATACATAAGCATTTGAGGTGATTGTAGTTTACTGAAACATAATTATTTTATTAAGCAGTATACAAAATTAGTTCATATCAACTATTTGGAGAAGTAACAAACAATCAAGGAAATTTTTTTTAATTGGGATTAATCACCGACTCAACAGACCCATGGTCCTCGAAGATACGATCCACACCTGTGTCCGACCTGCGCAAGATATCCATAATATCATCATGATGTCGGATTTGCATTTTTCTACTGTTCTCATTTGTTGTTAGATAGATTCTCCCATCAATTGTCCAGTAAGCGTGTATCTTACGACTATACTTGAGTTCCGCCAGTGCTTTTTACAAGATTTGTTTGATATTGGGTTAAGTTCTCAGTAATAAATATTTTATCTGGATGACATTTAAGTTCTTTCTTTGAGTTATATACCTTCTCACGGACACGATAGGATAAGAAACGAACGATTACTTGGGATTTCCCGTCCTTAGGTTTGCCTATGACATGGGAACGACCTATATCTTCCTTCTTCATGTCAGTAATACTTAGGTCATTTTTGCATATATCTAGTATTATGGAATCAGTATCGACAGGGTGCTTAATCCTACCCATGTTGTTAAGTGGAACTCTGATGTTGTGAAAACGCAGGCTAGTCCTGCGCGAATATTGTTCTTGGTTCTCAACCCTGAGCTCCAACTCATTTATTTTCTTATAGAGTACCTCAATTTCACTTTCCCTTTCCTTGAGGGACTCATCAATTTCACCATTTGTTTTGCAGATATGGACGATCATAGACGCTTGTTTTTGCATCATATCTTTCTGTTCTACAATTGTTTTATCCTGATCATTGATTTTTTTTTCTAATGGTTTTATATGATCATTATTTTTTTCTCTAGGGCCTTGTTTATGGACTCGGCTACTGATTCTGCAATTTTTTCTGATAAAATTGGGACAATTTGATTTAGTACAGTAGGGTTTATTAGGGCTTCAATAACTTTGTCTGCCATAGTTTGTGTTTTTTTCTTCTGATTCAGGTCCCCAATTGAATTTCGACGACGAGTTTGCTTCGTCTCTTGTTTGAGAGTGGCTACAAGATATTGTGGGCTATCAGGGCTAGGCCGTTTTCTAGAGTTTGGAGTTTCCTTTGTGTTTACAAACGATTCTATTGTAGTTTCTGAATTGAGACTAGGTTGAGAGCTGGTTATCAAGGATGTCAACAATGATTCTGTATTATTATCCATGACCTCGGCCATCTTGGATTTTTTGTTTACAGGTACAATAGCGGAAAGAGCATTGCACTGTTTCCTTCCAAAAATACCGTTAATTTAGTGTCAGTTCAAAGTACAAGTGATATCTCACCCTCTTGGAATAAGATTTAGGTAATTAGCATGTAGTTATCCAGAGCATTTTCCTATTTTTTTCAGGAGGACTCGATTACCCTACCATTAACGTTGGCGCATGCTCATTTTTGGCAATATCTTTTTCGAAGGGTAACAATCTGATCTATCACCCTCTCAACTATATGTTATTCAATTTATTATACTGAATGCGTTCACTATCTCGTTTGCAATGATGTTTTTTTTTCATTTTAATGTTTCATTTCATATTAAGTCTGTTCATTTTTACAGATGTTCAGTAATTTTGCTAGAACCTAGAATTCTTAACCACCCAGCACTAGAGTGGCAGATATATTTATATTCTTGCATATAAAAAGACAAATATGAGAGGGTGACAGTAAAAACAATTGTTACCCGCTGAGTCGTCTGTCAGAGCAGAATGTTACCCTCGTCTTATGTAATAAAATTACAGCTTACATACATGAAGTATAATACATTATATTACAACATCGATGAAAAATGTTATATTACACAAAATGATGATTTCATGTAATATTTTGTTTTATTTTCTTACTATGTTAGTTATACATTTGGTGTACACTTTTTATGTCACGATTTGTATATAGAGAGATATGATTTTGTCCTCATCCTATGCAATATATTAAAATTGCTGGCTCACATTTCTGTCAAATTAAAATAATAAATAAATAAATATGTGCACCTCTACACACATTACGCCATATGTATTATGTCTTATATCCATAGATTGGCATTAAGACACAATATAACACTTCGACTGTTGCAGTTATATTTATATATAGCAGATGTGACCGAGTGGTCTAGGGAGTTGGACATAAAGCTAAGCGATTGGTTATGCAGTGTACCAATCGTGTGATATCAAATCGCGTCAAGGGGAAGAAATGTGAGCTCAAAATTCTAGTCATAGCACTGTTAGGCATAAACGTATATACATGAATATCACGACCGAGGTAAAAAAAACAAGAATATACCAGAGCAGAAAATTATATAAGAAAATAAATACCCAAACTGAGCATAGGACAGCCATCTGTAACAATGGTACAGTCCATAGGGAGTTAAAATCTTCACAAATATAACCATCAGTGTTATATGGACTGCAGTTTCTCTCCCTGCCTTTATTAATAATGATGTTTATATATATCAGGTTAGCTATTGTATTTCCAAATCCAAAAGTCAAATGTAATACTCCATAAAGTTGTAGTTTACTGTGTGTTTCCATCAATGTTAGGCTGTCATCAGATCTATTAAGATATGCACGATATAGATATATTAAACATAACAATTTCTGCAAGTAAAACGTAATAATGAAAACTCCCAGGAAGTAAAATCACGACAAATAACTACCAATTATAAGTAATGTTTGAATGTATTTCCTGATTGTCATTGTTTACACTCAAGAGAAACGGAACCATTTTACAATGTATTTGAAACGTTTGATGTGTCAAGATTTAGATACATTGGACATTTTCATATAATTTCTACCGATTGATGATATATAGCACGTATTTGCTGATGCGTAATATGGGCAAAAAATGACATGTTTCCATAATGACGTCAGATAGCATGAATTACAGTCATGATAGTGTAACTTATTACTGGAATATCTGAAATTTGCTGTGACAGGTACGTCGTTACCTTGTTTATATCTCTATGAATTAACAATTACGTGCAAGCACAACTATTCTACTAAGCACGCCCACTATGTAACCGGCAATCCCTATAAACTACTAAACACTCACACAATTCCACCGACGATTATTATAAACTACAAAACACGCACACAATTCCACCGTCAATCAATACAAACTACTGAACACTACCGCAATTCCACCGACAATCATTATAAACTACTGAACACTACCGCAATTCCACCGACAATCAAAATAAACTACTGAACACGCACACAATTCCACCGTGAATTATTATAAACTACTAAACGCTACCGCAATTCCACCGACAATCAATATAAACCACTGAACGAGCACAGCATTCCACCGCCAATCGTTATATTACTGAACACACACAATTCCACCGATTATCGCTATGAACTGCTAAACACGCACACAATTCTACCGACAATCAATATAAACTTCTAAACACGCACACAATTCCACCGACAATCACAATTAACTACTAAACACTACCGCAATTCCACCGACAATCAAAATAAACTACTGAACACGCACCCAATTCTGCCGTGAATCATTATAAACTACTAAGCACTACTGCAATTCCACCGACAATCAATATAAACCACTGAACGAGCACACCATTCTACCTTCAATCTGCATACCACTGAATACACACAATTCCACCGGAAATCACTATGAACTACTAAATACACACACAATTTATTTACAGTATTTATGTTATTTATTTACACTATTCCAAAATTTTATTTATTTACACAATTCCAACGACAATCACTATAAACTATTGAACACTCCCGCAATTCTACCGACAATCACTATAAACTACTGAACACTCTCGCAATTCTACCGACAATCACTATAAACTATTGAACACTCTCGCAATTCTACCGACAATTAATATATACTACTGAACAAGCACACAATTCCGCTGTCAATCATTATATCCTGCTGAACACTCCCACAACTTCACATACAATCAATATAAACTACTGAACGAGGACACAATTCCACTGTCAATCGCTATATTACTGAACACGCACGCAATTTCACCAGCAATCACTATGAACTACTAAACAAGCACACAAATCTACAGACAGACAATCTCTATAAACTACTGAACACTACCACAAATCCACCGTCAAGCATTAAAAAGTATTGAACAAACACAAAATTCCACCGTCAATCACCATCAAGTACTCAACAAGCACACAATTTCACCGTCCATCATTATAAACTTCTAAGTATGCACACAATTCCACCGACAATCAATGTAAACTACTGAACACACCCACAATTCCACCGACAATCATAATAAACTTCTAAACATGCACAAAATGCCATCGTCAATCAATATTAGCTACTGAACAAGCACACAATTCCACAGACAATCATTATAACTACAAAGCACACACACAATTCAACCGACAATCATTATAAACTACTGGAAGCTACCACAATGCCACCGACAATTATTATCAACTTCTATGTATGCACACAATGCCACCGTCAATCAATATAAGCTACTGAACAAGCACACAATTCCACCGACAATCATTATAAATTTCTGAAAACTACATCAATTCCACCGACAATTATTATAAACTCCTGAATACTGCCGCAAATCCACAGACAATCACAATGAACTACTAAACACACACACACAATTCCACCGAAAACAATTATAATATACTGAGCACTCAAACAATTCCACCGACAATTGCTATTAACTACTGAACACTACCGCAATTCCACCGACAATCAAAATAATCTACTGAACACGCACACAATTCCACCGACAATCATCAAAAACATCTAACCACGCAGACAATTCCAAAGAGAAGCACTATAAACTACTAAGCACGCTCACAATTCCACCGACAATCACAATAAATTACTGAACACGCAAACAATTCCTCCGTCAATCATTATAAACTACTGAACACGAACACAATTCCACCGACAATCACTATGAACTACTGAACACGAACAATGCTCCACCGGCAATCACTATAAACTACTGAACACGCGCACAATTCCACTGACAATCATTGAAAACTTCTAACAACGCACACAAATCCACCAGCAATCGCTATAAACTAATAAACACGCATACAATTCCACCTACAATCATTACGAAATACTGAACACTACCGCAATTCCACCGACATACATTATAAACTACTATACACACACATAATTCCACCGAAAATCAATATAAACTACTAAACCTGCACACAATTTCACCGACAATTAATACAAATTACTAAACACGCACATAGTTTCACCCACAATCACTATAAACTACTAAACACGCACACAATTCCAGCGATAATCACTATAAACTAAAAAACACGCACATAATTCCACCGACAATCACTATAAACTACTAAGCACGCACACAATTCTACCGACCATCGCTATAAACTGCTAAACACAAGCACAATTCCACCGACAATCATTATAAACTACTAAACACGCACATAATCCCACCGACAATCACTATGGACTACTAAACGCGCACAGAATTCCACCGTCAATCATTATAAACTTGTAAGCACGACAAGAATTCCACCAACAATTACTATAAATTACTAAAGATGCACACAATTCCACCGACAATCACTATGAACTATTAAGCTTTCACACCATTCCATCGACAATCAAGATTAACTTCTAAGCCTGCACAGAAATCCACAGACTATCATTATAAACTACTGAACACTACTGCAATCCCACCGACAATCGTTATCAGATAATAAACACGCATACAATTCCACCGACAATCAATATAAACTACTAAGCCTGCACACAAATCCAACGACATTCATTGTAAGCTATTGAACACTACCGCAATTACACCGACAATCATCATAAGCTAATAAACACACTCACATAATTCCACCATAAATCATTATAGATTATTAAACACGCCAGCAATTCTACCGGCAATCACTATAAACTACTGTGCACTACCGCAATTCCACCGACAATCGCTATGAACTATTAAAATCGCACAAAAATCCACGACAATCACTATAATCTACTGAACAAGCACACAATTCCACAGACAATCATTATAACTACAAAGCACACACACAATTCAACGGACAATCATTATAAACTACTGGAAGCTACCACAATGCCACCGACAATCATTATCAACTTCTAAGTATGCACACAATGCCACCGTCAATCAATATAAGCTACTGAACAAGCACACAATTCCACTGACAATCATTATAAATTACTGAAAACTACATCAATTACACCGACAATTATTATAAACTCCTGAACACTACCGCAAATCCACAGACAATCACAATGAACTACTAAACACACACACACACAATTCCACCGAAAACAATTATAATTTATTGAGCACTCAAACAATTCCACCGATAATTGCTATTAACTACTGAACACTACCACAATTCCACCGAAAATCAAAATAAACTACTGAACACGCACACAATTCCACCGACAATCATCAAAAACATCTAACCACGCAGACAATTCCAAAGAGAAGCACTATAAACTACTAAGCACGCTCACAATTCCACCGACAATCACAATAAATTACTGAACACGCAAGCAATTCCTCCGTCAATCATTATAAACTACTGAACACGAACACAATTCCACCGACAATCACTATGAACTACTGAACACGAACAATGCTCCACCGGCAATCACTATAAACTACTGAACACGCGCACAATTCCACTGACAATCATTGAAAACTTCTAACAACGCACACAAATCCACCGGCAATCGCTATAGACTAATAAACACGCATACAATTCCACCTACAATCATTGTGAAATACTGAACACTACCGCAATTCCACCGACATTCATTATAAACTACTATACACACACATAATTACACCGACAATCACTATAAACTACTAAACATGCACACAATTTCACCGACAATTAATACAAATTACTAAACACGCACATAGTTTCACCCAAAATCACTATAAACTACTAAACACACACATAATTCCAGCGATAATCACTATAAACTAAAAAACACGCACATAATTCCACCGACAATCACTAAACTACTAAACACGCACACAATTCTACCGACCATCACTATAAACTGCTAAGCACAAGCACAATTCCACCGACAATCACTATAAGCTACAAAAAACGCGTACAATTGCACAGACAATCATTATAAACTTGTAAGCACGCCAAGAATTCCACCGACAATTACTATAAACTACTAAAGATGCACACAATTCCACCGACAATCACTATGAACTATTAAGCTTTCACACCATTCCATCGGCAATCAAGATTAACTTCTAAGCCTGCACAGAAATCCACCGACTATCATTATAAACTACTGAACACTACTGCAATCCCACCGACAATCGTTATTAGATAATAAACACGCATACAATTCCACCGACAATCAATATAAACTACTAAGCCTGCACACAAATCCAACGACATTCATTGTAAGCTACTGAACACTACCGCAATTACACCGACAATCATCATAAGCTAATAAACACACACATAATTCCACCATAAATCATTATAGATTATTAAACACGCCAACAATTCTACCGGCAATCACTATAAACTACTGTGCACTATCGCAATTCCACCGACAATCGCTATGAACTATTAAAATCGCACAAAAATCCACCGACAATCACTATAATCTACTGAACAAGCACACAATTTCGCAGACAATCATAACTACTAAGCACACACACAATTCAACGGACAATCATTATAAACTACTGGAAGCTACCACAATGCCACCGACAATCATTATCAACTTCTAAGTATGCACACAATGCCACCGTCAATCAATATAAGCTACAGAACAAGCACACAATTCAACCGACAATCATTATAAATTACTGAAAACTACATCAATTCCACTGACAATTATTATAAACTCCTGAACACTACCGCAAATCCACAGACATTCACAATGAACTACTAAACACACACACACACACACACACAATTCCACCGAAAACAATTATAATATACTGAGCACTCAAACAATTCCACCGACAATTGCTATTAACTACTGAACACTACCGCAATTCCACCGACAATCAAAATAAACTACTGAACACGCACACAATTCCACCGACAATCATCAAAAACATCTAACCACGCAGACAATTCCAAAGAGAAGCACTATAAACTACTAAGCACGCTCACAATTCCACCGACAATCACGATAAATTACTGAACACGCAAACAATTCCTCCGTCAATCATTATAAACTACTGAACACGAACACAATTCCACCGACAATCACTGAACTACTGAACACGAACAATGCTCCACTGGCAATCACTATAAACTACTGAACACGCGCACAATTCCACTGCCAATCATTGAAAACTTCTAACAACGCACACAAATCCACCGGCAATTGCTATAAACTAATAAACACGCATACAATTCCACCTACAATCATTATGAAATACTGAACACTACCGCAATTCCACCGACATTCATTATAAACTACTATACACACACATAATTCCATCGACAATCACTATAAACTACTAAACCTGCACACAATTTCACCGACAATTAATACAAATTACTAAACATGCTAATATTTTCACCCAAAACCACTCTAAACTACTAAACACGCACACAATTCCAGCGATAATCACTATAAACTAAAAACACGCACATAATTCCACCGACAATCACTATATACTACTAAGCACGCACACAATTCTACCGACCATCACTATAAACTGCTAAACACAAGCACAATTCCACCGACAATCACTATAAACTACTAAAAACGCGTACAATTGCACCGACAATCATTATAAACTTGTAAGCACGCCAAGAATTCCACCGACAATTACTATAAACTACTAAAGATGCACACAATTCCACCGACAATCACTATGAACTATTAAGCTTTCACACCATTCCATCGACAATCAAGATTAACTTCTAAGCCTGCACAGAAATCCACCGACTATCATTATAAACTACTGAACACTACTGCAATCCCACCGACAATCGTTATCAGCTAATAAACACGCATACAATTCCACCGACAATCAATATAAACTACTAAGCCTGCACACAAATCCAACGACATTCATTGTAAGCTACTGAACACTACCGCAATTACACCGACAATCATCATAAGCTAATAAACACACACACATAATTCCACCATAAATCATTATAGATTATTAAACACGCCAGCAATTCTACCGGCAATCACTATAAACTACTGTGCACTACCACAATTCCACCGACAATCGCTATGAACTATTAAAATCGCACAAAAATCCACCGACAATCACTATAATCTACTGAACAGCACACAATTCCACAGACAATCATTATAACTACTAAGCACACACACAATTCAACCGACAATCATTATAAACTACTGGAAGCTACCACAATGCCACCGACAATCATTATCATTATCAACTTCTAAGTATGCACACAATGCCACCGTCAATCAATATAAGCTACTGAACAAGCACACAATTCCACCGACAATCATTATAAATTACTGAAAACTACATCAATTCCACCGACAATTATTATAAACTCCTGAACACTACCGCAAATCCACAGACAATCACAATGAACTACTAAACACACACACACACACACACAATTCCACCGAAAACAATTATAATATACTGAGCACTCAAATAATTCCACCGATAATTGCTATTAACTACTGAACACTACCGCAATTCCACCGACAATCAAAATAAACTACTGAACACGCACACAATTCCACCGACAATCATCAAAAACATCTAACCACGCAGACAATTCCAAAGAGAAGCACTATAAACTACAAAGCACGCTCACAATTCCACCGACAATCACAATAAATTACTGAACACGCAAGCAATTCCTCCGTCAATCATTATAAACTACTGAACACGAACACAATTCCACCGACAATCACTATGAACTACTAAATGCGAACAATGCTCCACTGGCAATCACTATAAACTACTGAACACGCGCACAATTCCACTGACAATCATTGAAAACTCTAACAACGCACACAAATCCACCGGTAATCGCTATAGACTAATAAACACGCATACAATTCCACCTACAATCATTATGAAATACTGAACACTACCGCAATTCCACCGACATTCATTATAAACTACTATACACACACATAATTCCATCGACAATCACTATAAACTACTAAACCTGCACACAATTTCACCGACAATTAATACAAATTACTAAACATGCTAATATTTTCACCCAAAACCACTCTAAACTACTAAACACGCACACAATTCCAGCGATAATCACTATAAACTAAAAAACACGCACATAATTCCACCGACAATCACTATAAACTACTAAGCACGCACACAATTCTACCGACCATCACTATAAACTGCTAAACACAAGCACAATTCCACCGACAATCACTATAAACTACTAAAAACGCGTACAATTGCACCGACAATCATTATAAACTTGTAAGCACGCCAAGAATTCCACCGACAATTACTATAAACTACTAAAGATGCACACAATTCCACCGACAATCACTATGAACTATTAAGCTTTCACACCATTCCATCGACAATCAAGATTAACTTCTAAGCCTGCACAGAAATCCACCGACTATCATTATAAACTACTGAACACTACTGCAATCCCACCGACAATCGTTATCAGCTAATAAACACGCATACAATTCCACCGACAATCAATATAAACTACTAAGCCTGCACACAAATCCAACGACATTCATTGTAAGCTACTGAACACTACCGCAATTACACCGACAATCATCATAAGCTAATAAACACACACACATAATTCCACCATAAATCATTATAGATTATTAAACACGCCAGCAATTCTACCGGCAATCACTATAAACTACTGTGCACTACCACAATTCCACCTACAATCGCTATGAACTATTAAAATCGCACAAAAATCCACCGACAATCACTATAATCTACTGAACAGCACACAATTCCACAGACAATCATTATAACTACTAAGCACACACACAATTCAACCGACAATCATTATAAACTACTGGAAGCTACCACAATGCCACCGACAATCATTATCATTATCAACTTCTAAGTATGCACACAATGCCACCGTCAATCAATATAAGCTACTGAACAAGCACACAATTCCACCGACAATCATTATAAATTACTGAAAACTACATCAATTCCACCGACAATTATTATAAACTCCTGAACACTACCGCAAATCCACAGACAATCACAATGAACTACTAAACACACACACACACACACACAATTCCACCGAAAACAATTATAATATACTGAGCACTCAAATAATTCCACCGATAATTGCTATTAACTACTGAACACTACCGCAATTCCACCGACAATCAAAATAAACTACTGAACACGCACACAATTCCACCGACAATCATCAAAAACATCTAACCACGCAGACAATTCCAAAGAGAAGCACTATAAACTACTAAGCACGCTCACAATTCCACCGACAATCACAATAAATTACTGAACACGCAAGCAATTCCTCCGTCAATCATTATAAACTACTGAACACGAACAAAATTCCACCGACAATCACTATGAACTACTGAATGCGAACAATGCTCCACTGGCAATCACTATAAACTACTGAACACGCGCACAATTCCACTGACAATCATTGAAAACTCTAACAACGCACACAAATCCACCGGTAATCGCTATAGACTAATAAACACGCATACAATTCCACCTACAATCATTATGAAATACTGAACACTACCGCAATTCCACCGACATTCATTATAAACTACTATACACACAAATAATTCCACCGACAATCACTATAAACTACTAAACCTGAAAACAATTTCACCGACAATTAATACAAATTACTAAACACGCACATATTTTCACCCAAAATCACTATAAAATACTAAACACGCACACAATTCCAACGATAATCACTATAAACTAAAAAAACATGCACATAATTCCACCGACCATCACTATAAACTACTAAACACGCACACAATTCCAGCGATAATCACAATAAACTAAAAAAACATGCACATAATTCCACCGACCATCACTATAAACTACTAAACATCACACAATTCTACCGACCATCACTATAAACTGCTAGATACGCACACAATTATACCGACTATCACTATAAACTGCTAAACACAAGCACAATTCCACCGACAATCACTATAAACTGCTAAAAACGCGTACAATTGCACCGACAATCACTATAAACTACTAAACACGCACATAATCCCACCGACCATCACTATAGACTACTAAAGGCGCACAGAATTCCACCGTCAATCATTATAAACTACTAAACACGCACACAATTCTACCGACAATCATTATAAACTTGTAAGCACGTCAAAAATTCCACCGACAATTACTATAAATTACTAAAGACGCACACAATTCCACCGACAATTACTATGAACTATTAAGGTTTCACACCATTCCACCGACAATCAATATTAACTTCTAAGCCTGCACAGAAGTCCACCGACTATCATTATAAACTATTGAACACTACTGCAATCCCACCGACAAAAGTTATTAGATAATAAACACGCATACAATTCCACCGACAATCAATATAAACTACTAAGCCTGCACACAAATCCAACGACATTCATTGTAAGCTACTGAACACTACCGCAATTACGCCGACAATCATCATAAGCTAATAAACACACACAGAATTCCACCATAAATCATTATAAATTATTAAACACGCCAACAATTCCACCGGCAATCACTATAAACTACTGTGCACTACCGCAATTCCACCGACAATCGCTATGAACTATTAAAAACGCACAAAAATCCACCGACAATCACTATAATCTACTGAACACGCACACAATTCCATCGACAATCATAATAAACTACTGAACACGCACACAATTCCACCGATAATCAATATAAACTTCTAAGCATGCACACAAATCCACCGACGATCATTATAAAATACTCAATACTACCGCAATTCCACCGAGTCATTTCAAACTACTGAACACGCACACAATTCCACCGACAATCACTATAAACTGTATAGTATATATATATATATATATATATATATATATAACGCATAATGATATGAGCACAACGCATAACTTATTAATAACACATTATAACGTGAGCACAACGCACAACATATTTATAATACATTATAACATAAGCATAGCACACCACCTATTAATAGCGCATTATCACGTGAACACTACGCACAACTTACGGTCGCCACCACGACTTGGTTGACCGCTATAGAATATCTGTGCCACATATGAACACGGATATGTTCCACTTGTCGTAAGCACTTCCCGGTCCCTTCCTCGTCCATGACTAATCACCGGGCTTGTAACTAGATTAACACGACGTGTGACACTAGTGGAGCAGGAATTGCTTACCTTTCTGGAGCACCTGAGTTCACCCCCGGTTTTTAGTGGGTTCGTGTTACTCGATCTTTAGTTTTATATGTATGACTTGTTGATCGTTGTTTGTCCTTTTATACTTTTTTTCTTGGCCATTGTGTTGTCTGTTCTTCTTCGATATAAGGATTCTGATTACCCCTTTGCGAATTGGTATCTTCAAACTCTTCTTATAATAATGTACACTATACTATTAATATAACTCACAACCAATCGCTACCACATAATGTCATCTTAGTACAACTCACACGTGATCACGTGCATATTATCATGTTCATGTTGATGATGGTTTTGTGATATTGTCAATGATGCATTAAATATAGATACATAGCTTACAATTTTTCGGGGGTTAATTTTTATAAAAAAATTTGTCCTTAAATTTTTTCATATTTCGTTCTGCTTCGTTAATTTTCGCACCGGTTCATATATGTACATGAATATCCGTGGTGTGATTTGTTTATTTTAACGTATATGATTTTTTTTTTCTTTTCATTCAACGCATACAGCTGAAATCATACATTAGTAAGTTAATTTTTATATAATAACAAATCATCATACAATAATAAAATTTAATAAAGATAAAAATAAGATATCACATTGACGGAACAGATAGAAAATATAATAGAAAAATTGTAGAAAAGGGAAAAATCGAGATCTCTAATACACATATACATGAAAGTTCAACTCCTTTTGATAGTCACTTCAACTATAAAAACATATTACGGTTTTAACAAGCTAACAAGATTTAAATTTCATCTCCAGAAAAACGAGAAATATGAAAAAGAAACGCATTCTTAATAACATAGAAACATTATTATATCTCCTGGAAAACATGAAAACTGACACTTCATAAATAACATAGAAACATTATTATATCTCCTGGAAAACATGAAAACTGACACTTCATAAATAACATAGAAACAGTAGTATATCTCCTGGAAAACATGAAAACTGACACTTCATAAATAACATAGAAACAGTATTATATCTCCTGGAAAACATGAAAACTGACACTTCATAAATAACATAGAAACATTATTATATCTCCTGGAAAACATGAAAACTGACACTTCATAAATAACATAGAAACAGTAGTATATCTCCTGGAAAACATGAAAACTGACACTTCATAAATAACATAGAAACAGTATTATATCTCCTGGAAAACATGAAAACTGACACTTCATAAATAATATAGAAACAGTAGTATATCTCCTGGAAAACATGAAAACTGACACTTTTTAAATAATATAGAAATATAGAAACGTTATTATATCACATTTTTTGACAATGTACGTATATTGTTTGTATCCTGCAATGTCAAAAAGTCCAAAACAACTGGCATATTATATGCAAAGAAAAGTTTGAAGACACCAAAGTGGTGATTAGGAGCCCTAAATCAAAGAGGGACAGACAGCCCAATGACAAAAAAAGGACAAAGGGACAAACAACGATATACAAAATATTACACAGAGGACTAATGATCGAGTGAGTAACAGGAACACCACTAAGTGGGGGTTGAACGCAGGTGCTCCGGAAGGTAGGCAATTCCTGCTGCACGTGTAACACCAGTCGTGAGTTAAGGGCCGGATTGTGATTACGGCAAAGCTAGTGTATCCCTGGTCATTTATGACAAAGATACTCCAAAATGGTTCACCAAGTCATGGTGGGGACAGTAAAACTTTCGAAATGGTGACTTCATCATAACCACTAGCAACCCTTGGTTCACTAACTTCCTTGTTAACAGGAAACCACTAACAAAGAAATCATAAGAGGATTCACAAGTTCTCAATGAAAACATTGAAATCATCTCTTTTGTCGTAATGTGTCGTTCTTACCCGACCCTTACTCTAAATGTTGAGGTATAGGGCAAGGCATACATCAGATCAAGCTGTCTGTGTCGTATCCTTCATTGCAGGCTCAATAGGCTAGAAGTGATAAACAAAAGCACAACATTTAAAATTAGTTATTTAATGTACGTCATCTATATAGCAAAGCTTGAAATTAAAGGATCAGTGTAGCTTCTTTTCGGGTTTTTTTCATGACAAGCCCCTGTGCTAAGTCTGTCTCTTACGAATGAAAGAACAAGTCGACAAGAGGAGGGGCACAGTTTGTACCCATATATATACCGACTGTCTGTTGGAAAGGGGTTTTGTGGCCCAGCAATACAGCACAGTGTGTAAGAACACTTGTGTAATTTAGGAATCCAATAGAGTGATGGAAGATCCAGTTCTTAGTCTTCTGTTGAAATTGCAGAGGAACACATCTATTTATGAATTCATTCTTATCGAAGACAAATTTAATCTTAAATCCATCGGTTGACGTCCAACAGTCGTCTTAGTGTCAGTTAGTAATGGTACAAATATTATTAAAACTTTCATTAACCAAAGGTGCCGTGTCTTCACATCAGACACGTTCATATAGCCTAAGATCCCGCTGTAAGTAAAACAAAACGTTTGAAAGTATAATAGAACCACGAAGACGACATTATCAATGTTCATATACATTTCCCTGTATTGTTCAGATGACATAAGTCTTGACATTTTATCGCCATGATGTTGCAGTAGAAAGAACAA
This sequence comes from Bathymodiolus septemdierum, assembly GCA_963383655.1. Classification (NCBI taxonomy): domain Eukaryota; kingdom Metazoa; phylum Mollusca; class Bivalvia; order Mytilida; family Modiolidae; genus Bathymodiolus; species Bathymodiolus septemdierum. The sequence continues at coordinate 25,399,527 of OY726531.1, read as the reverse complement.
TATTTTCATATTTGATAAAACCAATATGATGCAATAATAATCAATAATTACATTACTTCCGTTTTTCATTGAAATGTTACAATATGATTGGTCATGAAGTGGTCACATGATGACAAAAGAGATGTTTTACATCCCAATAAAACTCAAACCCGAACTTGCACGTGCCTCCATGACGACGTCAAATGTAAACAATCAATGGCGTAGTAATTTGCAACAGCAAATAATCTAACACAAATAAAATTCACAACGAAAAATTCAAATATATTAAATTTCGGTGTGATTTAGATATAATTATAAGAATTGAATGCATTTTTTTTTTAGTTTTATAGGCGTGTAAAAGCGTGCTTCATACAAAATGTGCTTCGGTCCACACTTTTACACGCCAACAAAACTACAAAAAAATGCATTCAATTCTTAAATAAATCGTCACTTGGAATGTTGTACGGTCGCCATCTTGACTTGGTAAATCATCATTGAAGATCTTTGGGACAGAAAACCACGAATATGTTATGCTTGTCGTAATCACAACCAACTCTTTTCCTGTTTTATGTTTCGTAGCCTTATTGATTTTTAACGAATGTCGCTAGTTTAACCCTTCTCTGTGCCATTGTATTGTCTGTCCTTCGAATAACCAAAGTGTACCAATAAAATGCATATATTCTTCATACTTGAAACAGTTGGTGCTATTCTTGATATACATTGAGATATATAGTGAACAGTCATTGTTTGATATAAAAACACATAAATCATCATGGTGTCACTAATGTTTATTTTCAGAAATAAAAAGATTATTGTGTTGAAGCGATTGTTAAACAACAATTTCACTAGTCCAATGCCGACCGCATTAAAATTAAAAATGAACCTGTGTAGAAGAAAGATTATGCTACGTTCAATGTATGTATATATATTTATAGGACACATAATTATCACAGATTTGATATGTTTTGTGTTTGTTTGATGGTGTTTAGCGCCACTTTCAACAATAGTTCAGCTATATCGTGATGGTCAGTTTTATGGGTGGAAGAAACTGGACGACCCGGAGAAAACCATCAACCTGTCGGAAATAACTGACAAACTTTATCACAGAATGTTGTACACCTCGCCCTGATCGAGATTCAAACTCACAGCATCAGTGGTGATAGGCACTGATTGAATAGGTAGTTGTAAATCCAACTACCATGCGATCACGGTCACGAGGGCCCCTCACAGGCTTAATACAAATGTCGACTGTAGATTGTTGAATGACCCGTGCGTACAAATTTCACGCACTCGGAACCCAGCTTGGGGTTACGCTACGTCGCGGGGAGACTTTACGTTGCTAGGCTGTAAATGAAAGAATAGTGTCACACTGAAAGAACTTCAAAGCGCTTTTCATTCAACATGAACACGTGACGTAATTCTTGAGAAGGGATGTAACACGTCAACGTGAACACGTAACGTAATTCTTGAGAAGGGATGTAACACGTCAACGTGAACACGTAACGTAATTATTGAGAAGGATGTAAAACGTCAACGTGAACACGTAACGTAATTATTGAGAAGGATGTAAAACGTCAACATGAACACGTGACGTAATTCTTGAGAAGGGAAACGTCCCAATAAATACAGACAAAAACAATACAATCATATTTAATTGATTTAAAGTTTATATTGTATTGTTATGTTTACTGTGTTGATGTGTATTACATATAACTTTGAATCTAATATTATATTTCAGATATGTGTCTTCATAGAAATTGTCAAGTTGTTTTACAATGAAAACATTTGACAATCAGTTCATATTAGTGTTACATCTGAATTATTCTATTGTTTTATCCTACCAACAGTTCACGCATATTATGTAGGACCTGCTTTTTTTTTTATTAATATAATTCCTGCCCCCTAATACTGGTGAAGTCACGACCATAATGACGCTACCCACGTGACCATACTCGTCAAATACCAAAAAAAAACTAAATCACAACAAAACAAGACTGAAAAACGTTGATAGTTTGTTAGCGTTAATGTTATGGTGACCTTTGATAATATTTCAGCCATATCGTGGCGGTTTAATTGAGGAAACCGGAGTTTTTGGAGAACACCACAAATCGCAAGTCACTGACAAACTTTATCACATAATGTCGTATCGAGTACACATTGGATGAGTGGGATTCGAACTCACAACGTAAGTTGACAATTGGTAAATTGCAGTATGATGCCAAAAATATCTATATACGCTTTGTTCAAATGTACCCACATGTTAGCAATTCACATGCATAGTTCGCATTTTATGTGTACACTGTCAGATCAATTGGTATCAATTAGACGATTTTTTTTATATTAATATTTCAGCTGGAAGACAATAGCTTGTATCAGTTGTTTCATAGTTGGATATTTTACCCTGAAAAGACTTATAACGGGAGAAAAATTTTATTACTTTGAATTCAAATATCCAGCAAAAAATGTACCATCTATTCTTGACGAAATTGAAAGGACGGGGTGGACATCAGAGAAACCTTTAAATAATGTAACAAAGTCATATTCCCTTAAGCACGACCCTGCACTTTCATTTTGTAAATCAGTACTATCTTGTGAGAATTTAGAAATGATTTTCATTGTAAAATCATTTTCTGGTAATTTCGGTCAGAGGATAGCTATACGTAATACATACGGAAATGTTAAAAGCATCCGAATGAAAACAATATTTGTTCTGGGATATACCAAGGAAATACAAACATTGGTAGATTTTGAATCTGAAACTTACAAAGATATTCTCCAATTTACCTTGATTGATAATTACACCAACCTTGTCTACAAGACTATATATTCAATCGCATGGCTGAGTGATCGTACAATTAAAACTCAATTTGTTCATTTTGTAGACGATGATCGACTTGTTAACACAATAAATGTATATAATGTTGCGCTAGCCAATATAGCTACGACTGATATGAAGATGATTGGCCATAAGTTAACATTTAGTACGCCATTCAGACGACGTTCATGGAAGTGCTATATATCTGTAGATGAGTATGAATATGATCTGTGGCCGCCATATTTAATTGGAGGTACAATTCTTACAAACATGCAGGTTGTCAACATTTTATCTCGGTCTATTCCATACATAAAGATAATTCATATTGAGGACACGTTTATCGGTATAATAGCGAAATTAACACATATAAAAGTGGAACACCATAGTGGTTTCTTGCCTTATTACAAAACAGGTCCAGAGATGATTAATAAATTATCTAGCCCAGGTTATGAAGACTTTAATTCTATTATGAACGGATGGAGTTTCATCAATAAGTAATATTCAATTGGTGTTTTTTCACTAACATTTCCGTCTGATGTGGACAGCTAACAGACCAGATACCAGTGTTAAAATAAAGTGTGTGGAATTATAATATTTGAAAGTCAAATTTTAAGCATTGAACGTCATACAAATTATAAGACTTGCTGGCGCTGATCATATATTTCTAACGTTCTGTGATCTTGTTTAAATGATTTTGTGTTATATTTCCCGGAGGAGACATTTGGAGTTTTCTCTCTTTGATTAAGTGTTGTCAATATCTTGATAATTTTATGTTAAAAATATACACTTACGTGTAGCCCTATTGTGTATTTATATTATTGTTATTACAATTTTATTAATTTATATGTGGGATTTCAATTCTATTATATATGTATTTTCGTGTGACACAGGTATAGTCTGTTTGGTGACTCTGAAAATAGGGAAAAAAATTATTTAAAAATCAGGGATTTGCTTTCTATTGCTCTTTTTAACATTTTAGGCACACATTATTTAATACATATCTGAGAAAAAGTTGTCAAAGAAATAATTCAAATAATAAAATAATCTCCATAGGGCCCAATACTAATTTTATCAGATTGTAAATAAAGGAGGCTGCCATTATAATGAACAGCATTACCTGTTCTTTCCTGTCTGTTGTTATGCTAATTTCAGTCACATGGGAATGTCATATTAGGTTAAAGATTCAAGATGTTTTGAATAATTGATAAACAATTTGACCATATGATATTTGTTTGTAAACAATTAATAACTGCTGGTCACATGAGACCCTTATATGGACATGTCCCTTGTTATTCACTCATGCTGATTTATAAACATTTTTATATTAACACTTAAAAAATGATACCAAAATAAAATAAATGTTAATTTCGTGAAAGTATAATTTATATAAATATATAAATTAAATATTATTCTTGTTTGATACTTGTTTTCTTCAAAAAAATTAAACAATTCATATACAACGTTAATTTCTGATAGGCATATTAGATAAACATTTTTTTCAAGACAGTGGGTGTGGGGGGGGGGGGGGGGGGGGGTAGGCGGGTGGCTCAATGAGTTAGGTCGTTGGATCTAACAACTCATACAAGCCTATCACCAATACGGCGTGGGTTCGCGCCCGGCTTTGTAAATTACAAAAAAGGGTGCACTCGACTCGCAACTGCAAGTCATAAAGTTTATCACTTGCTTGCCAATGGTCGGTGGTTCTCTCCGTGTACTCCGGCTTCCTCCACTAAAACTGGTAGCCATGATATAGCTGAAATATTGTTGAAAGTGGCGTTAAAACACCAAAAATCAAAAATCAAAATCAAATCATGACAGTGAGGATGAAACAACTGATATGTATACTGGTCAGAATATACAACGTTTTCAGGTAATTTTGTTCTCTTTTGTTAACCTCTATACACATAAAGGGAATGGGTAGTTTGCATGTATTTTAAATGCTCCACAATCAGTTATGTAATAATGTATCATCATTATTGATTTTTACATGAACAGGTGTGAATCTAATTTGAATATTGTCCATATTTGGTATGGTCAGTATATCAACATCTGATATAACATGCTAATGATGAAATCAGCTGACTTGCTGTTTGTCAATACTGACCACATGTTGCTGTTCATTTCAGTAGTACTTACTCCCATGTTTGTTACATGACAAAATGACAGAATTTTACAATTAAGTCCTATGGCAAACCTTTTTATTCTTCAATGAATTTTTTTGAAAAATTCACCTATAATATGTATTAATCAGTCCTTAATATAAATATAATTAAAAAATAAATCTGATAACCCATTGATTTTTTAGGAATTGTTTTCCCTATTTTCAGAGTCACCAAACAGACTATAACATCTTGCTCTTTTGTCCCGTACATTGACCGTCAAACACTTTTTTGAACCTGTAAGGTCGCCATTTTGATTCGACATTAGATATTGATAAAGTCTCTCAGTGAGACGAAAATGTTGTCATTCAACAAAGTGTATAATATTCTTTACCACTTTGTTTTGTGTACTTGGTTCTGTTTTACAAACCATTTTAGACGTTTATAATTTATTTTAATTGTATAGTATCGTTATACCGTAACGATCCAACACCCCATAAGAAATATATACTGAACAAATAAAGAAACGCATAATTTTTATATTTTTTTTTTAGGATAAAATATAAACACACATGTATCTACATTTTAATACATTTACCTATAGTTAAATTCAGTAATTATTCAGTACATTTAAATCATATGGTGAGTGCGTTACGCGCTGTTGACTCTGTTTTTAAATTGCACGTTTTTTATGCTACCGCGAAGACCGCGTATCTGAAATCAATAAAATTGAAAGCTACAGGTAGTCAAAGTACCCATTTAACAAACCCAGTTGTCATTTCGTACTAAAAGTGTTGTTGCAGAATGCCACGTTTAAGCAAAGATGAGCGCAACCGTGCTGTCACTATGCTTCTGCCATTTGCAACTCAACAGGAAGTAGCAACTGTTCTAGGTGTTCATCAAACTACTGTCCATCGTCTACAGGGCCGTCTTGTACAGTTTGGAAACACTAACTATCGACCACGGAGCGGCCGTCCACGTGTCCACGTGTCACAACTGCCAGACAAGACCGCCTTATGAGACTTGCGCATCTCCGCAATAGGACACGAACAGCTGTAGAAACTGCCATATTGACGCCAGGAACACATAAACACAGTAGAAGTGTTCAAACTGTGCGCAAGACTCAGAGAATTTGGTATCAGAGCATATCGTCCACATGTTGGAAATCCACTTACTCCTCGCCGACGACTTGCGCGCATGCAATGGTTGAAGCGCCATGATCCCCGAATTTGGAGGCGACAACGTTGGCAAGCGGTTCTCTTCACAGGCGAATCAAGGTTTAATATCTTTAGAGCAGATGGTCGTTGTCGTGTTTACCGTAGGAGAAATGAAAGATATGCTGACTGTTGTATTATCGAGAGGGGCCGTTTGGCGGTGGTAGCGTCATGGTCTGGGGTGATATAGCGTATGGGAGAAGAACGCAACTTCACATTATACGGGGAAACTTAAACGCTATCAGATATCGGGACAAAATCCTTTGTCCTCATCTTGTTCCATTTCTACAGCAGCATAATCTGACATTACAGCAAGAAAACGCTGGCCCACACGTCGCCAGGATTCCCACAGCTTACCTTCAGGCACACAACATTGATGTCTTACCGTAGCCAGCATTCTCCCCCGATCTTGACCCTATTGAGCACCCCTGGGATGAATTAGACAGAAGGGTGAGACGACGTGATAATCCGCCATCTTCAGTACCGGAACTTGAGCAGACATTACTTCAGGAATGGAACAACATCCCTCAGATGACAGTAAATAACCTTATTAAGTTTATGACACGCCGTGTGCAGTCCGCGCTTGATGCCAACGGTAGACACACTCGATATTAACATTTGAACGAATCATGGAATTGTCATTTTGTGGTACCACTCTAACATACCGAAAGATTTCTGACTTCCAGACGTGTGTTCAGTTTCAAAACTTGTGTGATAGTGATTGCTGGTAAATATTCTTTATTTATTTAGATCATTGTTTGTCCTTTTGTAATTTTTTTCTTTTCGCCATTGTGTTGTCTGTTCTTCTCCGATATACGGATTCAGATTGCCCCTTTGGTATCTTCAAACTCTTCTCTTCGTTGTTTCTTTACTTTTATTTGTGTCTAGACATGTTTGTATATGATAAATTATACTGTCACTCTGTACTTTCTTACTAGTTGATAAACTGTTTTCCATAGTATTACACACTATGTTTTTGAACTTTATCGACAATGCAACTTTCGAATCGAGATGAGAATCGACGTCAACTTACAAACAGTATATCATATATATCATATCATTTTTGTAATTGCTAGGCAAAAGGTTTTCTTATTACACGGGTTTAAGATATAACAATCATAGATTATATCAGACAATTCTGAAGATACCAAATGAGTAATCAGAAACCATTATTCGAGGGAGAGACAATTGTTTGACCAATAGCCAAATGAAAAAGGTCAAATAGACAACAATTATCGACAACAAATACACAGAAAACTACAGATTCAGCAACGCGAACCACACTTAAAGCGGGAATGAACGCAGGAGTTCAGGAAGGATGAGCAGTTCTGGTCCACTAGTGGCACCCGCCGCTTTACTCGCATAATAAATTCTGGTTAGCAGTCGTACTCGGTTAGGGTTAGGGGTTAGGATTAGGGTTTAGGGTTAGGGTTGCGGTTAGGGTTGAGGTTAGGGTTAGGTTTAGGGTTAGGGATTAGGGTTACGGTTTAGCGTTAGGGATTAGGGTTAGGGGTTAGGATTTAGGGTTAGGGTTTAGGATTAGGGTTTGGGTTAGGGTTAGGGTTAGGGTTAGGGTTAGTGGTTAGGATTAGGATTAGGGTTTAGGGATAGGATTAGGGTTTAGCGTTAGTGTTAGGGTTAGGGTTAGGGTTATGGTTAGGTATAGGGATAGGGATTATGGTTAAGGTTAGGGTTAGGGTTAAGGTTAGGGTTAGAGTTAGGGTTATTAGGGTTAGGGGTAAGGGTAAGGGTTAGGGTTAGGGATAGGGATTAGGGGTTAAGGTTAAGTATAGGGATAGGGTTAGGGTTATGGTTTGGGTTAGGGTTAGGGTTAGGGTTAGGGTTAGGGTTAGGGTTAGGATTAGGATTAGGGTTTAGGGATAGGATTAGGGTTTAGCGTTAGTGTTAGGGTTAGGGTTAGGGTTAGGGTTAGGTATAGGGATAGGGATTATGGTTAAGGTTAGGGTTAGGGTTAAGGTTAGGGTTAGAGTTAGGGTTATTAGGGTTAGGGGTAAGGGTAAGGGTTAGGGTTAGGGATAGGGATTAGGGGTTAAGGTTAAGTATAGGGATAGGGTTAGGGTTATGGTTTGGGTTAGGGTTAGGGTTAGGGTTAGGGTTAGGGTTAGGGTTAAGTATTGTTTATATATTTAACAGGATCACTAGTTTTTATACAACTGTAAATATTCTTCTGTCCTATTATGTTGTGGTGTTGACATAGTCGTCCTACGTCGTCGTCATTAGACTACAGACATAATTATTTATGTGTGATAACATACGTTGTAGTCGATGGATCCTTCTGAATTTTGAACACAATTATTCTTGACATTACATAAAGGTTGATATCGATTTGTGGTATTGTAACACTACCCATTTAAAATCAAGAGGCCCCAAAGTGCAAACATGAGTGTTTCTGTTATTTGTACATGGAAAGTGTATTTTTCATCTTATTTCAATGTTTTTAGCTCACCTTGCCAAAGGCAAGGTGAGCTTTTGCCATCACTTGGCATCTGTCAACTTTTCACATTTTAATCTTCTCCTCTGAAAACCCTCAGCCAAATGAACTGAAACTTGGTAGGAAGCATTTATAGAAGGTCCTCTCTAAAGATTGCACATTTTGTCCCAATCCATTAACAAACATGACGGCCACAGGCAATTCTTGTTTCTGATTGGCCAATTTTTTTTAAATCTTCTCCTCTGAAACCACTTGGTCAAAAGAACCGAAACTTGGTAGGAAGCATCTATGGAAAGTCCTCTATAAAGATTGCTCATTTTGTCCCGATCGGTTAACAAACATGGCCAACACAGGCAATTATTGTTTCTGATTGGTTGATTTCTAAAAAATCTTCTCTGTTAAAAGAAAGACAACTCTTGCTTAAACTGTTAAAAGAAAGATAACTCTTGCCATTGTCTCCCTTAGAAATTAACTAATGCTGATATAGTGTAACATGTTTATTCTATACATTACAAGTAGGTATTCACATTTTAATATTCTTTTTAGCAAACCTTGACAAAGGCAATATGAGCATTTGCCATCACTTGGTGTCCGTCGTCTGTCATCCATTTACCTTTCACATTTTAATCTTCTCCTCTGAAAACCCTCAGCCAAATGAACTGAAACTTGGTAAGAAGCATCTATGGAAGGTCCTCTCTAAAGATTGCTCATTTCGTCCCGATCGGCTAGCAAATATGGCCACCACATGCAATTCTTGTTATACACCCCGCAACGAAGTTGTAGGGGGTATACTGTTTTCACCATGTCCGTCCGTCCGTCCGTCTGTAGACAAATTCTATGTCGTACGATAACTTGAGTTGTGTTTCTTAGAATCTTTTAAAATTTTATCAGCTGTTTACTGGTGAAGAGAGGAGGATCCCTTTCTTTTTTTGACGATTTTCACTTTTGCCGTTCCAGAGTTATTGGACTTGATATGACGGAAAATAGGATGTTTACCCTATGTCGTATGATAACTTGAGTAGTGTTTCTCAGAATGTTTTGAAATTTTATCAGCAGCTTACCGGTGAAGAGAGGAGGGTCCCTTTCATTTTTGGTCGGAACAATCAGTTTTGGTCATGAAAATAGGTTGGACATATGTAGGGAGCGGGGGGTATATCTTCGTGAGCTGTGCTCACAGTAATACTAGTTTCTGATTGGTCGATTTCTAAAAAAATCTTCTCCTCTGAAACCGCTTGGCCAAATGAACCGAAACTTGGTAGGAAGCATCTATGGAATGTCCTCTATGAAATTGCTCATTTCTTCCCGATCGGTTAGCAAATATGGCTACCACCGACACTTGGTAGGAATCATCTATGGAATGTCCTCTATGAAGATTGCTCATTTTGTACTGATCGGTTAACAAACATGATTACAATCGAAACTTGGTAGGAAGCATCTATGGAATGTCCTCTATGAAGATTGCTCATTTCGTCCCGATCGGTTAGCAAACATGGCCACCACATGCAATTCTTGTTTCTGATTGGTCGATTTCTAAAAAATATTCTCCTTTGAAACTGCTTGGCCATATGAACCGAAACGTAGTATGGAAGGTTCTGTATTAAGTTTCCTCAAAGCAGAATGAAAGGTGAGCGACACAGGCTCAGCCCTCTGAGCCTCTAGTTTAAATAAATTCCTATAGAAAATCCCTTTCAGAAAAGTTCATAGCAATACTATACAACTATTTTGACATAAAAATGCCCAACAGGGGGAAATTTCAATTTTTTTTCTTTTTTATTAGCTCACCTTGTCAAAGGCAACTGGAGCTTTTGCCATCACTTGGCGTGCATCGTCCGTTAACTTTTCGCATTTTAATCTTCTCTGAAACCGCTTGGCTAAATGAACCGAAACTTGTTAGAAAGCATCTATGGAAGGTCCTCTATAAAGATTGCTCATTTCGTCCCGATCCGTTAACAAACATGGCCACCACAGGCAATTCTTGTTTCTGATTGGTTGATTTCTAACAAATCTTCTCTGAAACCGCATGGCCAAATGAAGGCTGCTCATTTCTTCTTCTTCTTCTTCTTCCATTTAATGGCCACCGTCAACTGGTTGACTATTCTGCCACCTTTTGGGTGTGCGCATAAAAGCTTGAACATACTTAGACGCAATAAAGTGAAATTTATATACAGTGCAAGTAAAAACAGTGTCATTTAAGTTTAATGACGGAGCTGAGCCTTGAAGGATTCAGTACTCAGGGCAGAGACAGTAGTTAGGCAAGGTGTTCCATTCCTTGATCATTCGAGAATAGAACGAATCCTTCCATACTGTGGTCTTGCATGATGGAATGCGCAATGCCTGCTCATTGTTGTTTCTGGAGGGTCGTTCATTTGGTATAAGCTTGCTTGATGCATCAACTCGTGCGATGTTGTTCTTCAGCTTATACATCATCAGTAATCGACTGTTTTCTTCGTTCCTGTAAGGTAGTCCATTCTAGTTGTTCAATCATGCTACTAACCGATGAGGTGTTGTGGTATCGGTTAGTGACATATCGTGCAGCCCTTCTTTGAACCATCTCCAATCGATGGATGTCATTTTGTCCCATACAGAACTGGCATATATGATATTCCAGGATAGGTCTTACGAGGGACACGTACGCTTTTTCTTTGATCGATTTGTTGAAGATGTTTATGTTCCTTTTAAGAAAACTGATGGTGTTGTTGGCTTTAGAGCAGATGGTGCTTATATGTTTACCCCATTTGAGGTCTGATGAAATGGTACATCCCAGGTATTTTGCTGATGTATCATGTTCGAGGATATGTCCGTGTAGTGTGTAATTGTATTTAGATGGACTTCGCTTATTGGAGATGGTGAGTACATTAGGGACCGAGGGGGGAGGGGGGAGGGGGGGGAGGGTTTTGGGTTTTTGTTTCATTCATCCACCAAAATCAGAATTTTTTTCAGCAACATTGGGAATCAGAATATTTTTTTAGAAAAAAAACACATCTCCCCCCCCCCCCTGGAAGTTAAATGGTCCGTCCCTTACATTTCTCTGGATGGAATTTCATGAGCCATTTTGATTCCCATTCAGCCAGTTTGTCAAGATCCTGTTGAAGTTTTGCTGCATCTGCATCTGATGATATTGTGACATATGCAATGGTATCATCAGCAAACAGTCGTACTGTTGATTGAATCCGCTCCGGCATGTCATTTATATAAAATAAAAACAAGCTAGGGTCTAGGACGGATCCTTGAGGTAATCCGGACTCTACGGGTATGGAAGTCGATGTTTCACCCTCCACTACTACTGACTGTCCTGTTACTGAGGAAGTTCTTAATCCACTCATTTTTTCATTTGTTTTTCCTGTGATCCCATAATGTTTCAGCTTATGAATGATAAGGCTATGGCTGACCTTATCAAATGCTTTTGAAAAAATCCATTATGAGACAGTCTGTCTGTTTTCCTTGGTCTAGGTTTTTGGTTAATACATCATCTATAAATTCAATCAGTTGCGATTCGCAAGATAATCCTCTTTGAAATCTATGCTGAAGTGGGTATATGATGTTCTGTGTGTTTGCATGAGACATTATAGGGCTAGTTATGATATGCTCCATCAATAAATATTTGTTGTTCGTGCGTATAAACTAGATAGGAATGAAGGGAAATCATTTTTGAGACGAGGACAAGCGAAGGTCCTTTTTTGAAACTGGCGCGTTATTGTAAAATATCGAGTCGAAGCGAGGATTCCCTCGTCGTATTTTGACGATTGTTTCTTACCTTTATGTTTATTTAAGTAAAACGGCGGCTGGACCTAGAAACAAAAGTTAGTAGAACGAGAGAGTTGTAACACGAAATGTTGTAAAATATGGATAAATGGCTCAAAGATATACTTCCAGACAAAGATCTATACCATCATCGCAGAAGGGACCAAATGAGGAAAAGGGGGGGGGGGGTCCGGAATTCGAGTGCCTGTGGTAGGAATAGGTTCTAGAGGCTATTCTTACAACATATTTAATCTACAGGTAATAATTATTCGTTTCTCATTATCTAATCCGTAATATTATTTGTTGTAAGAATAAGATTCACGGCTATTCTTACAATAATTTGTTGAAAATTGTTGTAAGAATAGACACTGCCAATCATTAAACGGACGTTCTAATGAACAACTGATGGTCGCAAAATACGGAGTGTAACCTCAAATATATACATTGTTGTACCAATTATTATGGTATATTGAAAGCTCCATTCAGCTACCGCAACAACTTAAGCATACGCGTACCAAATTCTGCATCTATGTAATTCTAGAATACCGTGTTCCATGGCTCGACATATAAAAGTACCCTTTACCAGATTCGTGTACCAGTATTTCAAATATGTGTTTATATTCTAATTTTACATATGTCCCTTTCCTACTCCTAAGTTAACAAACCAGTATCCCTTGATTGACCCCTCTTTAATTGCTGCATCCGGGGTTAACCGTCATGTGAAATCGCCAATTCATTGGTTAGATAGAGAGATGGGGTCTTTTGGGGATAAACAGTAGGTGTACATTTACCTTTATCATTCCATAAATGGGTTATTTATTTGGGGGGGGGGGGGGGGACACGAGTTTCCCTTTTTGAACCACCAAAACTGAAAGCAGGCGTCTTTCGGTTTCTCGCGAATACCGCAGTCTTTGTAAGTCGCTATTCTGAACGGACGTGTCAGAGATTCAGAGATGGCTTACACCATGCCAGGATACCGGGGTGGTACAGCATTGGTGTACACCAATTACAGGTTTCATAAAAACAAAGTAACTTCTACAACAATTCATTGGAGATGTTGGCGAGTAACATACAGAGCACCTCTTCAAACACACCCGGCCGAATCATACCGAAGACTTTAAAATTGGTAGTCGCTGCTTCTCTGCCAAGCGCGCGTCATATTTATAGGTAGTGACGACTGGTTGGTTCGGTGTCAGAATAATGTGTCCGAGTGAGGGTGACATGTCTTCCTGCGGGCTGTTGCTTCTGTAGCACATTAAAAGTCTGGCTCAGCATGTCGGTCTAGTACACAGGGTCTGTTCGATTGATTAAACGTTCTCCTCCTGAAATGCATGAAATATCTTCCAATGGACGTTAAACTACAGTCAATCAATCAATCAATCTTGATCGGTTTCCAACTTAGCTAATCACCATGCCAGTTCCTCATTACAGGCTCATTTTTCCAGTTCCCCGACATGTAACAAAATTACCTTCTAGAACCAGAACAAAGACAGTACTATATAATTAATCTTTCTTGGAGTAAAGACTTGTGAGAAAACGCTCTATACATTTTTCACACTAGAAAATTTTAAATTGAAACCATGAAAATACAATGTAACTGAATATACACCAGAAAAAAATGTCACACTAAGCAGGAAACTCATTAAGCATTGACCTGGAGCAATACTTAATAGCACATACATGTAAGAGTTGAAATTAAGAGAGGATGAGAGGGTAACACGAGGTTTCGGTCACGGGGAATGTTCTGTCTTCAAGAACTTATTGATGGTTCGGCACTGAAACATCTTAAATAGCAAGAAATGTGTGCATCACAAAATACGCCCGTCTATATAAATTACCAAACGGTATAATGGTATTAACCCCAAAATAAATAGGGTTCTTCCCCTTCCACAGGGGAATCATGTGGCCAAGTTTAGTAGCGTTCCAATATGCAGAACTAAAGTTATCGTGCGGAAACGATCCTGTTGTCAAAAATTATATTTATAGTAACGTGACCTTGTCCTTTGACCTAATGACCCCAAAATAAATAGTGTTCTTCCCCTTCCACAGGGAAATCATGTGGCCTAGTTTGGTAAAGATCCGATATACAGAACTAAAGTTTTTTGCGGAAACCTGTGTGGACAACCGTCCGCCGCCCACCGCCTGCCATACCCAATCACATAATACGGCCCGTCTCGAGACTGACGTATCAAAATGATAACTGTGCACACACTTGTTTTGAATTGAACAATACTATCGTTGTCGTGACATCTTGAGGGTTAATAATTCCTTAAATTAGGACATTAATGCCCACTTTATGATAAACAAGATTGCTACACGTAGCTGTATGTCTCCCGCCAAGGCACATTGCCAGAAAATAACTAGGTTCCACAACTCCTAATTATGTCGAATCAATATGGTGGTATAATATGCACAGCTACAAATCATGTGTAACAATCCTGCAAAGTTACATAAAAATTGATCGAGCGGTTTCAGAGGAGTTACGTTCACAAGATTTCCTCATAGTCCACTATAGTGAAAAATGTTAAAGTCCCATAACTCCTACAAAATAAGTCGAATCAAAATGGCGGTATAGTATGCATATCTACATATGATGTGTAACAATCTTGCAAAGTTTCATAAAAATCGGTCAAGTGTTTTTAGAGGAGTTGCGTTCACAAAGTTATTCGGACGGAAGGACGGACGGACGAACGCAGACCATTACTATGTCACTCCGTCGCTTCGCCGCGGGGGACAAAAAGGGTATACGGGTTGAATATATACGTTTATACAAACCAGAAATAACAGAGTTCAAACGTATGGGTGGCCGACATTAGGACAAACGGACCTTCGGACTAACAAACCTTGGGACTAATGGACCTTCGGACTAACGCCACGGAACCATCCAAACAAGGCAGCAGTACCAGATAATATAATATAACACCACAAATCCTTAAGGAACTTGCAACACATATAGCACCAATCTTAACTATCATATTCCGTTGCTCATATCAAACAAGTGAAGTACCAGATATATGGAAATCGGCCAACATCTGCCCAGTGTACAAGAAAGGAAAGAAATATGATCCGATAAATTACAGGCCAGTATCTCTTACCTGTGTCTCATGTAAACTCATGGAGCATATCATAACTAGCCATATAATGTCTCATGCAGACACACAGAACATCATATCTTACGAATTTAGCTTGTTACACATATTTTCATTGGTTCTTCAACCCTGAATGTCAGCATATATTCGGAAAACAGACGGGGTATACATTTCAGTCCCCAAAAACGATTAAAACATGGACGACAAAACATTACGCTTCACTGAATCAATGGTATAATACGGAATAATAAATGTATTTTTACCAAATTAAATGCTGTTTTCAATACTCAAAACGGCTGCACGAACAAAAAAATATTACAACGATTAATTCCGTCACAAATACCTGATCGATTCAGCAAACTCCTATGTTCCACGGCTGTACCATAACAAATAAACAAAACGTTGAGCCTTGAAAACTT
Organism: Bathymodiolus septemdierum; assembly: GCA_963383655.1. NCBI lineage: Eukaryota > Metazoa > Mollusca > Bivalvia > Mytilida > Modiolidae > Bathymodiolus > Bathymodiolus septemdierum. The sequence continues at coordinate 25,383,719 of OY726531.1, read as the reverse complement.
TCGACGTCAAGGGGCCACACCAAGGTTTTATTTATATGTTGTTAACATTTAAATTATTGAAACTGTTTCGCAAACCCGTTGTTTTGTTATGTGATATATTAATGTTATATTTATAAAGTTTATAAAATTTACTACATATGAAACTGTATTGATTTAGAAATTTAGTACAGTATTTTCCTTCATGAGACACCCTATACATGAAATATGACGTGACACATATTTTGACGTCATTGAAGAATGACGTCAAAGGTACGGAAACGGACATCTAGAGATACGAAAAATGAAAATAAAAGAGGCAAATTTACTTAATACAGTTGGATGTTGTATTTAAAATAAAAGGTTAAATCCGTAATATATCTGTTATTCAGCTATCAGACAGGATATACGTATATAATGTGACATTCTCGGCTTATGCTATATATTCCCTTCGGCTGCGCCTCAGGGACTATAGATCCTAAGCCGGGAATGTCACATTGTATACCCTGTCTGATAGCTGAATAACATATAATACCCACTTCAGCATGGATTTCAAAGAGGATTATCTTGCGAATCGCAACTGATTGAATTTATAGATGATGTAACCAAAATCCTAGACCAAGGAAAACAGACAGACTGTCTCATAATGGATTTTTCCAAAGCATTTGATAAGGTCAGCCATAGCCTTATCATTCATAAGCTGAAATATTATGGGATCACAGGAAAAACAAATGGAAAAATGAGTGGATTAAGAACTTCCTCAGTGACAGGACAGTCAGTAGTAGTGGAGAGTGAAACATCGACGTCCATACCCGTAGAGTCCGGATTACCTCAAGGATCCGTCCTAGACCCTAGCTTGTTTTTATTTTATATAAATGACATGCCGGAGCGGATTCAATCAACAGTACGACTGTTTGCTGATGATACCATTGCATATGTCATCAGATGCAGATGCAGCAAACCTTCAACAGGATCTTGACAAACTGGCTGAATGGGAATCAAAATGGCTCATGAAATTCCATCCAGAGAAATGTAAGGGATGGACCATTTAACTTCCAGAGGGGGGGGGGGGGGGATATGTTTTTTTTCTAAAAAAATATTCTGATTCCCAATGTTGCTGAAAAAAATATTCTGATTTTGGTGGAGGAAAATAAAAATAATCTGATTCAGAGTTTTTGTCATATGACCTACTGTTAAAATCTGGAAAACAAATTCCCGCTTTGCGCGACAAAAAAAAATAAATATTCTAACTCTCGCGTTGTCTGAAGAATTTCTGAATGAAACAAAAAACCATAACCTCCCCTGCAAGTTAAATGGTCGGTCCCTAATTTACTCACCATTTCCAAAAAGCGAAGTCCATCTAAGTACAATTACACACTACACGGACATATCCTCGAACATGATACATCACCAAAATACCTGGGATGTACCATTTCAACAGACCTCAAATGGTGTAAACATATAAGCACCATCTGCTCTAAAGCCAACAATTCCATCAGTTTTCTTAAAAGGAACATAAACATCTCCAACAAATCGATCAAAAAAACAACGTACGTGTCCTTCGTAAGACCTATCCTGGAATATCATATATGTCAGTTCTGCATGGTACCCATACCAACAAAATGACATCCATCGATTGGAGATGGTTTAAAGAAGGGCTGCACGATATGTTACTAACCGATACCACAGCACCTCATCGGTTAATAGCATGATTGAACAACTAGAATGGACTACCTTACAGGAACGAAGAAAACATACTTGATTACTGATGATGTATAAGCTGAAGAACAACATCGCACAAGTTGATGCATCAAGCAAGCTTATATCAAATGAACGACCCTCCAGAAACAACAATGAGCAGGCATTGCGCATTCCATCATGCAAGACCACAGTATGGAAGGATTCATTCTATCCTAGAATGTTCAAGGAATGGAACACCTTGCCTAACTGTATTGTCTCTGCCCTGAGTACTGAATCCTTCACGGCTCAGCTCCGTCATTAAACTTAAATGACACTGTTTTTACTTGCACTGTTAGTCTGTATATCAATTTCACTTTATTGCGTCTAAGTATGTTCAAGCTTTTATGTGCACACCCAAAAGGTAGCAGAATAGTCGACCAGTTGATGGTGGCCATTAAATGGAAGAAGAAGAAGAAATGAGCAAACTTTATAGAGGACCTTCCAAGGATGCTTCATACCAAGTTTCGGTTCAATTGGCCATGCCGTTTCAGAGAAGATTTGTTAGAAATCAACCAATCAGAAACAAGAATTGCTTATGGCGGCCATGTTTGTTAACGGATCGGGACGAAATGAGCAATCTTTATAGATGACCTTCCATAGATGCTTTCTACCAAGTTTCGGTCAAGCGGTTTCAGAGGAGAAGATTAAAATGTGAAAAGTTAACGGACGATGCACACCAAGTGATGGCTAAAGCTCACGTTGCCTTTGGCAAGGTGAGCTAATAAAAAAGAAAAAAAAATGAAATTTCCCTCTGTTGGGCATTTTTATGTCAAAATAGTTGTATAGTATTGCTATGAACTTTTCTGAAAGGGATTTTCTATAGGAATTTATTTAAACTAGAGGCTCAGAGGACTGAGCCTGTGTCACTCATCTTTCATTCTGCTTTGAGGAAACTTAATACAGAACCTTCCATACTACGTTTCGGTTCATATGGCCAAGCAGTTTCAAAGGAGAATATTTTTTAGAAATCGACCAATCAGAAACAAGAATTGCATGTGGTGGCCATGTTTGCTAACCGATCGGGACGAAATGAGCAATCTTCATAGAGGACATTCCATAGATGCTTCCTACCAAGTTTCGATTGTAGTCATGTTTGCTAACCGATCAGTACACAATGAGCAATCTTCATAGAGGACATTCCATAGATGATTCCTACAAAGTTTCGGTGGTAGCCATATTTGCTAACTGATCGGGAAGAAATGAGCAATTTCATAGAGGACATTCCATAGATGCTTCCTACCAAGTTTCGGTTCATTTGGCCAAGCGGTTTCAGAGGAGAAGATTGTTTTAGAAGTCGACCAATCAGAAACTAGTATTACTGTGAGCACAGCTCACTAAGATTTACACCCCCCTCCGCTCCCTACATATGTCCAACCTATTTCCATAACCAAAACTGATTGTTCCGACCAAAAATGAAAGGGACCCTTCTCTCTTCACCGGTAAGCTGCTGATAAAATTTCAATACATTCTGAGAAACACTACTCAAGTTATCATACGACATAGGGTAAAAATCTAATTTTCCGTCATATCAAGTCCAATAACTCAGGAACGGCAAAAGTGAAAATCGTCAAAAATGAAAGAGATCCTCCTCTCTTCATCGGTAAGCTGCTGATAAAATTTCAAAACATTCTGAGAAACACTACTCAAATTATCATGCGACATAGGGTAAAAATCCTATTTTCCATCATATCAAGTCCAATAACTCTGGAACGGCAAAAGTGAAAATCGTCAAAAATGAAAGGGATCCTCCATTCTTCATCGGTAAGATGCTGATAAAATTCGAAAACATTCTGAGAAACACTACTCAAGTTATCATACGACATAGGGTAAACATCCTATTTTCCGTCATATCAAGTCCAATAACTCTGGAACGGCAAAAGTGAAAATCGTCAAAAAAGAAAGGGATCCTCCTCTCTTCACCAGTAAACAGCTGATAAAATTCTAAGAAACACAACTCAAGTTATCATACGACAAAGAATTTGTCTACAGACGGACGGACAGACGGACGGACATGGTGAAAACAGTATACCCCCCCTACAACTTTGTTGCAGGGAGTATAACAAGAATTGCATGTTGTGGCCATATTTGCAAGCCGATCGGGACGAAATGAGCAATCTTTAGAGAGGACCTTCCATAGATGCTTCCTACCAAGTTTCAGTTCATTTGGCTGAGGGTTTTCAGAGGAGAAGATTAAAATGTGAAAAGTAAACGGATGACAGACGACGGACACCAAGTGATGGCAAAAGCTCATATTGCCTTTGGCAAGGTTTGCTAAAAAGAATATTAAAATGTGAATACCTACTTGTAATGTATAGAATAAACATGTTACACTATATCAGCATTAGTTAATTTCTAAGGGAGACAATGGCAAGAGTTATCTTTCTTTTAACAGTTTAAGCAAGAGTTATCTTTCTTTTAACAGAGAAGATTTTTTAGAAATCAACCAATCAGAAACATTAATTGCCTGTGGTGGCCATGTTTGTTAACCGATCGGGACAAAATGAGCAATCTTTATAGAGGACTTTCCATAGATGCTTCCTACCAAGTTCGATTCATTTGACCAAGTGGTTTCAGAGGAGAAGATTTTTAAAAATTGGCCTATCAGAAACAAGAATTGCCTGTGGCCGTCATGTTTGTTAATGGATTGGGACAAAATGTGCAATCTTTAGAGGACCTTCTATAAATGCTTCCTACCAAGTTTCAGTTCATTTGGCTGAGGGTTTTCAGAGGAGAAGACTAAAATGTGAAAAGTTGACGGATGCCAAGTGATGGCAAAAGCTCACCTTGCGTTTGGCAAGGTGAGCTAAAAACATCGAAATAAGATGAAAAATACACTCTCCATGTACAAATAACAGAAACACCCATGTTTGCACCTTAGAGCCTCTTGATTTTAAATGGGTAGGGTTACAATACCACAAATCGACATCAACCTTTATGTAATGCCAATAATCATTGTGTTCAAAATTCAGAAGGATCCATCGACTACAACGTATGTTATCACACATAAATAATTATGTCTGTAGTCTAATGACGACGACGTAGGACGACTAAGTCAACACCACAACATAATAGGACAGAAGAATATTTGCAGCTGTATAAAAACTAGTGAGCCTGTTAAATATATAAAAAAAACATTCTATATTAAATAAAAGATCCTTCATTATTCAGTCTATAGAATTGATGACAGAGCAACACAAGGGAGTCTTAGTTATTTTTTGCATTGCAAGTGGCATTGTATTTTTGTAAAACTTAAAAATTGTGCTTTGATTTTTGAATGTTTTCGTCACTAAGATTTTGGTGTGGCAAGCAAGTCAGTCTATATAACAATTCAGAATATGGCAAACAAAAATAAAGTCAGAATCTCATAGAGGAAACTGTAAAAATTAACCAGCTTGAAGATGGCTAAATATAAAGAAGAAAAAAGAATATTACATTTTCTTATATTTGTCTGTATGTGCATTCCTAGCACAATATATAAAATCAACAATATCATGTGCATATTGTGTAAAGATATAAATATTGTATACAATCCTCAATTAAAAATAACCAATCCCATTGCACATCAATAATACATCTTACTACTGAATAAAAACAAACGTAATCTGGTAATTATGCTAAATAAATAATAATATAACTGAAGAAAAACTTATGTATGTTATGACAATAAGACACATAAGTGATTTATCTCCCTTACCTATCATTGCAAAGGGAGATAATCTACTCTTGTATCTGATAAATGTTGTACACATGGTCATAATTTCCCATTAAGATTAAGAAATGTCAGTCTGATGTAGCTGTGATTAACTTGCAAGATATAATTTCATTGAGAGGTTACATGTTGGCAGATATTTGATTAGCAATTTATTTGTCCTTTGATTCAAAACAATCAGGGCACATAACTTGTCAGCATAGAATTTCCTCTCCCTACATGTACTATAGTTCTACCAGTATATTCAAGGTTATTCCCACTAGCAAAGCTCATCCTTGGCACATGTCAGAGTCATTTCATTGAATATGCCAATAGCTGAATGCATCCAATAGCAGAAATATCACTTCATAATTCAAATTAGTAAATATAACCAAATAGAAGGGATAGCTGTTGAATGTTGTTTCATTAAAGATTTTAATACAGTAGTAAAAAGGTCTTTTTATTAGAAAACACTTGTTTTCTGCCATCAGTGAATTTCAGTGGAACACTTCTGTAGCAGTTTTTTTCAGACATGACACCTACACAACATTTGTTCTATATAACATACAGGATATAAGTTGTTGTCACCCACATTCACAGTGATACAATTATCATAATATAAATATACAATACGTCAGGACAATTTTGGGTCATCATTTTTTCAGGATACTGGTTCTAAGTCTGCATGTCAAGGTGATTTTCTGTAGTAGTCTTTGAGACATTAACATTTGACATACTGGTACATTAATTCCTTCTTAATTACATATTTGGCTGTCATGCAAACAAAATGTTTAAATCTTTAAGTGAATTTAATTTTCACTATGTTTATGGTACATATAAAATATCCAAAATGTTTGAAAAATAAATTATACAACAATTAAACATTGGACTTTGTAAATTTAGAAATAATGTCAATCAAATTTATGAATTATAAAACTTGAGATTATTTCACATGCATGTTTAGAACAGGCATCATGAAAAAAACCCAGAATTTTCTTGACATACTTTATAAAATTGTCTTATATATTCAAACTGAAATTGAACCTGTTATTTAGTGGAAAATGTAGTCGAGTCTTGTGGTTTTAAAACAGAAAGATAATTATAACTGTCTACTTTCTTGTAGAAATAGTTTATGTTTGGATATAAAACTTTTACTAATTTGGTAGGCCACAATTTGATAATACTAAAAGTGATAATTATCGTCTAAAATGCATTCACACCATACACGATTAATTCTGCCGAACGTGTATCCTCCCCAAAATCATTGACAACTTTACATGTATATTCGCCTTCATCTGACTCACAAATATCACTGATAATAAGAGAACAATTGCCATGTTTACCATGACTGAATGAATGTCTATTGTCTTCATGTATTATCCTTTGACCATAAAACCACTCGACATGAGGGACTGGCTGACCTTCCACAACAATGTCAAATCTCACAATGTCCCCCTTCACTGCCTCACAGTCAACCATGTCTTTGATGATTTCAGCTGGTGCCGTATCATTGGAAATTGTTTTGTAATGAGTGTTGTTATTTTCACAATTTTCACACTGATCATCTTCATTTGGGAACACATCTTCATCTGTTTCTGTTGTGTCAGATGTCTCATGGTCCTCTCCTCTTGAATCAGTCCTCCCATGTGAGGTTGATCTCGATGAAGGCAGGATAGATAAGTCACTCTGTGAAGCAATATCGGATTCACTAGTTATTGATGAATGCTCATGTGATTTGCTATCAGTTCGTTGTTTTTGCCAAATTGACATGCGTCCTATAGCCCGAATAGCCGTTCCCATTTTCTACACATAAAAATAAAAAGCCATACAAATAGCATGTGAAAACTAAGACAAACGCATCGTGATAGGCAAATTATTCACAGACATCAGATTAATATAAAGACACATAGACGGTTCTAAATCGGAAAGTTTTGAAACATTTTTTTCCTTCAGTGAAATGAATTTAACGAGTAATTAAATGCTTTGAAGTATCTTGACTTTGTGCAAAATTCAGGCAAATTCACATCACTGAGTGTTCTATATTTGTTCTCCATATTTTGTTTGCTGACACCATGAAATCCCCCCTCCCCATTATTTTTTGTAAACTTTCTTTTTAACAATCCCACAATTTTTTGGACATCAGATATATTATAGTACCTTCCTGCTTCAAAAATTACAAGAAACAGCAAATGAACAGTTTTTAAAGATGGCCATAACTATTGTATATGAAGCTTTTGCTCAAATACATGTAAGAAATAATTATTCATAGCCATATATTTATATTGTTTTCACCACGGGTTGGCACTTTATGCAGAATATTTTGCCCTGAGCAGTACAAACACAAACTATGTCTATCTATGACATAATTGGTCATAGTTAAATACTATTTTTACCAAGGGTTTGGACTCATGGGATGGAAGGTCATATTAGAATTTGTATTTTCACATTGTAAGCAAATTGAAGTGAATTGTAAGCATTTTTCATACACTGTTATCTCCCCTATTTCCCCAAATCCTTACATGGTGTTCTTTGTACAAGTCAGTTTTATTCCAAACCATGTATTCCAAATGAAAGTTTTATTTAAAATATGTTTGTGATTTGATTCCAAATTATAATAAGAATGTATTTCATTCTTATCTCTAGCCATCCAAGAAATACAACTTAATAAACAGTATCATAGATAAAAGTGACAGACAACACCCACATTTGTGCTTATTAATCTGATGACTGTGATTATTCTGGCATTAAATTGTATGTTAATAAAGCTCTAAAGGATACAAACCTTTCATCTTCAGTCAGAAATCATAAACAATGTTTTGTATTTACAGATAGTTTTCAAACTATTTTTCTTTGCATAGTTTGCTAGTTTGCTTAGGCTATCATTCCATTTTTTGTATAAATACATTGTTATATGTCCAAATGTAGGATTTATCTCCCTTTTTCATAGATTAAGTACATCCATCAAACATCTAATGTTAATTTGATTGGTTTTTATATTACAGGTAAAACATTTGTTTATTCTTCATTATTTTTACACTAGTTTGAAAAAAAATATAGTAATCTATTCATATCTTCAGTAAAAATAATGCTTGAATGATGTTTTTATTATTTTTTTGTATTAAATTGATAGTCAAAACTGTATGTACTACCGGTAATAATTACCAAAAAAAAAAGGTGAAATATTTCAGTCACATTTTGACCCAAAAAAAAAACATTATTTAACAAACTTAAGCATGAAGTGCAGTTGAATTTCTATATATATCTAAGTTTTCATTAAATGATACACTTGAAAAGTGAATAAAACAAACTCTTTAATCATTTAAAAGATTTATGGACATTTAAGTCTTATATTTAGGTATTCAAATTAACAGTACATGCATGTCAATACTTTATCTAAATAAAATAATATTAAAACACATGTCTATATAAATCTTATTTAAAATGTTAATTTTAAACAAATAATACTTTACAAACTTTTTAATTCAGTGGACCATCCCCCGAATAATCTGTTTCTGTAGATAAAATTAGGATACAAAAGTATGTGTCGCTCACCTTTCATTCTGCTTTGAGGAAACTTAATACAGAACCTTCTCACCAAATTTCAGCTCATTTTGGCCAAGCAGTTTCAGAGAAGAAGATTTTTAGAAATCGACCAATCTAAAACAAGAATTGCCTGTGGCAGCCATGTTTGTTAATGGATCAAGACGAAATGAGCAATCTCTATAGCAAACCTTCCATAGATGCTCCTTACCAAGTTTCATATCATTTGGCCAAGCGGTTTCAGAGGAAAAGCTGTTTTAGAAATCGACCAATAAGAAACAAGAATTGCCTAAGATGGTCATATTTGTTAATGGATCAAAATGGAATGAGCAATTCCTATAGAGGACCTTCCATAGATGCTTCCTACCACGTTTCGGTCCATTAAGCCAAGTTGTTTCAGAGTAGAAGATTTTTAGAAATTGACCAATCAGAAAGAAGAATTACCTGTGGTGGCCATGTTTGTTAATGGATCAGGACTAAATGAGCAATCTTTATAGAGAACCTTCCATAGATGCTTCCTACCAAGTTTCGGTTCATTTGGCAAAGCGGTTTCACAGGAGAAGATTTTTAAGAAATCAACCAATCAGAAACAAGAATTGTCTGTGGTGGCCATGTTTGTTAATGGATCGGGACGAAATGAGCAATCATAACAGAGGACTTTCCGTAGATGCTTCCTACCAAGTTTTGGTACATTTGACCAAACGGTTTCAGAGGAGAAGAATCTAAAAAATCAGCCAATCAGAAACAAGAATCGCATGTGGCGGCCGTGTTTGTAACGGATCGGGATGTAATGAGCAATCTTTATAGAGGACCTTCCATAGATGCTTCCTACCAAGTTATGGATCATTTGACAAGAATTGTCTGTGGCGGCCATGTTTGTACATGGATCGGGATGAAATTAGCACTCTTTATAGAGGACTGCCCATAGATGCTTCCTACCAAGTTTCGGTGCATTTGGTCAAGCGGTTTCAGAGGAGAAGAATTTAAAAAATCAGCCAATCAGAAACAAGAGTCGCCTGTGGCAGCCATGCTTGTTAACGGATCGGGACGACATGAGCAATCTTTACAGAGGACCTTCCATAGATGCTTCCTACCAAGTTTCGGTGCATTTGGCCAAGCGGTTTCAGAGGAAAAAATTCTTTAAAATCTGTATAGAGATAAATGCATTTTGAATACAGATATATCTATATTTAAACAAGAGTTATCTTTCTCACCCCTTGGATAAAGTAGTCCGTTAATTTAGGTGAAAAAGATTTTTCTATCTTAACCCGGCTCCAGGGTAAGACAAGCTACACGTCGTTTTTCCCGCAAAATTATTTTCCATTGTTGAATTAAATTGTCAATTTATAGTGTCTTGGCAGCATTTTTAATGTATTTCACAATAAAATACAATGTATTTTATGAATATATTATAAATGCTACTACAACTGCGATAAATGCCTGTAAAAAAGTTATTTGACGTTGGTTAAAGGGAGGTAATTTTTTTTATTTACGTTAGTTTAGGTAACTAACGTAAATAAAAAAAATTACCTCCAAGGGAGAGCACTCTATATTTTCTCAACGTAAACAAATATTGACACGATAGAAAGAGATGAGAAAAAGAGGCAAACATCGTAAAAGGTGCAAGATTTTGTTATTGCAGAATCAATCACAAGTTTGTTAACTTTATTATTTTGAACCTCTTTAAAGTTGTAAAATGAAAATCTTTGCTTTATTTTATTATGTGGCATTTTGGTCCTGTGATACGGTTCGCAAATTAATGTGCCAAACTACACAAAAAGTAAACAAACATTGACATGGTAGAAAAGGGGTGAGAAAAAGAGTCAAACACCGTTAAAGGTGCAAGATAGTAAAATCTGTGACACCCTCGGGTGTCACAGATTTTACTATCTTGCATCTCTCCCGGTGTGAAACCCTATATTTCTTTTCACAGAAGATATTTTAGAAATCAACCAATCTGAAACAAGAATTGCTTGTGGTGGTCATGTTTGTTAACTAACCGGGACAAAATGAGCAATCTTTATAGAGGACCTTCCATAGATGCTTCCTACCAAGTTTCGGTTCATTTCGACAAGTGGTTTCAGAGGAGAAGATTTGTTTAAATCTGCCTATCAGAAACAAGAATTGCCTGTGGCGGCCATATTTATTAATGGATCGGAACGAAATGAGCAATCTTTATAGAGGACCTTCCGTAGATGCTTCCTACCAAATTTCAGTTCATTTGGGAAAGCGGTTTCAGAGGAGAATGTTTTTTTAGAAATCAACTAATCAGAAACAAGAATGGCCTGTAGTGGCCATGTTTGTTAACGGATCGGAACTAAATGAGCAATCTTTATAGAGGACCTTCCAATGATGCTTCCTACCAAGTTTTGATTCATTTGGCCAGGCGGTTTCAGAGAAGATTTTTTTAGAAATCAACCAATCAGAAACAAGAATGGCCTGTGGCGGCCATGTTTTTTAACGGATCGGGACGAAATGAGCAATCTGTATAGAGGACCTTCCATAGATGCTTCCTACCAAGTTTCGGTTCATTTGGCCAAGCAGTTTTGGAGGAGGAGATTTTTTTTAATCGGCCAATTAGAAACAAGAATTGCCTGTGGCAGCCATGTTTGTTAATGGATCGGAACAAAATGAGCAATCTTTATAAAGGACCTTCTATAGATGCTTCCTACCAAGTTTCAGTTCATTTGGCTGAGAGGTTTCAGAGAAGATTAAAATGTGAAAAGTTAGTGGACGACGGACGCCAAGTGATGACAAAAACTCACATTGCCTTTGGCAAGGCGAGTTAAAAAATGATATTTTATTTCTTTATTATTTTTCTATAGACATGAGTATTTTGTGTGTGATCATGCAGCTTGAGTGAAAGCAATGTTCTGGCCCACACCATTTCTGAGGCTATTCTAATTATCATGCAAACGTAATTATCATGCAAACGTAATTATCATGCAAACGTAATTATCATGCAAACAATTATCATGCAAACGTAAACATGCAATAAATGGATAACATTTTTAAAGATTACTAAAACAATGAAAATGCAAGAAATGAAGAGAAAAGAAGAAAAAAAAAACATTCATGAATTATAAGAGTATAATTTCAAAATATAATCAAGCAAAATATTAAACTTCCAAGAAAAAAATTATAACAAATGAATAATAAAAATGAACACATTCTTAAAAACAAGAGGAACAATCTATTTATTATTCTTTTTACTAATATACAAACCTGCCACTTTCTTCGTGCCATAAATTTTTTCAAGTTGCGTAGACTTTGGCGTAATTTTTTTGAACTGTTTCTTTCAGTATGAGCAAGCCACTTGTGTTCAATACATTGTGTAACTGTAATTCTTTTTCTAGAATTTTAAAGTTTTTCAATCAAATAAAAGTGAACATGATAAAGTGAAACCTATCTAATCCACCTGCTAAACAAACAAATATAGTTGGGAAAAAAAGTATTCAGTGGAGTAAACTAGTTGGCACTGGGATGCTCTTTATTATCGATGACCGTAATTGTCATGGTTCCGGGAGAACGAGTCATATACAAGTGATTTTTTTCCCTAACAAATTTAAATTCCAAAGTCATTTAAAAAAAATGTTGATTGATTGTTGTTAAACACCAAATAAGCATTTTTTTCAGCTATTTCATGGCTAACACAAGTTACATTCGATGAGATGATGCACTTTGTACTAGAACAACAAACTTAGTTGGATTTTTATAGTGTTAGTTCACTTAAACAACAGTCCACAGATAGATATATGTATGTCGCTCCACTCAAGACACATTTGAATGATTCTGAGCCAAGCAGTCTTTGCTCTTATTCCTTAATACTGTGACGTACATTCTAACCATTAAACCACCAATGTAGTTAGACATACAATGTATTTGATGGGCCTTGTTTTGTTGAAGAACTATTCACTGTATAAATAGATTAAAATGGCAAAATTTAAAAGAAATCATGTTTTCAAAAACTTTTATAAAAATAACACAATGTCACAAATCTTAATAATATAGTTGCCTTTAAAACAAGGAAGACAATAAAAAGAGTATCTATATTTCCCTGATTATTTTGTTGAAGCCCTTACATAACTTTACTTATCTTATTAACATGCAATTTACCTCATATTTTTATGAAAACATTTCTCGATGAAGCTTCGGGCATCATGGGATATTTCTTCAAAAGCTTCATCATCAAAGTCAAAGTCGCCTTGTGTAACATTGGACAATGTTTCACTGTCATTATCACCCATGAAGGGAGATAATCCAGAAAGCCTGAAAAAAATATAGTTGTGATTAAATTTGATAAATCTAGACAACACTTAAAATGTTAAAACAAGTAGCAGAACATGAGATTCTCCGAGGGTATCATATTTTTTAATATTCAAAATAAACTTTAAATTAATTTTGTTCAGCAAATTATGAGGTGTAGTCTAAACTAGAGGCTCAGTGGGCTGAGCCTGTGTCGCTCACCTTTCATTCTGCTTTGAGGAAACTTAATACAGAACCTTCCATAGGTGCTTCCCACCAAATTGTGGTTCATTTGGCAAAGCAGTTTCAGAGAAGAAGATTTTTAGAAATCGACCAACCAGAAACAAGAATTGCCTATGACAGCCATGTTTGTTAACGGATCGGGACATAATTAGCAATCTTAATAGAGTACCTTCCATATATGCTTCCTACAAAGTTTCGGTTCATTTGGCAAAGAGGTTTCAGAGGAGAAGATTTTTAGAAATTGACCAATCAGAAACAAGAATCTCCTGTGGTGGCCGTTTGTTCATAGATCGGGATGAAATGAGCAATCGTTATAGAGGACCGCCCATAAATGATACCTACCAAGTTTCGGTTCATTTGGATAAGCGGGTTCAGAGGAGAAGATTTTTTAGAAATTGACCGATCAGAAACAAAAACTGCCTGTGGTGGCCATATTTGTTAATGGATCGGGATGAAATGAGCAATCTTCATAGAGGACCATCCATAGATGCTTCCTACCAAGATTCGGTTCATTTAGCCAAGCGGTTCCAGAGGAGAAGATTTTTAGAAATCGACCAATCAGAAACAAGAATTGACTGTGGCGGCCATGTTTGCTAATGGATCGGGACGAAATGAGCAATCTTTATAGAGGACCTTCCATAGGTTCTTCCTACCAAGTTTCGCTTCATTTAGCAAAGCGGTTTCAGAGGAGAAGATTTTTAGAAATCGACCAATCAGAAACAAGAATTGACTGTGGCGGCCATGTTTGCTAATGGATCGGGACGAAATGAGCAATCTTTATAGAGGACTGCCCATAGATGACACCTACCAAGTTTCGGTTCATTTGGATAAGCGGTTTCAGAGGAGAAGATTTTTTAGAAATCAACCAATCAGAAACAAGAATTGTCTGTGGTGGCCATGTTTGTAAACGGATCGGAGCGAAATGAGCAATCTTTACAGAGAACCTTCCAAAGATGCTTCCTACCAATTTACGGCTCATTTGGCCAAACGGTTTCAGAGGAGAAGAATTTTAAAAATCAGACAAGAATTGCCTGTGGCGTTCATGTTTGTAAATGGATCGGGATAAATTGAGCAATCTTTACAGAGGACCTTCCATAGATGCTTCCTACCAAGTTTCAGTTCATTTGGCTAAGGGGTTTCAGAGGAGAAGATTAAAATGTGAAAAGTTAATGGACGACGGACGCCAAGTGATGGCAAAAGTTCACGTTGCCTTTGGCAAGGTGAACTAAAAATATGAGCTGGCCCACACAATCTCTGGACTTAAATGTTATTGAGAATATATGGATATATATTAAAAGAAAACTTGATGTATGCATACAAAAAATAAATTCCAACAGCGACCTGTTCAGAGAAATTTTCCGTATCTGGCAGACCATTCCATTGACTTACATCAGAAGTCTTTATGATTCAATTCCAATGAGAATTCTTAATGTTATTAGACTTAAGGAACATTTAACTAAATATTAAAGGTAAGATTTTATTTCTTTTCATCTTTTTAATTGGCCATATATGATTTTATTATGACGATGCAATCAACTGTCCGATAAAATGGCAGCCATATTTGACGAATACTTTTGGCCACCCACTGTATATCGGTAATTTGCTTCCCAAGTAACAATATTAGAAATAGCATCTACTTTAGCTAAATATCAACATAAAGTTATCAATGATTTGAACAGACTTAACAACGGATGACTGAAATGGCCACATGATCCAAATGATATTGCTATGTTTAACGCCACTTTCAACAATATTTCAGTTATATCATGGTGGTCAGTTTTATTGGTGAAAGAAACCGGAGTACCCAGAGAAAACCACCAAACTGTCGCAAGTCACTGACAAACTTTATCACATAATGTTATATCGAGTACTCCTCGCCATGAGCGGGATTTGAACTCACAACTTTAGTGGTGATAGGCAACTACCATATGAGCATGACCACGACAGCCACTCCCTTGTCAAGGAGGAGCTTGCAAAGAATTAAATATTTAAATATGAAAAACTTGAAATTAATATGAGAAACTATTTCCTCTTGTTAAAAAATAATTTGGATGGGCAGACAATATGAAGTGAACTGTAAATATATTGCAAAACAAGGATACAGGTGATATTATGCATAGAAAAGCAGTATATTTTGAAGTCTCTTTTGTCCAAAATTTGGTCTGCTATCTAGTTTTTGGGCATAAAATTAAAGTGAGCCCTTTTTAGGAAAAAAACATTTGATCAACAACATATTTTTGGAGGGTTTTTTGTGTACTTTATACACAGTGCAATTTGCAAATAATTTGTTCATAAAAGGTCATATTAAGTTGAGTGCATTTTGAATTTTGTATAACTTACAGTTTTCCACCATCTAGGATCAAGATATGCCAGACAATGGAAGTCGGTGCAAAGGATAAGGTGGTGGCATACACCATATGCCTAATTTATAGAAACATGTGTATTTGGCATACAAGAAACAAATACATCCAATGATATGTGTTGCTAAAAAAAATATTAAATAGTGTCTTATCATGAGAACAATAAAGTACTTACAGAACATAACAAATTACACCAAGACTCCAGATATCGGTTGGTAATCCAATCTCTTCATAATTTACAACTTCTGGTGCAATAAATTCT
The DNA here is from genome assembly GCA_963383655.1 of Bathymodiolus septemdierum. NCBI lineage: Eukaryota > Metazoa > Mollusca > Bivalvia > Mytilida > Modiolidae > Bathymodiolus > Bathymodiolus septemdierum. Next base: position 25,367,665 of record OY726531.1, on the reverse strand, counting down.
GGCGTACCAAACATCACTTTCAAGCTTTCGCCAGCTGAATACCGTCGAGCGAGACCAAAGTCAATGATTTTAATCAAATTACTGTCTTTCCGAACACATAAAATATTTTCTGGTTTGAGATCAAGATGCATGATTGACTTTTCATGCATATATCGAACACCTTCACAAATCTGCCTCATAAAATGAACACAATCTCGTTCTGTCAACTCTAAATCCTCGTCAACAACACGATCAAAGAGTTCACCACCACCAATACTAAAAGTAGAAATCAACAAAAATATGAGTGAGTGATAACTGTTTGATGTCAAGCGAGGAATTTTTCAGCTAAATCGTGCTGAGAACAAGTTATTTTTGATGAAATGATAATGATGTCTGCTTTGTACTAGATAGTGGACAGAAGTATTCAGGCTTCTAAATCAAAAATCCAATAGAAGAAAATTAGAGCTTCACACAATCTGAATTATACTCTTGTTTTAAATTACTATCTTGTTAATTGATATACCATATTTTAGTAATTGCATGTTTTTTTTCTGTGAGAAGTACACAGAAAGTGTGGAAATTACAATTAGATAATGACCAATGGGAGATAACTCTTCTTTCTTTCTTTGGGAAGTACACAGAAAGTGTGGAAATTACAATTAGATAATGACCAATGGGATATAACTCCTCTTTCTTTCTTTGAGAAGTACACAGAAAGTGTGGAAATTACAATTAGATAATGACCAATGGGAGATAACTCCTCTTTCTTTCTTTGAGCAGTACACAGAAAGTGTGGAAATTACAATTAGATAATGACCAATGGAAGATAACTCCTCTTTCTTTCTTTGAGAAGTATACAGAAAGTGTGGAAATTACAATTAGATAATGACCAATGGGAGATAACTCCTCTTTCTTTCTTTGAGAAGTACACAGAAAGTGTGGAAATTACAATTAGATAATGATCAATGGGAGATAACTCCTCTTTCTTTTGAATCAATTAGAAAATAAAATTGTTAACAACATTGTCATTAAAATTCAGTTTTTGTTGTTGATAATTCAGTTTTCAAGTCACTTATTCTTCAATCCATTCTTGTACTAGATGACAAATAGGGTATGGTAACACCAGCACTCATTTATGTATACTATTCTTTCATTACTTACTATTCCATGACCAGAACCATGGACTTAGGTGTCTCATAAGCATCTCTCAACATCAGAAGTTTAGGGTGTGTTAACTCATTCATTATACTGATCTCATTTTTGACATTGCTTTTTTCTTCTATTTTTCGACATTTGATGACTTTAGCTGCCCAGGTTTTATTGTCCTCTTTGTGAAAGCATTTGTAAACATTTCCAAATTTTCCTCTAGAAAAAACAAATGAACAAATAAGCTAGCTTAACATAAAACTGAATATGTTTCAAATACGCATTAAACTAATTCGTATCCGATAAATTCGAATTACGTGTGAACGCAGCATTATCATCTGATTTAACTTATTGTTATTTCTACACTTCACTGTCCGAACGAGGTTAACTTTTAATTCGTAATAACAATTAACTTTTTATATTCATTTAAAACCAAATGACATTGCACAATATTATTTTTTTAAAGAAAATAATATTAAAAGGTGATTTATTAACAATTAAAAAAGATATACTTCAAACCAGTTTTATTGATCTGATGGCTTACCGTATCTCTCACTCGTTTTTCCTTCTCTTTTGAAATAACGATCATTTAATACAACAATAATTATGTGTTGATTATGAGACTTTTCCATGACGAATTATTGGGCATTTAGACTATCAGGCCTTCAGACTATTTGGCCTTTGGACCATCCGACCTTCGGACTATTGGGCCTTCAGACAATCGGGCAGACACTGATTCTTTTATAATTTTAATTTTATAATTTGCCTGATGTTTCTGAAGCTAGTTATTGGTACCACTTAGGTATAAGATAAGTGTAACATTGAATTAAAAAAAACTTATTTTGATTGATTTAGCAATGTTGACCTATTATAGTATTAAGCATAAAATGACTTACTTTCCAACTTCTTCTATTTGTTCATAATGTTCTTCAAATGTTTTTTCTATTATTGGAACTACTTTACGAGGAGAAAATGGTAGCTCCTCCTCTGAAAAGTGAAATAAATAAAGAGTAAATTATGATAATGATCTGATGAAACATAACAAATATAGTATAACTAATCAAACTTTTTGAATATCAAAAATAAGACCATGAGAGACCAAAAAATGCAAGGATTAAACGAGTGTACAAAACTTTTTCTACTGTTTATCATATAGATTTTATTAAACCAGTGTACAGAACTTGTTCTACTGTTTATCATATAGATTTTATTAAACCAGTGTACAGAACTTGTTCTACTGTTTATCACATAGATTTTATTAAACCAGTGTACAGAACTTGTTCTACTGTTTATCATATAGATTTTATTAAACCAGTGTACAGAACTTGTTCTACTGTTTATCATATAGATTTTATTAAACCAGTGTACAGAACTTGTTCTACTGTTTATCACATAGATTTTATTAAACCAGTGTACAGAACTTGTTCTACTGTTTATCATATAGATTTTATTAAACCAGTGTACAGAACTTGTTCTACTGTTTATCATATAGATTCTATTAAACCAGTGTACAGAACTTGTTCTACTGTTTATCACATAGATTTTATTAAACCAGTGTACAGAACTTGTTCTACTGTTTATCATATAGATTTTATTAAACCAGTGTACAGAACTTGTTCTACTGTTTATCATATAGATTCTATTAAACCAGTGTACAGAACTTCTTCTACTGTTTATTATATAGATTTTATTAAACCAGTGTACATAACTTGTTCTACTGTTTATCATATAGATTTTATTAAACCAGTGTACAGAACTTGTTCTACTGTTTATCATATAGATTTTATTAAACCAGTGTACAGAACTTGTTCTACTGTTTATCATATAGATTCTATTAAACCAGTGTACAGAACTTGTTCTACTGTTTATCATATAGATTTTATTAAACCAGTGTACAGAACTTGTTCTACTGTTTATCATATAGATTTTATTAAACCAGTGTACAGAACTTCTTCTACTGTTCATCATATAGATTTTATTAAACCAGTGTACAGAACTTGTTCTACTGTTCATCATATAGATTTTATTAAACCAGTGTACAGAACTTGTTCTACTGTTTATCATATAGATTTTATTAAACCAGTGTACAGAACTTGTTCTACTGTTTATCATATAGATTTTATTAAACCAGTGTACAGAACTTGTTCTACTGTTTATCATATAGATTCTATTAAACCAGTGTACAGAACTTGTTCTACTGTTTATCATATAGATTTTATTAAACCAGTGTACAGAACTTGCTCTACTGTTTATCATATAGATTTTATTAAACCAGTGTACAGAACTTGCTCTACTGTTTATTATATAGATTTTATTAAACCAGTGTACAGAACTTGTTCTACTGTTTATCATATAGATTCTATTAAACCAGTGTACAGAACTTGTTCTACTGTTTATCATATAGATTTTATTAAACCAGTGTACAGAACTTGCTCTACTGTTTATTATATAGATTTTATTAAATGAGTGTACAGAACTTGTTCTACTGTTTATCATATAGATTTTATTAAACCAGTGTACAGAACTTGTTCTACTGTTTATCATATAGATTTTATTAAACCAGTGTACAGAACTTGTTCTACTGTTTATCATATAGATTCTATTAAACCAGTGTACAGAACTTGTTCTACTGTTTATCATATAGATTCTATTAAACCAGTGTACAGAACTTGTTCTACTGTTTATCACATAGATTTTATTAAACCAGTGTACAGAACTTGTTCTACTGTTTATCACATAGATTCTATTAAACCAGTGTACAGAACTTGTTCTACTGTTTATCACATAGATTTTATTAAACCAGTGTACAGAACTTGTTCTACTGTTTATCACATAGATTTTATTAAACCAGTGTACAGAACTTGTTCTACTGTTTATCATATAGATTTTATTAAACCAGTGTACAGAACTTGTTCTACTGTTTATCATATAGATTATATTAAACCAGTGTACAGAACTTGTTCTACTGTTTATCACATAGATTTTATTAAACCAGTGTACAGAACTTGTTCTACTGTTTATCATATAGATTTTATTAAACCAGTGTACAGAACTTGTTCTACTGTTTATCATATAGATTATATTAAACCAGTGTACAGAACTTGTTCTACTGTTTATCATATAGATTCTATTAAACCAGTGTACAGAACTTGTTCTACTGTTTATCACATAGATTTTATTAAACCAGTGTACAGAACTTGTTCTACTGTTTATCACATAGATTTTATTAAACCAGTGTACAGAACTTGTTCTACTGTTTATCATATAGATTTTATTAAACCAGTGTACAGAACTTGTTCTACTGTTTATCATATAGATTATATTAAACCAGTGTACAGAACTTGTTCTACTGTTTATCACATAGATTTTATTAAACCAGTGTACAGAACTTGTTCTACTGTTTATCATATAGATTTTATTAAACCAGTGTACAGAACTTGTTCTACTGTTTATTATATAGATTTTATTAAACCAGTGTACAGAACTTGTTCTACTGTTTATTATATAGATTTTATTAAACCAGTGTACAGAACTTGTTCTACTGTTTATCATATAGATTTTATTAAACCAGTGTACAGAACTTGTTCTACTGTTTATCATATAGATTCTATTAAACCAGTGTACAAAACTTGTTCTACTGTTTATTATATAGATTTTATTAAACCAGTGTACAGAACTTGTTCTACTGTTTATTATATAGATTTTATTAAACCAGTGTACAGAACTTGTTCTACTGTTTATTATATAGATTTTATTAAACCAGTATACAGAACTTGTTCTACTGTTTATCATATAGATTTTATTAAACCAGTGTACAGAACTTCTTCTACTGTTCATCATATAGATTTTATTAAATGAGTGTACAGAACTTGTTCTACTGTTTATCATATAGATTTTATTAAACCAGTGTACAGAACTTGTTCTACTGTTTATCATATAGATTTTATTAAACCAGTGTACAGAACTTGTTCTACTGTTTATCATATAGATTTTATTAAACCAGTGTACAGAACTTGTTCTACTGTTTATCATATAGATTTTATTAAACCAGTGTACAGAACTTGTTCTACTGTTTATTATATAGATTTTATTAAACCAGTGTACAGAACTTGTTCTACTGTTTATTATATAGATTTTATTAAACCAGTATACAGAACTTGTTCTACTGTTTATCATATAGATTTTATTAAACCAGTGTACAGAACTTGTTCTACTGTTTATCATATAGATTTTATTAAACCAGTGTACAGAACTTGTTCTACTGTTTATCATATAGATTTTATTAAACCAGTGTACAGAACTTGTTCTACTGTTTATCATATAGATTCTATTAAACCAGTGTACAGAACTTGTTCTACTGTTTATCACATAGATTTTATTAAACCAGTGTACAGAACTTGTTCTACTGTTTATCACATAGATTTTATTAAACCAGTGTACAGAACTTGTTCTACTGTTTATCATATAGATTTTATTAAACCAGTGTACAGAACTTGTTCTACTGTTTATCATATAGATTTTTATTAAACCAGTGTACAGAACTTGTTCTACTGTTTATCATATAGATTTTATTAAACCAGTGTACAGAACTTGTTCTACTGTTTATTATATAGATTTTATTAAATGAGTGTACAGAACTTGCTCTACTGTTTATTATATAGATTTTATTAAATGAGTGTACAGAACTTGTTCTACTGTTTATCATATAGATTTTATTAAACCAGTGTACAGAACTTGTTCTACTGTTTATCATATAGATTTTATTAAACCAGTGTACAGAACTTGTTCTACTGTTTATCATATAGATTTTATTAAACCAGTGTACAGAACTTGTTCTACTGTTTATCATATAGATTTTATTAAACAAGTGTACAGAACTTGTTCTACTGTTTATCATATAGATTTTATTAAATGAGTGTACAGAACTTGTTCTACTGTTTACCATATAGATTCTATTAAACCAGTGTACAGAACTTGTTCTACTGTTTATCATATAGATTTTATTAAACCAGTGTACAGAACTTGTTCTACTGTTTATCATATAGATTTTATTAAACCAGTGTACAGAACTTGTTCTACTGTTTATCATATAGATTCTATTAAACCAGTGTACAGAACTTGTTCTACGGTTTATCATATAGATTTTATTAAACGAGTGTACAGAACTTGTTCTACTGTTTATCATATAGATTTTATTAAACCAGTGTACAGAACTTGTTCTACTGTTTATCATATAGATTCTATTAAACCAGTGTACAGAACTTGTTCTACTGTTTATCATATAGATTCTATTAAACCAGTGTACAGAACTTGTTCTACTGTTTACCATATAGATTCTATTAAACCAGTGTACAGAACTTGTTCTACTGTTTATCATATAGATTCTATTAAACCAGTGTACAGAACTTGTTCTACTGTTTATCATATAGATTTTATTAAACCAGTGTACAGAACTTGTTCTACTGTTTATCATATAGATTTTATTAAACCAGTGTACAGAACTTGTTCTACTGTTTATCATATAGATTTTATTAAACCAGTGTACAGAACTTGTTCTACTGTTTATCATATAGATTTTATTAAACCAGTGTACAGAACTTGTTCTACTGTTTATTATATAGATTTTATTAAACCAGTGTACAGAACTTGTTCTACTGTTTATTATATAGATTTTATTAAACCAGTGTACAGAACTTGTTCTACTGTTTATCATATAGATTTTATTAAACCAGTGTACAGAACTTGTTCTACTGTTTATCATATAGATTTTATTAAACGAGTGTAAATAACTTGTTCTACTGTTTATCATATAGATTTTATTAAACCAGAGTACAGAACTTGTTCTACTGTTTATTATATAGATTTTATTAAACCAGTGTACAGAACTTGTTCTACTGTTTATCATATAGATTCTATTAAACCAGTGTACAGAACTTGTTCTACTGTTCATCATATAGATTTTATTAAACCAGTGTACAGAACTTGTTCTACTGTTTATTATATAGATTTTATTAAACCAGTGTACAAAACTTGTTCTACTGTTTATCATATAGATTTTATTAAACCAGTGTACAGAACTTGTTCTACTGTTCATCATATAGATTTTATTAAACCAGTGTACAAAACTTGTTCTACTGTTTATCATATAGATTTTATTAAATGAGTGTACAGAACTTGCTCTACTGTTTATTATATAGATTTTATTAAATGAGTGTACAGAACTTGTTCTACTGTTTATCATATAGATTTTATTAAACGAGTGTACAGAACTTGTTCTACTGTTCATCATATAGATTTCGAATGTACATACCTTGTTGAAATATCAAATTTTAAATAATCTTTAAACTGTTGGTATTTATGTATGAAGTATGAATATGTATGGTGACTTCATTTTTAAATTAAACAAAATTAATCAAAATATTATTCCGTAAAAGATTAAGTGTTGCCTTATATGACTTTGTACTCAGGATTTGGTATATTTTTTGTATGATAGATTTTCCGTTTCCTGAAATTAGACATTCTAATGCAATTTTTTCTTTTTTCATTATTAAGTCTATTTTACTTCCTGTTTAATATGACCTCAGTTGTCCAGGAAATTCCTGAGGCTTGCAAACATTTAATACATACAAAACAATACTACACTTTACAATATATATATATAATGAGTATATTAGTTTTTAAAAAGAAAAAAAAACGAGCTAAAAAATTAAAGTAAATAAAGAAGTCATGAAACACCAGATATCAGAAAATTTCAGAGATTCAAATAATGATTTTCCTATATTTTTATTTAAAAGGAGAGATTTTTGTAATTAATCCAGTATTACTTTTTAGCTCTATTTTTAACATTTGCTTCATTTTCATTGTGTCAAAATTTGCATTATTATATTTGATATCATGTCTATCTTTCCATATTGATTTAGCTATAATTTTTTTTTATTTTTATTGCCACAAAAAATAGATTGTTATCAATATATAACTTACATTTTCTTTTATTTGTGCAGGTATCGAGAGTGTAAACTTGTTTAATTAACTCTTCTGGGACTGAGGTCTTAATTTTTGACCGTTCGGCAATCCAGTTTCTCTTATTTTGTAATTTATCATATAAAATTACATTGTCTAGAAATGTTTTATTTTGATAATCCCATATGCACAAAATTCTTTTTAGTCTGCTCTTACCAAAGCAAATTGTTTGTATCGATGCAATAACTAAAAAGGACTGGCCATATTGAAAAAGTAAAATCCTGCATTTTAAAAAATAACAATATAGACAAAATAACTAAATCTATACCTTCAAAACATTTTTTTGTTCAAAAGGTCCTTATTTGAGGCATATGGGAAGCCAAAAACCGCTCAATAAACAGGAAGTGTTAGAATACGTCACATTGTTAATGTACCAAAGTAATCAACACCATTTCACGGAATTTACATTTTTGCAAGTTTGAAAGCAAACAAAATCAGTAATATAATTATTTTTGTATTGCATTAGAATGGAGACAACTGTATTGTATTTTAAGCTTTGTGCAGGTAAATCTTAGTTTTACGATCACAAATATCCGATTACCTAGCAATAATTTGTGCATTGCATCATTACACACTAAAATACAGATACGTAATAAGCAATCTTTATAGAGGACCTTCCATAGATGCAGTATCTTACTAATTTTCGATTCATTTGGCAAAGTGGTTTCAGAGGACAAGATTTAAAACTAGAGGTTCAGCACTGAGCTGAGCCTGTGTCACTCACCTTTCATTCTGCTCTGAGGAAACTTAATACAGAACCTTCCATAGCCTATAGGTGCTCCCACCAAATTTTGGTTCGTTTTGGCCAAGCAGTTTCAGACAAGAGGATTTTTAGAAAGCAACCAATCTAAAACAAGAATTGTCTGTGGCAGCCATGTTTGTTATTGGATCAAAACGAAATGAGCAATCTCTATAGAGGACCTTCTATATATGCTTCTTACTAAGTTTCATATCATTTGGCCAAGCGGTTTCAGAGGAAAAGCTGTTTTAGAAATCGAACAATAAGAAACAAAACTTGCCTATGACGGCCATGTTTGTTAACTGATCAAAACGGAATGAGCAATTCCCATAGAGGACCCTCCATAGATGTTTCCTACCAAATTTCGGTCTATTTGGCCAAGCTGTGTCAGAGTAGAAGATTTTTAGAAATTGACCAATCAGAAAAAAGAATTGTCTGTAGTGGCCATGTTTGTTAACAGATTGGGACAAAATGAGCAATCTTTATAAGAGGATTTTCCATAGATGCTTCCTATCAAGTTTCGGATCATTTGGCCATGCGGTTTCAGAGGAGATTGTTAGAAATAGACAAATCAGAAACAAGTATCGCCTGTGGTGGCCATGTTTGTTAATGGATCGGGACAGAATGAGCAATCTTTATAGAAGACCTTCCATAGATGCTTCCTACCAAGTTTCGGTTCATTTGGCCATGTGGTTTCAGAGGAGGAGATTTTTAGAAATAGACCAATCGGAAACAAGAATTGCCTGTGGCGGCCATGTTTGTTAATGGAATTGGAACGAAATGAGTACTCTTTATAGAGGACCGCCCATAGAGGCTTCCTACCAAGTTTCGGATCATTTGGCCAAGCGGTTTCAGAGGAGAAGAATTTTAAAAATCAGCCAATCAGAAACAAGAATTGCATATGGTGGCCATGTTTCTTAATTGATCAGGACAAAATGTGCAATATTTAGAGAGGACCTTCCATAGATGCTTCCTGCCAAGTTTCACTTCATTTGGCTGAGGGGTTTCAGAGGAGAAGATTAAAATGTGAAAAGTTAACAGACGATGGAGGATAGACGACGGACACCAAGTGATGGCAAAAGCTCACATTGCCTTTGGCAAGGTGAGCTAAAAATTCAGTCTAATACTCTATTATTGTCTACTCCTGAGGGAACTGTTCTCCTATAGTGTTGTCTGGTGAGGCATAGTGCCTGAGCCAACGGCGAGTGCACTATACCTCACCAGACAACACTATAGGAAAAATTTTCTTTAGGGAGAAGACAATAATATATTTAGTACATAACATCCCATTCCAGACATAAAAGAAAAACACACTCAAATTCAATATAATAATAATAATAAAATTTACAATGTAACATTATATTTGCATTGCCAAACCTGGCCATGTTGACAACAGACTACAGCATGAGTCTATTTTAATGGAGATAAATCTTGATCAAGATTAATATTAAATTTCTAATATAAACTATACCTAGTAAAGGGAGATAATTTATTAATGTTTCCTGTTTGGGTATTGAACAATAAGAATTAACATTCTAACATGACATCATTCATTGGCTATATATTTTAATTTGCACTTGCATATTGACGAACAAATCATAAGCATCATTCCTAAGTGAATTCAAGTATTCATACAGTACTGTGGTGTATATATAAAAGTGAATTCAAGTATTCATACAGTACTGTGGTGTATATATAAAAGTGAATTCAAGTATTCATACAGTACTGTGGTGTATATATAAAAGTGAATTCAAGTATTCATACAGTACTGTGGTGTATATATAAAACATAAAAATTCTTCTATTGTTTCTTGACATAATTTTTTTTTTCAGAAAAAATACCATTTGACAACCATCTATGGATTTTGGCATTTGTAATTGTTGTCTTCCGGTGATGTAGTTTACACGGACGCTGGTGACATTGACACAAATTGATTATTGATTTATTTTACGATATTGTGTGCATTTTACTTGTTTAAGCTGCTAAATTCATTGCCATCAAATTGGAAAATATCAGATAACTTAATTGCATCACTGTCTAGTTATCCATATAAGAAAAACAACTGTAATCATGAAGGTTAGTGGATTTTGTTATGACATGCATTTCTATTACTTACTTCCACTTTGAAAAATAAAGTTAGATTTTTCCCATTGATTATTATTTACTATATCTGATAAAGGGAGCTAAGAATTTCAATTTCACAGCAAGATCAAAATTTACAGTATTTGAGAAATACAAAAAAAAGCACACCTCGGTTTTCTTTTGTTAGAAATGCCTAGATGAACCTAAGGCCGACACAACAGGTTTCATATCTACATAATTTTATCTTAAATATTCCAATTTACAAAGTAAATAAATATTTGAACACATAGCAACAGATATATTTAGATATGTAAATTGTGAAAAGGATAATAATAACATTATAAAATATTAATACTGCGACAGTGTCCATGTAAACAAATATCATATTCTGTTAAAAATTGATGCTTTATTAGGACCAGATATATCATACAGATTTACTAGTAAAAAGAGGGAAAAGTTCCATTTTCAATTTATGCATCTATTGAATTTCTGAAAGTCTGTATTTTTAACTACAAATGTACCAACATTTTTTTATATTTTGCAGATAAAAAAAAGTTACTACCTGAAATTCAAACAAGATTTGTCCATGAAGAGGAATTGAATCTTTAATTTACAGGGGGGAATATAAAAAGGTTGTGGTATCTGAAGCAAATTATCCTCCACCGACAAATTACACTGTAAACATGAAAAAATATCCTTCAATATTTACTGATGTCCATGCAAGGTCTTTGTCACCTTAGATGTTGTATAAATAAATCTGAACATTTCTGTCCATGCAAGGTCTTTGTCACCTTAGATGTTGTATAAATAAACCTGAACATTTCTGTACTTACAAAGTTCTATAGACATCAAATCTATGATCTTCATATCAATTTAGATAATATTTAAGAAATAAATGTTAAATGTTTTTTTCTGTACAAGATTCAGGAATTAAATTTATAGACATAACATAATTCAGCAATGATGCAACCATGATTTAGAAACACTGTAAAAAAAAAACAAAGAAGAAAAAAATGCATTGTTTTGCCTTTGGTCCATTTACACAGATTTTCATGTTTACAGTTGAAGGGTGTACATGTACGGCAACAGCTGAACTGTAAAATAGCCAAATGTTATAAAGAATTATTGTTAATATTAATTAACTACATCACATTTCACCATCATATTATATTTGTTAGATCAACTGTAATAAAACTGGATGTTACTATAGTCAGCAGTGCTTATCTGGTGCAACTGGTACACAAAAGTTTGGTGATTCTCAAGTAATCATCGGTGAAGAAGGGTTACAAGAAAAACAAAACTTATATTCTTCTGTCAATTTTTTTTTTGCAGTGAGTCGATAGTTTATACTTCGAAAAGATAAAAAATAAAAGATTTACACTGTGTATCAGTTTAAATTTAAAATATTTAAATACCAGATATTTTCCAGTGAGACAACAAAACAACCATATCAAAATATTGGAAACAAAACTGATAACACAAGTAATTGTATATAAATGACTTAAAATATAAGAAAAAAGTATACCTGAATTAAAATCCTGGCTGAAATATTTGTCTGGCCTAAACATGTTGTTAGTTTATGTTCTATCCGTTTCAAAAACTTTTTAGTAGAATTTTCATTCTATATAACATTATACATCAGTATGATCTATATAAACCAATTTATTTTAGGGTGTTTAATACAACAGCCAAAAATTAATCTCTGACAAATTGTTGATAGTTTATTTAACAGGTGTAACATCAAATCATACAAACTACCTGTAGGTATTGTTGTACCCTAACATTGATTGATCACACCTACAGTTTTTATCAATGATCACACCTATATTACATACAGTTTTTAACTGTTTAATTATTAACTGTTTAATTAAGTGTAATAAATTTATTGTTCCCATTCATTACACCTTTAAGTGTACATTATGGTTAATTAAGACAATTTAAATTACTATATTGATAAAATATTTTTAATACCTAAAATGATATGTTCAATTATCCCTGGCTTGATAAAAATGTTGGTTTTTGATTGGTAAATGACCTGTGGGTACAAAACCCATGCACCCGGCTTGGTGGGGGGTCTTTACGTTGCTATGCATGTCAAATTTAAATAATCTCAAAGTGCCTTGCATTCCATGTGGAGAAGGGAGGGTGAAATTCTTGAGAAAATAACAATATGAAAAACGTCCTTATAAATACCAACAAAAAAAAAGACAATGGAGCAAATGATATTGAGAAATTTAATATTGCTTCTGTATTGATGGCCATGTTTACCAGGTAGTGTAACATTTGTTGATTCACTCTACATGAAAGTCTTGAAACATTGATTTTGATATTATTTCAAAGTCATGTCTTCTTAGAAATGGTCAAGTTGTTTGATTACAAGCATTTTAAAATTATTTCCCATTATTGTTATCACATGAATTCTTCATTTGCTTTATCCTACTATAAGTGTATGACACATTTGTTTTTAATCAATAGAATTCTTGAACCTATTTCTGGTGACGTCATTAATATTGTAACGCTATCCACATGACAATGTGTGGCAAATACAAACTAAATCACAGCAAAACAAGACTGAAAAACATTAATAATTAGTTAACTGTAGGTTGATATTAAAGGTATCTTCTCCCTATACTTTGTCATGCTATGCTCTGTTGGATATATTTTCCCTTATAATTAATAATGTTTACCTTTATGATTAAATTTCTATTTTAAAATACAACACATTCATTATATGTCAAACTTTGAAAATGCAGTTTTGTATTGGGATAATTCTTAAAATATTCTTTATCAGAAATTAATTTTATAATATAAATAACTGACTATAATTTCTCAAATTGGGAAATTTTAAGGCAGATCCCTTGTATTACTCATTTTTTTTAATACTAAAAAAAAGTCAATAAATGCATTTATCAAGCAAGCTTAGTAGCAAAGGTAATTCTGCTGAATATCTTATCCCCCACGTATTTGCACAAAGCACTGCTGACTATTCATGCTGCAAGCATTTCTAAATCAAAGACATACTACCTTGCATTGCTCGAGGTAAAAATGGAGAAATGGGTGATTCAATATCTAAGTAAGATGTTGAAAAAACGTCTGAAAATGAGAGGTTAAAACAGAATTTTGAATGTGGAATAATTTTTTTAGTTATAGACACATGTGATATATGTCCATTATCTTTTTAAAATAGTATATCAAATTTATGCAAAAGCACTACCGGGGGTATATTTTTGTAATAATGTCTACTCAACAGACAAGCATGTTTTACTATGCCTAAAGCATATGTTGGAATAATCATACAATTGAAGCTTATAATTTAAAATCAAGCTTACTGTGGTCTAACATGGCATGCTCATAAATCTATCATCCTATTGGCTGATTTAAACCAAACTGTCAAAAAGTGCAACAAATCAATCCATCCACAATCAAACATGCATAAATTTAAAGTTGCAGTGTTACAGCAAGCTTCTCCCCCAACACTGTCAATAGCTAAAACCACATATAATTGTGATACTGGCAATTCCATACACCAAAACTCTAAATATCATTTATAGTTCATTGATCTAGACTTAGACTTGAAGGAAAAGAGGAGCATGTCTACAATTCAATCAGTGTGATTTGTCCATTTAAAAAATAATTGTTATTTTCAAATTCATCATTTATTGAGTTTCATAAACATTGAAAATATATGTATCAGGCAATTGTGCCAAAGTTACTAAAATAGATGAACATAGTTTATGTGTGTCTTAATTGTGCCTCAAAATGAATGTGAGTTGTCCTCGAACATGTAGATGACTGGTACACTGAATTATACCTCAAATTTAATGTGGGTTGTGCTCTGGATTGACACCCTTAATTGTGCCCTCCTTTTATACAAAATAATTTGAGTCATGTTTTTGAATTATTTAAATTTATCAAAAGAAAGCTGACCTTCATTCTACCATGAGTAACAGGGTTTGAATTTTTTTAATATTTTGGCAAAGGAAAATTTCTGAATCGGTCATAAATGATCAATTCAATTCATTTTGCTTTGTATACAGATGTAGAAGAATAACCCACAATTCTATACCGCTAGTGCTCTTAAAACTGGCAGATAAGCTTATAAAAACAAATTGTCTTACCATCAGAATCTACAGACAGGCGATGTGATGGACTGTTATCTTTGGTTACTATGACATCTGATGTTGGACTCGGCTGACTATATCCAATCTTGTTTTTGGCACTCACTCGGAAGAAAAAAGGATTATGGGCAGGAAGATTTGTGGCACAAAATGATGAAGTCTACAATAACATACAAATACATGTATAACATTTTTTTATTTCTATGTTTTTTTTCAGATTCAAAATAACAGACAACAGTTCCACTTAGTCTGTAGATAAATAGAAACCATGACATTTAATAATGTATATATCTTTTATTTGACTTGTTTAATTTACTTAGTCTAACAGATAAATAGAAACCATGACATTTTATAATGCATATATCTTTTATTTGACTTGTTTAATTTACTTAGTCTAACAGATAAATAGAAACCATGACATTTTATAATGCATATATCTTTTATTTGACTTGTTTAATTTCATTGTTGATCAAGTATAATAATTTGTTTTCATTTTTTATTAGTATGATTTAAAAAAAAAAAAGAACTTCCCCATTCTTACAATCAATTACAATTTAGACACAACTAGTCGAACTTTAGTCTTTCTTGTAACATAAATATTGATTTCAATATAAATTCTGTACTATAAGTAACTAAATTTATCCTTATGCTTTAAAATTCACAAATCAAAATGCAATTCAAGGATAAAAATTCTGATATTGTCTACAACTTGTGTGTGGCAGGTAAAGAGAAACATCAAATTTATTATATTTGTCTTAAACAGTATACTTATTTAATGAAAATAAAACAATCTACACATGACATATGATACAGAATTATTACATTATAATTTAATTTTATGTGAATATTGCAATCTGATTCGACCAATTCAAATACAATGTAGCCCTATTAAAATAATCGTAGTTAAAACTGAGGAATCATTAAATTTTGTTGTAAAAATTAAATTATAGGGAATATTTTTCAATATTTGAACAGATAACCTGATGTGGAACAATTTAGGCTTTTCATAAACCACATCAGTTTATTTAGTGTAAACTGTCTCTAACCAGGTAATATAGTATAACCTGTTCACAAATTGATAATATTCCTTAAATAGATTACATTGTTTCATTGCCATGAATTTTTGTTATTTTTTTCATATAATAATCTAAATCAATATTTAATTGTAATGCATTCTTGAAATACTGCTCAAAGTGACAAATAATTAACATTAACTTACAAATATTCATTGACAAAAAAATGAATTTTAATTAATACATACAGAACAGTTTTCTGACAGTGTTTCCCAAGTTTCCTCTTCTGCATTACACATCTCAATTTTGTATCCCTTTACTGGACTTCCTCCATCATTATCTGGTGCTGTCCATGACAGAATAATAGTGAACAGGGTAGTTTCTGTAGTGTATGGTTTACTTGGAGGGTTTGGTACATCTAAAATTTTATTATAAGATCAAAATTTGATATTGTAGGCACTAATAGCAATTATTAGTATTGTGCATTTGCTAGAATTAAATTTTTTCGATTTTGATATTAAAAAATAGAATACACTTCATTTAAGGACACATGTTCAATGAATATTGGCTTCAATATTTTGTCTTAGAGTTTGAAAGATCACAGGTTCAATCCAGGTTGGGCCAACCAAAAACTATCAGATTGGTATTTCATTCCATTAAGCTTGAAGAATTAAGTAGTAATATCAAACACAGTCATTTGTTGCCTGTGAATCAGAATAATATCTAAAACAACATGTCTACCTGTCAAATTGGTTGGACTTCTCAAGCACGCAGGGACAGATGGGAAGAAATTAACTTGGGATCTGCAAGTTAATTCCAGCGCTGTATTGGTCAAGTTGATGTGGATCAAGGCTGTGAAACCCATTTAAAAAACAGGAGAAATTACCAGCCGGGCCCAGAAAAAGAAGCACCTCTCACCTTCCACCAGGAGAAGAAATGCCCAATGCATGGACCAGTGGAAGGTGCAAAGGGAAGCCGTTGGTGACAACAAAACTTGTGTTCAAACACAGACAGACGACATCAACCCCTCTACAGATGAAACGACGCAAACAGAGCAGCTCAACAGCGATGCCCAAGCCATCAACATTCCAACAGTATTGACAAAAAAAGGGAGTGATCGACACAGACAAGATGCACATATACTGGTGGTATGCAACCAACATCGAAAAAACCCACCGATACTGAAGATACCAGCAAAGAATGGAAAAGCTGTACATCTGTACAAAGTCCGTACAACAGAATGAAATTGGCCAACTTGACGGAATTCAGAGACGGATCGATGTCTCTATCTGAGTCATTCGACCTGGACAATCCAGCACTCATCGATTGCTTTTCAGACTATCCTCCTGAAACAGATATTGGTGATAGACCACCGACACCAACACAGGAAATAAGTAGCAGGCAAAGACCCAACAAGAAAAAGAAATACTTGTCCGCAATACCTGAGCAGGGTTGATGGACGTAAAACCCCCACAAACTAACTAACTAACATGTCTACCTTGGAGAGTACTGATAAACTCAAGTGGAGCAGGCTGGAGAAATTAACATAAACATACCTTTTACTGTAACAGAAGTGTTTACAGAATCTGATCCGACCTCATTTTCTATCAAGACATTATATTTTCCACTATCTCCTCTGTCAATTTTGTCAATAATTAATCTACTAAAATGTTCTGTTGTACTTATAGCATAGAATTTACCTGAAAGAAATCAACAATTTTTTTATCTTATATACAAGGTAGAACAAGGCTTACTGTAGGTCACACTCTGTGGGATAAATATTTGTATTTTACAGTCTGAGTTCAAGGTAGAACAAGGCTTACTGTAGGTCACACTCTGTGGGATAAATATTTGTATTTTACAGTCTGAGTTCAAGGTAGAACAATGTGTACTGTAGGTTACACTCTGTGGGATAAATATTTGTATTTCACAGTCTGAGTTCAAGGTAGAACAAGGTGTACTGTAGGTCACACTCTGTGGGATAAATATTTGTATTTCACAGTCTGAGTTCAAGGTAGAACAAGGTGTACTGTAGGTCACACTCTGTGGGATAAATATTTGTATTTTACAGTCTGAGTTCAAAGTAGAACAAGGTGTACTGTAGGTCACACTCTGTGGGATAATTATTTGTATTTCACAGTCTGAGTTCAAGGTAAAACAAGGTGTACTGTAGGTCACACTCTGTGGGATAAATATTTGTATTTTACAGTCTGAGTTCAAAGTAGAACAAGGTGTACTGTAGGTCACACACTGTGGGATAAATATTTGTATTTTACAGTCTGAGTTCAACGTAGAACAAGACTTACTGTAGTTAAAAATTGTACAATGTTTCGTATTCAGATCATCAGATGTGTGTAAATTTGAAATATATTTACTGAAAACACGTCATAAAATATTTTTCCCATCCAGGGCTCTACAATGCGACCAAAACACTCGCATTTGCCAGGTACTTTTATCTATCAAGCAATAACATTTTACATTTTATTTGAAAGGTTTGTGACTTGCAGCAGTTCGGTTGTTTTCTCCCGGCACTCCGGTTTCATCCACCAATAAAACGCAAAGCTATGACTGAAATATTGTTGAAAGTGGCGATAAACACCCTAACCCTAATCCAAAAACAAATTTCATATGAGATTTTTCCAGTTTTTGTCGGTTTTTCACTTAAAGTCATGTTTTTTTTTAATAGTCAAATTGATTTCTTTAAGATTTCTTTTCGGTAAAATTGGGTACTTAATGATACAAACACCAAACTTTGCATATATGTTAATTAGTCCATATAGAAACATTTTCAGTGTCTTTGCCACCCGGAATATGCCCATTTTTCAAGATGGTGGCCAAATTACAAGAAGACTATCTGGCATTTTATATATGTGCATATTGTATATAAACTAATGGAAATGGTATCTTTATTGCATTAAATATGTTATTCAGCTACATTTGTATCACTATTTTTATTATTGGACTAAAACCAACCACTATAACAGAAAAAAATATGAAAAAGAGTGATTTATTTTGCACTTCCAGGGTACACTGGTATAAATCACTGCCGATTATTTTGGCATGGGGTTCTGTATCAGCTTTTGATCAAAGTGCTCCCAAATGCTTTATGGCTTTATATGCTTTTAATTCCACAAAGTCATACCTGAATTGAAAAGATTTACAATCTACAATACTTCTACTGATCTAATATATGTTTTAGTCAGCATTATTGCATAATCATTTTGTTCAAACTTACTTGAAATAATTTCAGAATTATCTCTGAACCAATGTACAACAGGTTTGGGTTCTGCTGTAAATGAGACTTGAAGTTGTAGTTTCTGTCCACATTCAGTTATTACATTTGTTGGGTTGATTTCATGGATAAGAGGGGCTTCTTTCTTAACATTCTGAAAATCATCTTCAAATTCATTGTCATCATAGCTACTCTCATCAAGGCTAGTTGATACTGAAGGCATACTTCCGTGTTCAAATTGCTTTGGCTCAATGTTATGTTGCTGTTTGATTGAGTTGGCAAGGGAAGTTTCTGTTGATAAGTATGAAATTTTATTGACAGGAGTATTACAATGAGTGGAGGAAGTTGATGTCTGATTGGATGACATGTCAAATGGTCCCTCCTCGTCTGTTGCTTCATTGGAAGGGTTACTGCACTCTAGAATATATTATAATGAGATTCAGTTTTTTAAACTCCAGTTTAACACAAAAGTTTAAAAAATATTAAAGATAATAGTTGACACAAAAGGAAATGTCCCCCTCTCCTACTAGTCTAATTTTATCAGAAAGACATCTTATAATCTCCTTTAAAATGTAGGAGGATCTTGGCATACAAACTTCTGATCAAACTGCCGTAACAACACAGGAATCTTAGCAATATGGTAACATTTTAACAAGCAAGCAGCAAGGTTATATATAAAACATGGTTAAAAACTCCTTCAAAAACAGCCTGATAAAACTACTGTAACAAAATGTGCCTCTTCAAATAGTAATAAAAAAACATCAACAATTCTTAGTAAATCCTATTTAAAATGTAAAAGTTGAGCTTACATTTGAAGAAATGTTCCAAGACAAAAAGGGAAATAACTGCTTCAAGATGGTCTAATCAAAATTGCTGTAATTTTATGCAAGTATGAGGTATCAGGCCTGACTACAGAATTAGACCTTGACGACGGTATCTAAGGCCTTGACTACAAGAGATTCCCGCTTGTGCAGTACCAACTGAAATATTGGTCAGACAAGTAACTTATGTCTGTCACTTAATAATAAGTTAATTTAGAAGTGAAAATCTCTGATTGTAAAGTTAAATGTAAATACAGAATACCATATGATCATGGCCAAGATGGACTTACAAATAAAACAATCATACAATATAGATGTCTTATTAATACTAACAGAGTAATTCTCATCGGAAAGAACTTGCATAGCGTGATATGGACAAAAATACAAGACAATGCCATATTTCAAAGTGATCCTGCAGGTTAGCACAAAGACATGTACACCAAACATACATTAATGGAAACCATGTTTAAAATATGAGACATGCACAGATACAGTCAAACATGCCATAAAGGGTACCTCTATATAACAAATCACTGGCTATAAAGGGCAGTCTTATTTTTCCCTTTAATGAATACGGCATATAATTTCAACCTATATATATATAAAGGGCAACTGCTGATAAAGGGCATATTTTGCGGTTCCCTTGAGTGGTCTTTATATACAGGTTTGACTGTAGTTTATAAAATAGGTTTCTTCAAAGCCATGTAACACAGTATGATGACTTCTACCATCATCTTTAGAAATGGTGCTGATGTATCAAATGTTCAGTATCCACACACTGCACCAACTTTTAACACAGAACACATCTTACCTTGTACATATAGATGGCAAGAACATCTGGCTGTTCCTAAACTATTTGTTGCTGAACACACATACTCCCCATCATCCTCAGGGTAAGCCCCAGCTATCATTAACTTTGCTGTGTTATCTTCGTATGTCATACGGAAAAACTTGGATGGCTAGAAAGATATAGAACCTTGGCTAAATGGGGTCAATTCAAGGTCAAAATTTAGTTGTAAATAAATGATTTAAATTATGATCCTCTACTAAAATGAACTATAGATTGTACTTGAAAATTTATGAACAAAAAATAAAAGTATGGTACTATGAATCATGAGGATTATATTGTCTTGCTTTGAGTGCCGTTAGGGACCGACCATTTAATTTGCAGGGGGGGTTATGGTTTTTTGCTTCGTTCAGAAGTTTTTTTTTCGGAGTTAGAAGTTTTTTTTTCTCCAGAATTCAACATTAGGTTATATGACAAAAACTCTGAATCAGATTATTTTTTTTTTCCTCCACCAAAATCAGAATATTTTTTTCAGCAACATTGGGAATCAGAATATTTTTTTAGAAAAAAACCTTCAAGTTAAATGGTCGTTCCCTTATTCATTACCAGAAGAAGAAAAAACATGCATAGTTAAATAACATTCACAAAATACAATTTGAACTTTGAAAAGTTATTAATAGAAAAGATTTAGGATACTTTCGTTGTAGTATAAACAATATTGTCCTGCCTTGTTTTGTGACAATTACAAAACTGAAGGAAATGGGAACAGCACAAGTCAAAAAGTATCAATAATAGACACCTTATATTTTGATTAATATTGTGTCATGTTTTGTTTTTAAGTGAAAAGTGGGAAAAAAATCTCCAATGTCATTGTTATATTGAAGCAACAATTGTAAATCAAATTACAAAGTAATTCATGATAGATTAGGATCCTATGGTACATTCTAGATCAATTTAGAAAAGTGTGGGATAATTTGGTTGAAACAGCAAGTGAATGCCTAGGACAATATATAGAACCCATGATACCTTAAGATTAGAAACTATTAAGAGCATGTGTGACCTGAGAAGGTAGCAATATATAGCCTAGTCATTGTGTCATAAGTCTTTCACAGTACTTGACAGCTATGACCTATATTACAGCTATTACATATTTTAACAGCTATGACCAATATTAACAGTAATGACCTACATTGACAGCTATGACCTACATTGACAGCTATGACTTACACTGACAGCTATGACCTACACCAACAGCTATGACCAATATTGACAGTAATGACCTACATTGACAGCTATGACCTACACTGACAGCTATGACCTACATTGACAGCTATGACCTACACTGACAGCTATGACCTACATTGACAGCTATGACCAATATTGACAGTAATGACCTACACTGACAGCTATGATCTACACTGACAGCTATGACCAATATTGACAACAATGACCTACACACTGACAGCTATGAGCTGCATTGACAGCTATGACCTACATTGACAGCTATGACCTACACTGACAGCTATGACTTACACTGACAGCTATGACCTACACTGACAGCTATGACCAATATTGACAGTAATGACCTACATTGACAGCTATGACCTACACTGACAGCTATGACCCACACTGACAGCTATGATCAATATTGACAGTAATGACCTACACTGACAGCTATGACCTACATTGACAGCTATGACCTACATTGACAGCTATGGCCTTTTTTCACCAGCCTCTGATACTAAAGTTTCATTTGGGATTTCATTAAACAACTAACTACTGGTATATCTTCGTTTTGTTATGACTGACAAAAATTGACAACATACAATATTTGATGTATACCAGTAGCCCTTTTCACAAAAATTCTGACTATAAAAAATTGTCGTAAGTGTAAAACTAAGATTATAAAGAGCTTCACAAAAATACTTACGATAATCTTAAGTGTAAAAATAGTCCTAACTTTACGTGTAAAACCACCCTGTCGTAAGTGTAAAATTTTGAACGTAAGAGAAATATTTGTCTCATCTTTTATCGTAAGTGAAAAGAAAAAAAAGATGGAAGATGCATTGGCACTTAGGCTTGAAAATAAGAGAGCAATTCACCATTAGCACATTTTCTCTGACCGTATGACAAACCTCATTACACATATTGATAAATGTTTATGGCTTAATACAAACAGACGCTACAAATGACATTGTTGTTTACTCCTTTTTGGCATGGCTAATAACAGAGTCTATAACAATGCAATCCGTACATTTACCTTTTCAATGCAGTAAAGTGTAAGTTCGTTTGACTTCTATAAATCTTCAAAATAAAATTCTTAAAAATCCAGTTTTCAAATCAACAAATTTTTTTCTAAATGTTTGTTAATATATATGACATATATGAACTCTGACAATTAATTTCAAAATTTTTGGTCCATTATTAAAAAAGTTACCCATTAGGTCTCTATGTTAAATATATTTACCGAAGTGTAAAAATCTGGATGGAGTGAGTACAAATAACAGACTGTACCATGTGACATAGAACATTTAAATATTAAAGTACATCAATAACAATTGACTATCACCTATGGTCAGTTAATGAGTAGCCTTTTGATATTTTTAAAAATGTAATATGTCGAATGGCAACATTGAAAGCACATGTCTATTATATTGTTTTCATGGCTTGGCTATTACACTATTTGTACTCACTCCATCCAGATTTCTACACTTCAGAAAATATAATTAACATAGAAACCTAATGGGTAACTTTTTTAATAATGGACCAAAAATGTTGAAATTAATTATCAGAGTTCGTATATATATATTAATAAAAATCTAGATTTTTAAGAATTTTTTTCTGAAGATTTATAGAAGTCAAACGGATCAGGATAATTTTTTTAATTTTAGATTTCAAATTGGGAACGGTCGACAATCGAAAAGACTACTTGTAAACTTGGGAAGAATTCTTATTTTTCATTATTTATTTTTTTTGATAAAAACAGAAATACAGGATTTTCTTTCGCTTACAAACGTTTTGTATGAACAGCCGCTATAGCACTGGAAGTTTCTGGATCCAATAATATCGTTTCGATATTACCTATTAGTAATATAATGTATTAATTTCTGGCAATACATAAGTGTTCATTCTTCTGTTATATTAATATATAACAGGGATATTTATTTGTCTTCATGATTGACCGATGATAAACACATCTTAATTTGGGTTATCTCAGAAAAATCGGGATAAATTTTCTTCAGTAAAAGAACAAGCGTTTAATTTTATGTGGGATGAGATTAATTGGGAAGAGGGAGGGGGGGGGGGTAAATATTTTGCTGAAACACAACCGATAAAATGAATTATTCAGCATGGATAATATATATGAATAGGGCTTTTTCCGAATTCCAGATGCACTCACTTAAAAAAGACTTCTACCAAAAGTGATCATGCGTGGATGATGACGAATTTTAACTCCAAATAATGACAAATTTTATAGATATTAAATTATAATTTGCATGTATATGAAATTTTCCTTTATACGCAAATCATACCCGTTCATATTTTGTGCAGTTATTGTTGACCAATTCATATATTAGATAAAAATTCAATATAAACATACAAACACAGTTTCATATTCGAATTTGATTACACAAGGATGTAAATGCCAACTGGTTTAGTGTTCCAACACTGATTTTACAAGCAAAACTTTTGCAATATATATGCATCATAACTTCTTGTCATTTGTGATTTTCAATCGGACAAAGAATATGTTTATTTTCAAAACAGTTGGTGTTGTCAGAACATCTTGACTCACTATCACTTTATTACAGTTGGTGTTGTCAGAACATCTTGACTCACTATCACTTTTTATTACAGTTGGTGTTGTCAGAACATCTTGACTCACTATCACTTTTTATTACAGTTGGTGTTGTCAGAACATCTTGACTCACTATCACTTTTTATTACAGTTGGTGTTGTCAGAACATCTTGACTCACTATCACTTTTTATTACAGTTGGTGTTGTCAGAACATCTTGACTCACTATCACTTTTTATTAGTTGGTGTTGTCAGAACATCTTGACTCACTATCACTTTTTATTACAGTTGGTGTTGTCAGAACATCTTGACTCACTATCACTTTTTATTACAGTTGGTGTTGTCAGAACATCTTGACTCACAATCACTTTTTATTACAGTTGGTGTTGTCTCAAGTTTTTTATCTTTTGTGTGTGTTGAATAAATGTCATGTTACTTACATATCTCTTCAAAATTATTTTTCTCAGATAAATTTACAATACCTGACCAGATGATAAAAATGACAAGCTTTTAATGTCCAAAGGGAGACTAATCTATTTTCTCCCTTATTTATTTTAATTATTTTTTTTATTTTTCAGTAATTGGCATTACAAAGAGTTTTGAAATTATTCATTTTTCTGTTAAAGACTCATGAAATGTTATTAATATTATTGATATCCCCACCAAAATCAAGAAAAGAATGTTTTGTTAACCAAGTCCACTCGAAAAATTAGAAATTAGAAACTAGCAGACTACAGATCAGTTTTACAAGCAAGATTTTTTTTCTCGGTTTTTAAGCAGTTTTTCTCCATTGACTTACCTGAATTCTTTTTTCTGTCTGTAAAAATAACTTTGTATATCAAAACTATTCTATGTAATAGGAAAACACAAATTATTGGTTTTCCTTGCAACACAAATTTGTTTGTCTCCTTTTTAGCAAAATACTTGAATTTGTTTTGTTTTTGATAATATTCTGATGAATGAGATAAAAACTACACAACAGGAAATATATATTAATTTTATGCTTATAGATGATTGATTGTTTGAACTGTGACATTTGAAGTGACTGGATACTGAATGTTTTTAAATAATAGTGGATGGACAGATTTAAAAAAAATAGATATTGAACATCTAACTCTAATAACTCACATAACTCTAATTTAATCCTGTCAGCTAAATTAGTAGAATTTCTCTCTCTACGTTAATTGTGAATTTTATTATAATCATCGGACACAACTTTTTTATACTAAAAATGTAGACAACTCTTAATTTCCATCGGAGTTCTTGCTTATCTGGATTTGATTTTGTTCATAGACAATTCTCCTAAATGTGATTTCTAACATTTATATAGATTCCATACAAAGAAAGATACATGTAATTCTTCCTTTTATCAAACAAAAAGTGTCATTATTAATTATTATTATTATTAATAATCAATTATTAACTTGATTTTCTTTCAAGAAAATATTAATTGATTCCAAATAATGAAATTATTAATTATTTCTCTTCTAGGAAAATCCATGCATTGAGATTACAGTAATTATTCCTTGAATCTCCAATTTCGGTCCTATAATTTACTGTATACACAATGAGAGCTAAACATGATTTTTTTCCTTTAATCACAAAACAAGGTGACAATTTAAAGTTATTTTCTCTACATCAACATACACATCCAATTATTTCTCATATCATCTTTATCAACCCTGTAATATTCAGTTTTTCTGTAATGTCTGTACAGTAATATACACTGTACAATGTGGATTAAGGCATGACTATAGCATCCCACCTGTGTGTACAGAAATCCATTAAAAATGCTCAGATTTTAACAATCATTCTAAACTCAAAATATTTTAAGTGTATCTATTTCAAAATCCATTATGATATTGAAACATAATGCTAAAATCCCAATAATTATACCATAGTCTGGACTTTGTTACATTAAATACCCAACTAATCAGCTAAAATAAATTTGCTTTCATAGTTAAAGCTTGTTTACAAAGATAAATTTGTTTACTTTTATTTCAATACTATATATCATTGAAACGGATTATAAATTGATTGACAGAGATTTTATTTATTTTGAAAACTTTTGTAAGACTGTAAAACAGAGAATTCATGTCCAAATATAATATTAAAAAAAAAAAGTATTTGTCAATTATTTAGGCAATAACACAAGTGAAAACCTTTATAGCAGACCACATGATAGATTACCAATGTTTCAAGTGGTATTGAGAGAGCAGCTTGACAAACTGGAAAAGGAATTGATCCATTGTTTGAATACAATTGCCTTTGCTTACAGGTGAATCACATTGTTGGACATTTAAGTTTTTGATGTATATCTGGAAAAGAAGTCAATCACTCATTGATTAAAACTCCCTTGAAAAAAAACTTATCTGGTATAGGATTTTGATCTTGTGCATTTTGTAGAAAAAAGGTCTACACCAAATTTTTAATCAATGTTCAATTGTTTTCAACCAATGACATTTTTTCAGTGTACAAAAATCCCAGAATGCACTAATTCTGAACTTGTTCAAATAAAAATGAAATTATTTTGGAATCAATTAAAATCTCAATAAATTTTCACACATACCTTAATTCTCTTATTATTCATTGACCATGCCACCTCTGGTTTGGGAATTCCTAAGACTTTACATTCCAAAGTCACTGACTGACCTTCACTGACCTTGACATCTACAAGGTCAAGGAGAAATTTTGGATGCTGGCGGTGATGAGGTTCAACATGGCGTTTCAATACATGACGGAAGTCCAGCTGTTCAACGCTTGCTGGTGATTTTTCAAAATCAAATTTTTTAGAGTATTTTGTTTGCTTTTTAGATGTCACACTTCGAGAGCCATCCGCTTGTGAATTAGTAGCATCCTCCGTGAAATTAGCACTAAGCACAGAAATTTTGCTGAGAATTTTCCTATCAGCATCATCAACATCTAATGTTTCTAAAGTGCCATATTTTGGGTTCCTTTTCATACTTTCGAATTCTCTATCGATTCGTGAAAAGTCCTCAAAAAGTTCTTCAACTTCGCTTAATTTTGTTCTCTTTAAATTCATCATTACAGCATGTCCAGGACTTAAGCTTACATTATCACTTCCTGTTTCATTACTCTCTATATAAGATCTATTCATATTTCTTAATCCATTTTCTACATTTAAATTAGTACTAAAAACTTCACTTTCAGTCTCTGGCCCCGTCGAGTTATTTTCCTTCTGTAAACTTGTATCATTTTGACTCGTACCATTATGAATACCTTCATTAATATCAATATTTTGGTAACTAGCTTCCCTCTGGCCATTTTGTTTTCTTTCAGTAGAATTTGGCACTGTTTCATTTGTTGATGCATATAATCTTGAAAGTTCATCCCATTTTTGAACCCTTTCAATTCTTTGTTTCTCTAACTTTTTTTCAATCACACTGTTTTCAGTGTTATCCGATGAATCAGAAAATTCAGAACTGTCTTTTCGACTGTTTATAAATTTACTAGCACTAGGTTTATGTGTAAGAGAAGATTCCACTCTTGTTCTTTGAGGTAGTGGTGATCTGTCTTGCTGAAAAGAATTTTCAGATTTTTCCAGTTTATCTGAAAATTTTGAATTTTCTAGACTTTTTTTTGGAGAAGATTTTGTTGCAACATCAACTCTGTTAGGGCTATAAGTGTCATTTTTACTCTTTACTTCATTCTGATTTAAAACATTTCTAAAGTCTGGAGAACTTTCACGGCTGAGTTTTTTTATTTCTCCCATATTCCTTGACCTATTCTGTCGCTCATCGGATTTTATCACAACATCTGACGAAACATGTGACTTACTTTTAAGATCTGGTTTAGGAGGTTTATCTTTTAAACGATCCAACATTTCATTCATGTTGCTAACATGTGACACATTTTTTTTTATTATAGGAGAGGGATTACTTTCTTTCTTATGCTCATAGAGAATATTTGAACTTTGTAATCTCACTGGAGTTGTTTCACTGACGGGAAGAGAATTTCTTT
This sequence comes from Bathymodiolus septemdierum, assembly GCA_963383655.1. Classification (NCBI taxonomy): domain Eukaryota; kingdom Metazoa; phylum Mollusca; class Bivalvia; order Mytilida; family Modiolidae; genus Bathymodiolus; species Bathymodiolus septemdierum. Next base: position 25,338,949 of record OY726531.1, on the reverse strand, counting down.
TCCTTTCCAACAATTTCTGAAACTCATTTGATTCAGTCACAGGTCTTTCAAAAACTGAAGTCCTCTTTTGCTTTTCTGGGGTACTTCTGTTTTTAGATGGTTCAAATGTTTGGCCAAAAACTGCTCCCATTTCCAATAAATTATTAGTCCGAGAGGCTTCAGTAAGTAAATTTCTTCTTGGCCTGTTTTCTGAATCAGGACTTGGCAAGGATTTAGCATTTCCTGTTTTTGGTCCCTCTGGATGTGCTTCCTGTAAAATCATACTTTGCTTTTTATCGATAATGACTTTTAAATCTCCATGAATTACAGCTTGCCGCTCTGTCACAGTTAATTCAGTGTTTGATTCTATATTTTCAGTTTCAAATTTATTCAAACTCTTTGATGATTCAGTTAATTCATTTGCAATCTTTCTTACACTAAACTTTGATCTTTCACAGTTTGTAAAATGTTTTGGAGATTCTGACATTTTCCCTATTTTGACATTTCTGTTACTTATAGTATTCACTCGTTTATTTCTATCACTATAATCTTTTGAACACTCAGACATTTTTTTGACAGTATCTGAAACTTTTACTGGTGGCGTATCTCTCTGTTGTTTATGTTGTTTATTTACCACAGTAGAAAAGTTCATCTTAGTTGATGACACTTCTTGCTGTCTATGTAAGCCAGTTGATCCACTTTCCAAAGATTTTTCTTTTGATGGTTTTATTCTGTTCAAAACATCACGAAAATCTTCAGCCTTTTCTTCTAATCTTGACTGGTGATTATGGTTTTGTAGTCTTCCGTCAGAAAGGCTACTATATGATTGTTGCAGTCTCTTTGGAGTTATATTTGTTGAAGATGTCTGACTAATTGATGATACCTTGGATAATGTCTTTGTAGGATTCTCAGTTTTTTCAAACATTTCAATTTTTCTGTTGATGCCACCTTTCTGGGGACTTTGATGTGTTGACCTGTAAAATATAAGTTTTTCAAATATATAATGTATTTAGCATTGATGGTACAAGTTTATCACATACATCTGAAGTACATTTGATATGAAATTAATACTTTATTCTGATGTCAAGTTATTATAAAAATTCTTACATTATAAAAGTTCTCTTCTTAGAAAAGTGGACCACATTTTCAAACTTACAAGTGAGTGAGTGAGTAATTGTTGATTAACACTAAGTGAACAATTTGTCAGCTATATCATGAGATGATGATGATGTCTGCTTTGTACTAGACTAACACACAAGTAGATACGCCACTCAGACACATTATCCTGATTCCATGCTCTGCCTTGTACTAGACTAACACACAGGTAGATACGCCACTCAGACACATTATCCTGATTCCATGCTCTGCTTTGTACTAGACTAACACACAGGTAGATATGCCACTCAGACACATTATCCTGATTCCAAGCTCTACTTTGTACTAGACTAACACACAGGTAGATATGCCACTCAGACACATTATCCTGATTCCAAGCTCTGCCTTGTACTAGACTAACACACAGGTAGATACGCCACTCAGACACATTATCCTGATTCCATGCTCTGCCTTGTACTAGACTAACACACAGGTAGATACGCCACTCAGACACATTATCCTGATTCCAAGCTCTGCTTTGTACTAGACTAACACACAGGTAGATACGCCACTCAGACACATTATCCTGATTCCAAGCTCTGCCTTGTACTAGACTAACACACAGGTAGATACGCCACTCAGACACATTATCCTGATTCCATGCTCTGCCTTGTACTAGACTAACACACAGGTAAATACGCCACTCAGACACATTATCCTGATTCCATGCTCTGCCTTGTACTAGACTAACACACAGGTAGATACGCCACTCAGACACATTATCATGATTCCATGCTCTGCCTTGTACTAGACTAACACACAGGTAGATACGCCACTCAGACACATTATCCTGATTCCATGCTCTGCCTTGTACTAGACTAACACACAGGTAGATACGCCACTCAGACACATTATCCTGATTCCAAGCTCTGCCTTGTACTAGACTAACACACAGGTAGATACGCCACTCAGACACATTATACTGATTCCATGCTCTGCTTTGTACTAGACTAACACACAGGTAGATATGCCACTCGGACACATTATCCTGATTCCAAGCTCTGCCTTGTACTAGACTAACACACAGATAGATACGCCACTCAGACACATTATCCTGATTCCAAGCTCTGCCTTGTACTAGACTAACACACAGGTAGATATGCCACTCAGACACATTATCCTGATTCCAAGCTCTGCCTTGTACTAGACTAACACATAGGTAGATATGCCACTCAGACACATTATCCTGATTCCAAGCTTTGCTTTGTACTAGACTAACACACAGGTAGATATGCCACTCAGACACATTATCCTGATTCCAAACTCTGCCTTGTACTAGACTAACACACAGGTAGATATGCCACTCAGACACATTATCCTGATTCCAAGCTCTGCCTTGTACTAGACTAACACATAGGTAGATATGCCACTCAGACACATTATCCTGATTCCAAGCTTTGCTTTGTACTAGACTAACACACAGGTAGATATGCCACTCAGACACATTATCCTGATTCCAAGCTCTGCTTTGTACTAGACTAACACACAGGTAGATATGCCACTCAGACACATTATCCTGATTCCAAGCTCTGCTTTGTACTAGACTAACACACAGGTAGATATGCCACTCAGACACATTATCCTGATTCCAAGCTCTGCTTTGTACTAGACTAACACACAGGTAGATATGCCACTCAGACACATTATCCTGATTCCAAGCTCTGCTTTGTACTAGACTAACACACAGGTAGATATGCCACTCAGACACATTATCCTGATTCCAAGCTCTGCTTTGTACTAGACTAACACACAGGTAGATATGCCACTCAGACACATTATCCTGTTTCCAAGCTCTGCCTTGTACTAGACTAACACACAGGTAGATATGCCACTCAGACACATTATCCTGATTCCAAGCTCTGCCTTGTACTAGACTAACACACAGGTAGATACGCCACTCAGACACATTATTCTGATTCCAAGCTCTGCTTTGTACTAGACTAACACACGGGTAGATATGCCACTCAGACACATTATCCTGATTCCAAGCTCTGCTTTGTACTAGACTAACACACAGGTAGATATGCCACTCAGACACATTATCCTGATTCCAAGCTCTTATTCCTAAATGGCAAGTGTGTAGTGGAGAAGCAACAAATATCATGATTTACCACATTTAAGGCAAATACGCTAACAATTTCACCATCGATGCAAATTATTTTTAAAATACATATTAGTATCCATGCTACAAGTTTACTACATAAATTTACAGTAAAATGTACAATTCATTTTGGTGACAAGATATAAACACGGAAAACTTTCCAGGTGGAGTTTCATATTTGTATTCCACATTCATCCAATCAGTACACTGTATTTTATATACATTGTTATGAATGATAACTTTAAAAATAGTACTGATAAGTTGTATGCCTGAATTGCTTGATCATAAACATCATATGTAGTGTGGTGTAAATAAAAAAACAAATGTCCATCTATAGATTAGATAAGGGTTTTAGTAAATACCTTTTTCTGACAGGAGACAAAGATTCTGTAGGTGAAGAAGTAATGTTCTGAGGTGTTCCACTGATGGATAACTCTATGTCTGTGGATATATTTCCAGCTGGGTTCATCAGTATGCATGTATATTTCCCACAATCCATTGCAGAAATATCTTTAACTTCAAGAATTGAATCTTCCCCATTAATTACCTGTGGAAAAGCAATAAGATAGAATTTCTTTTATACAGTAAGAACTTGCCATTTCAGAATCTAAATCATTCTTTGATTGTCACACACCTGATTGCATTAGTATCATTTTACATCAATACAAGAAACTTTTATTATTACAGTTGTATATACAAGATGACTGAATAAAGAAATGGAACATTTCAATGGAACTGTTGTCAACATGTATATATTTACAACCAAATAACGAAAGTATCCATAAAATAAATTCAAGTTCAAACCATAAAACAAAAACTAAACAAATTAATAATAATTAAACTAGAGGCTCTCAGGACTGTATTTACAACAGTGAAATGAGCAAAGAAGATTAACCCATAATCTTTCATGTACATTTACAGTTAGAATATTTTCTCTTTATTAATATGGTCTCCCATAGAACAATTTGCATAGAACTGTCCAAGGTACATTCATGGCAAATCTTGCTTCGACTGGACCAGCGGATTTCCCTGTCTTATGTTTACAGATCAAGGATGATTGGAAAAAAAAAATATATAAGAATAATTCAATTTAATCTTATCCTAACCTATCATAGTCAGCCTGACAAGTTAATAATGTTTCTAATTAGACTAATAGTTTCACATTAGTTAATAATGTTTCTGGTTAGACTAATAGTTTCACATTAGTTAATAATGCTTCAAGTTAGACTAATAGTTTCACATTAGTTAATAATGCTTCTAGTTAGATTAATAGTTTCACATTCATTAATAATGTTTCTAGTTAGACTAATAGTTTCACATTCATTAATAATGTTTCAAGTTAAACTAATAGTTTCACATTTGTTAATAATGTTTCTGGTTAGATTAATAGTTTCACATTCATTTCAATACTTATAGTTAGACTAATAGTTTCACATTAGTTAATAATGTTTCTAGTTAAACTAATAGCTTCACTTTCATTAATAATGCTTCTAGTTAGACTAATAGTTTCACATTAGTTAATAATGCTGCTAGTTAGACTAATAGTTTCACATTAGTTAATAATGCTGCTAGTTAGACTAATAGTTTCACATTAGTTAATAATGCTTCTAGTTAGACTAATAATTTCACATTAGTTAATAATGCTTCTAGTTAGACTAATAGTTTCACATTAGTTAATAATGCTTCTAGTTAGACTAATAGTTTTACATTAGTTAATAATGCTTCTAGTTAGACTAATAGTTTCACATTAGTTAATAATGTTTCTAGTTAGACTAATAGTTTCACATTAGTTAATAATGCTTCTAGTTAAACTAATAATTTCACATTAGTTAATAATGCTTCTAGTTAGACTAATAGTTTTACATTAGTTAATAATGCTTCTAGTTAGACTAATAGTTTCACATTAGTTAATAATACTTCTAGTTAGACTAATAGTTTTACATTAGTTAATAATGCTTCTAGTTAGACTAATAGTTTCACATTAGTTAATAATGCTGCTAGTTAGACTAATAGTTTCACATTAGTTAATAATGCTTCTAGTTAGACTAATAATTTCACATTAGTTAATAATGCTTCTAGTTAGACTAATAGTTTCACATTAGTTAATAATGCTGCTAGTTAGACTAATAGTTTCACATTAGTTAATAATGCTTCTATTTAAACTAATAATTTCACATTAGTTAATAATGCTTCTAGTTAGACTAATAATTTCACATTAGTTAATAATGCTTCTAGTTAGACTAATAGTTTCACATTAGTTAATAATGCTTCTAGTTAGACTAATAGTTTTACATTAGTTAATAATGCTTCTAGTTAGATTAATAGTTTCACATTCATTAATAATGTTTCTAGTTAGACTAATAGTTTCACATTCATTAATAATGTTTCAAGTTAAACTAATAGTTTCACATTTGTTAATAATGTTTCTGGTTAGATTAATAGTTTCACATTCATTTCAATACTTATAGTTAGACTAATAGTTTCACATTAGTTAATAATGTTTCTAGTTAAACTAATAGCTTCACATTCATTAATAATGCTTCTAGTTAGACTAATAGTTTCACATTAGTTAATAATGCTGCTAGTTAGACTAATAGTTTCACATTAGTTAATAATGCTTCTAGTTAAACTAATAATTTCACATTAGTTAATAATGCTTCTAGTTAGACTAATAGTTTCACATTAGTTAATAATGCTTCTAGTTAGATTAATAGTTTCACATTCATTAATAATGCTTCTAGTTAGACTAATAGTTTCACATTCATTAATAGTGCTTCTAGTTAGATTAATAATTTCACATTGGTTAATAATGCTTCTAGTTAGACTAATAATTTCACATTAGTTAATAATGCTTCTAGTTAGACTAATAGTTTCACATTCATTAATAATGCTTCTAGTTAGACTAATAGTTTCACATTAGTTAATAATGCTTCTAGTTAGACTAATAATTTCACATTAGTTAATAATGCTTCTAGTTAGACTAATAGTTTCACATTAGTTAATAATGCTTCTAGTTAGACTAATAATTTCACATTAGTTAATAATGCTTCTAGTTAAACTAATAGTTTCACATTACTTAATAATGCTTCTAGTTAGACTAATAATTTCACATTACTTAATAATGCTTCTAGTTAGACTAATAATTTCACATTCATTAATAATGCTTCTAGTTAGACTAATAGTTTCACATTAGTTAATAATGCTTCTAGTTAGACTAATAATTTCACATTAGTTAATAATGCTTCTAGTTAGACTAATAGTTTCACATTAGTTAATAATGCTTCTAGTTAGACTAATAATTTCACATTAGTTAATAATGCTTCTAGTTAGACTAATAGTTTCACATTAGTTAATAATGCTTCTAGTTAGACTAATAATTTCACATTAGTTAATAATGCTTCTAGTTAAACTAATAGTTTCACATTACTTAATAATGCTTCTAGTTAGACTAATAATTTCACATTACTTAATAATGCTTCTAGTTAGACTAATAATTTCACATTACTTAATAATGCTTCTAGTTAGACTAATAGTTTGACATTCGCTAAGAATGCTGTTGGTCTTGGTTCATAGATTTTATAGAGTTTATACAAAAGTTACTAATGCCAGTTAGTAAGACTGAAAATACAAATACCTGAATTCTGTCATTATTTTCTAGAAGGTTTCCTTGTTTTAACCACTGTACAGTAGGATGAGGATTCCCTTGGGGTCTGCATAAAAATATTGCACTCTTTCCCTCTTCTACCTTTACAGAATGAGGCTTTAAAATGAAATCAGGTGGCCTGTCCGAACTGTTTGGTATATCATTTACAGTTTTTTCAGCAGAAATTTTCTTAATCCTCTGTTGATATATTTGAGGTTCTGTATTTAGTTTATTTTCTTCTGTAACTTTTTCACTTGATATATTTTCTGGAAAATAGGGTGTACAGATTAAGATACAGTTGAACTTTGTTGTGCTGAAAATAATGGGAACTACCATTTTACTTCTAAATATCAGAGTATTCAAGTTACCCAGGAAAAATAAGGTAGAACTGGCTTCTATTTATTTATCCAAGGAAACGGTTCATCATAGCATGAGATAATAAGGTATAACTGTAGTTGAAATAAAGGGCTTACCTTGGCACAGCATAATAAAGCCACTGCAAGTTAATAAGGGCTTCTTCATGCACTTATTTCACTGCAAATTTATCAAACTAAAAAATCATAACTGAAAGAGGACTTTTGATAGAATACTACCTAAAGCCATTGTCGCAATCAATTAAAAGAAGAAAAAAAAATAAAATAAAATGGAAAATAAAATTGTTGTATATCTTCCAAATATGCAAAATATCGAAATTTGAGCCTCTATTCCATATAAAATAGCTAATTTTCTTAATTAACTAAAACATTTCTTTATAAAGATGAGCATTTTGCACACAAAAGATGTATTAAAATTGGATGACAAATAAGAAAGTTCAAATTTTGAAATTTGGCCCTTTTTGGCCACTTTAAGTTGATTTTATCTTAGAAACAACAAGAGGCAGACAGTCTATCACTACACTACTGCAAGATCTCAACACTATTATTTCAAAGAAAAAGCTGCATCAAAATAGGATGCAAAATTTTTTTAAATTGTATTACCTTCTAAAAAAATATGTGAAATTTGGAATTTGGACCTCTTTTAGTTCCCTTTCCAAAATAAAATAGGGAATTTCATTTATTGACACATAAATAAATATTTAAAGTGCACACTTTGCAAAATACTGCATTAAAATTGGATAAAAAATAAAACATGTGCCACCATATTAATAAAAAAGTCAAAACAAAGATGGCTGACAATCTCAAGAACTACATCTATCCATGTTATATACTGGATAAATTTACAGATATATCACATACTGTTCACAGATTTTCTACTTATTTGTTGCTTACTGGAAATAATAAAGTAGTCTCCTTTTGGCTCTAAATCCACTAGTGGAGGTAATTCTATTATCTCCTTAAACCTAAATATGGTCAAGGGAGATGACTCTATATATATATTATACCTCGTTAAATCCTTACCATTTACATTAATCCTGCAGAATGTATCAATTTCACCATATTCATTGTAAGCTTCACATACAAATTCACCAGCATCTTCCACTTTAGATTTAGAGATACCAAGCTGGTGTACGTTATCACTACAGGTTGTTCTATAATTAGGGTGGTCTTCGTTAACTTCTGAATTGTTATGTACCCATACAATTTCAACAGGTGGAGTTCCTACAATATAGACAAAATTAAAGTATATACACAGAAATATTCTTTTTATTTCAAAGTGTGTTAACTCAATAATTAAGAAAAGCTGTAAATTTTATAATTCTATTTACTTTGACATGCAATCTGATAAAAATTATATGTTTCTTCACATTGTTTTGGTGATACACTAACACATAAGCTTGTGCTGGGTTTTTAATACCTGAAGATATTGTAGGTTGATTGTTGATTGGTTGACAATATTATTGCTGATGTAACCAGGTATATGCTATTATTAGATAATATATCTCTAGCAAAAGATTCAACCACATCTAATTATACAATAATATTGTGTTGTTCATGTTATATGCCGAAATATGTCCCAAGGTTAGAAGGCATAATGCACTCCCTATTATGCCTTCTAACCGTGGGACATATTTCGGCATATAACATGGACAACACAATATTATTGTTATTATTACTCTGAATGTCTTTGGTGATTTAAAAAAATGAAATTTGTCTAAAATGTATTGATAGTATAAAGATTGGCAAATAATATTCATTTAAATTCAAGAAATATTTAATTTCAACAATAACAATGGACTGTCAAATATTTAATTCCCAAACCTGGAACTGGCCATTGCTTTGACAGACGACAGCATCAACGTTAAAGAAAAACGTATAATACATTGTAAATTGTACACTGTTAAAAGAGCTCAGGTGATCCTGTTTAGACCCTGCCTATTTAAATGACGTAACATTGTTCTAAGCTCCACCCATCAGCATAGTAATGACTCCAACAATAGTACTATGCGAGTGCATAGTACAACAACGCTATTTATTCTTTATATATCATGTCAATTATAATGAAAGAGTAATAATTGTTAATAACTGTTTGAAACGTAATAAATTTATTTTCAAACTGTTAAAAAAACATAACAAAATAACTTATATATTTACAAACAAAGGCTGCATGAAACTTTCTTCAGATTTACAAATTTTGCTGATGCAGATTAACATGAGCTTCAATGACTGTAAACATGAAACTCTTGTATCCTGAGACACCTGTAAACATGAAACTCTTGTATCCTCAGACACCTGCAAACATGAAACTCTTGTATCCTCAGACACCTGTAAACATGAAACTCTTGTATCCTCAGACACCTGTAAACATGAAACTCTTGTATCCTCAGACACCTGTAAACATGAAACTCTTATATCCTCAGACACCTGTAAACATGAAACTCTTGTATCCTCAGACACCTGTAAACATGAAACTCTTGTATCCTCAGACACCTGTAAACATGAAACTCTTGTATCCTCAGACACCGGTAAACATGAAACTCTTGTATCCTCAGACACCTGTAAACATGAAACTCTTGTATCCTCAGACACCTGTAAACATGAAACTCTTGTATCCTCAGACACCTGTAAACATGAAACTCTTGTATCCTCAGACACCTGTAAACATGAAACTCTTGTATCATGAGACACCTGTAAACATGAAACTGTTGTATCCCGAGACACCTGTAAACATGAAACTCTTGTATCCTCAGACACATGTAAACATGAAACTCTTGTATCCTCAGACACCTGTAAACATGAAACTCTTGTATCCTCAGACACCTGTAAACATGAAACTCTTGTATCCTCAGACACCTGTAAACATGAAACTCTTGTATCCTCAGACACCTGTAAACATGAAACTCTTGTATCCTCAGACACCTGTAAACATGAAACTGTTGTATCATGAGACACCTGTAAACATGAAACTGTTGTATCCTGAGACACCTGTAAACATGAAACTCTTGTATCCTCAGACACATGTAAACATGAAACTCTTGTATCCTCAGACACCTGTAAACATGAAACTCTTGTATCCTCAGACACCTGTTAATGAATTATTTTATTTGAACAAATAAAATCTACCAGATGCATTATCGGTAATTTATACATTTTTACTTGAATTGATCAATTTTATTTTTACCAAATTTATGTACATTGTCGGAAAATATCAATTTCTTTTAACAAGATAAAGAAACAGGTGAACAAGAGAGCCTTTGGCGAGTGTTTCTGTCCCGATTCACAGCAAGTCCAACTAAATATTATTTTTTACTGACAATGTACATATATTGTGTTCTGATCCGGCTTCCATACTTTTTATTTCTTATATTGATAACTTTATAATAAAGCAGCATTGGACAATTGGAGAAATATCTATTTTTAGTAACAGCAGCTATTTTGAATGGAGGGCAGGGCTGTCAGACACAATTTTGAAAGAGACCTACCAAAGAAGCATTCCTGCTAGGTTTGCTTTAATTTGGTTCAGTGACAGTGATTTCAAGAGGAGAAGATTTAAATGTGAAAGTTTATGACGGACGGATGACAGATGGCCAGATGAGCTAAAAACATTGTAGATAAAACTGATTAGTGTAAACATATTTTATTAAGTAATTCATTAAGACAATACAAGCATGAATATGTACAAATTATTCGGATGAATCATTAATAGGATTCGGAAACAAGTTATAAAACTTATATTAATCTGTTTCCTGATTAAAAAAACATTATACATAAGACTAATTAAAAAACAACACTACATAAGACCAATTAAAAAACATTATACATAAGATCAATTAAAAAAAAATTATACATAAGATCAATTAAACAAAATTATACATAAGATCAATTAAAAAAAAACCAACAAAACTTAAAGCAAGAGAAAATTAGATTTTTATAGCATAGAGTTCCAAAACACTTAAAAAGCAACAAAGATAAATTCTCGACTATAAATTCTTACCTTTGACCTCCACTAACAATTCCACAGGATCACCTTCTTTAACATCTATATCATGTAGCTCTTGTAAAAATATTGGAGGTTCTCTACTATCATCCCTAGTTAGAGAAGATGGCTGAAACCCTGTTTCTTCTGATTTTATTGACGAGTACTGTTGAAATCCTTGGTGTTCTGTACTAGTTACTGGCTGACCTACAGAAGTAGATGACCTTGCTATAGGTGACTGGTTTATTGATGTTAATGGTTTCTCTGTTGACACTTTAGTTACATAACCTGGTGCCGATACATCTGTTCCACTACCTACATTAAATATGTCTTTAAATTGAATAAAATAAATATACTACAAAGATCCTCTTCTACTACTGAATTTCTAATCTGTCAAATATATTCCTTGATAAATCAGAATATTATACAAATCTGTTTCTAAATATACTCTGAAAGGAGGCAGGATGTTGACACTTTGTTGATTTCCTTTTTGCTTATGAATTTAATGGTCATATATAAACTGTTATAATTATATCCTAATTTTTAATAAGAAGTTCATAAGACCCTAATACCCTTCTTATTTGAAAACTGGCCAACTAATTATTGACAACTTATGTTAGAGGCATGGAGTGGTTTGAACAACTCACTTTGTCAACTTATGTTAGAGACATGGAGTGGTTTTAACAACTCACTTTGTCAACTTATGTCGGAGGCATGGAGTGGTTTTAACAACTCACTTTGTCAACTTATGTCAGAGGCATGGAGTGGTTTTAACAACTCACTTTGTCAACTTATGTCAGAGGCATGGAGTGGTTTTAACAACTCACTTTGTCAACTTATGTTAGAGACATGGAGTGGTTTTAACAACTCACTTTGTCAACTTATGCTAAAGGCATGGAGTGGCTTTAACAACTCACTTTGTCAACTTATGTTAGAGGCATGGAGTGGTTTTAACAACTCACTTTGTCAACTTATTTTAGAGGCATGGAGTGGTTTTAACAACTCACTTTGTCAACTTATGTTAGAGACATGGAGTGGTTTTAACAACTCACTTTGTCAACTTATGTTAAAGGCATGGAGTGATTTTAACAACTCACTTTGTCAAGTTATGTTAGAGACATGGAGTGGTTTTAACAACTCACTTTGTCAACTTATGTTAAAGGCATGGGGTGGTTTTAACAACTCACTTTGTCAAGTTATGCTAGAGACATGGAGTGGTTTTAACAACTCACTGTGTCAACTTATGTTAAAGGCATGGAGTGGTTTTAACAACTCACTTTGTCAAGTTATGTTAGAGACATGGAGTGGTTTTAACAACTCACTTTGTCAACTTATGTTAGAGGCATGGAGTAGTTTTAACAACTCACTTTGTCAACTTATGTCAGAGGCATGGAGTGGTTTTAACAACTCACTTTGTCAACTTATGTCAGAGACATGGAGTGGTTTTAACAACTCACTTTGTCAACTTATGTTAAAGGCATGGAGTGGTTTGAACAACTCACTTTGTCAACTTATGTCGGAGACATGGAGTGGTTTTAACAACTCACTTTGTCAACTTATGTTAGAGGCATGGAGTGGTTTTAACAACTCACTTTGTCAACATATGTCAAGAGGCATGGAGTGGTTTTAACAACTCACTTTGTCAACTTATGTTAGAGACATGGAGTGGTTTTAACAACTCACTTTGTCAACTTATGTTAGAGGCATGGAGTGGTTTTAACAACTCACTTTGTCAACTTATGTCAGAGGCATGGAGTGGTTTTAACAACTCACTTTGTCAACTTATCTTAGAGACATGGAGTGGTTTTAACAACTCACTTTGCCAACTTATCTTAGAGGCATGGAGTGGCTTTAACAACTCACTTTGTCAACTTATCTTAGAGGCATGAAGTGGTTTTAACAACTCACTTTGTCAACTTATCTTAGAGGCATGGAGTGGTTTTAACAACTCACTTTGTCAACTTATGTTAGAGGCATGGAGTGGTTTTAACAACTCACCTTGTCAACTTATGTTAGAGGCATGGAGTGGTTTTAGCAACTTACTTTGCCAACTTATGTTAGAGACATGGAGTGGTTTTAACAACTCACTTTGTCAATAGTGGCCTTGATATTGCCTTTTCCGTTTCAAAGTAGATTTTGCAAAATATTATTTTGTCTCATTGTAAAAAAATGTAGACGCTAAACTTGCAAAGAAGTTGTCAAGAATTGGAGACTTCATTTGCATATCAAACTAATCTATATATCACAATGGAGATTAAACTGCCAAATTAAACTGCATTTACTTTTGCTGTCTTCTAAATATTTTCTTTAATTTCCCTATTTACTTTCCTTTGCTAAACTTAGACCATAGAAACACACAGAACCTGGGGCCTTCTTTTGTACAAAATATAATGATCATAATATAATGATGCTTCATGCTAAATATTTCCATCCATTCAGATGTTTTTCAAGTACTTTTAACGATAAAAAAAACCTATCAAGAGAAATACATTCCTAAATTATCATGATGGAGAGTAGAAGGGACTTGCTTCCTGATTTCTGTTCTTAAATCAGTGATATATATTCCTGATTCATGAAATTAAATATTGCGTATTCTAAATATAGAAATGATGATTACAGAATCTAGATAAAGTCCATATTTTATATCATTAACCATTTCTAGATAATACGGTTTATCTAATTTATATTATAAACCAATTTAATAAATGTCAATTGTTTTTAGTTTTATAATAATATTCCGAAAAATGTTCAATTACTATTCGGATCCGTTCCTCTTTTGTGCTTGCAAAAGTCACGTGGTAATTTGCCCTCACTTTGACCTGGCTGCTTTGTAGTCAATGGCAAGTTCGAAAAGTCAAAAAGAAATCTGCAAAAATTAACACAATCCAGTAGCCGACTAATACTTTGCAACCCTCCAAACTAGAGGCTCAGTGGGCTGAGCCTGTGTCGCTCATCTTTCATTCTGCTTTGAGGAAACTTAATACAGAACCTTCCATACATATAGATGCTTTCTACCAATTTTCAGTTCATATGACTAAGCAGTTTCAAAGTAGAAGATTTTTTAGAAACCGACCAATCAGAAACAAGAATTGCATGTGGTGGCCATGTTTGCTAACCGATCGGGACGAAATGAGCAATCTTCATAGAGGACATTCCATAGATGCTTCCTACCAAGTTTCTGTGGTAGCCATGTTTGCTAACCGATCAGGACGAAATGAGCAATCTTCATAGAGGACATTCCATAGATGATTCCTACTAAGTTTCGGTGGTAGCCATGTTTGTTAACCGATCGGGATGAAATGAGCAATCTTCATAGAGGACATTCTATAGATGCTTCCTACCAAGTTTCGGTTCATTTGGCCAAGCATTTTCAGAGGAGAAGATTTTAAAAAATCGGCCAATCAGAAACAAGAATTGCCTGTGGTGGCCATGTTTGGTAATGGATCATAACAAAATGTGCATTCTTTAAAGAGGACCTTCCATAGATGCTTCCTACCAAATTTCAATTCATTTGGCTGAGGGTTTTCAGAGGAGAAGATTAAAATGTGAAAAGTAAACGGATGACAGACGACAGAGTGATGGCAAAAGTTCATATTGCCTTTGGCAAGGTTTGCTAAAAAGAATATTAAAATGTGAATACCTACTTGCAATGTATAGAATAAACATGTTACACTATATCAACATTAGTTAATTTCTAAGGCTTAGGCAAGAGTTATTTTTCTTTTAACAGAGGAGAAGATTTTTTAGAAATCAACCAATCAGAAACAAGAATTGCCTGTGGTGGCCATGTTTGTTAACCGATCGGGACAAAATGAGCAGTCTTTATAGAGGACCTTCCATAGATGCTTCCTATCATGTTTCGGTTCATTTGGCCATGCGGTTTCACTTTCAGAGGAGATGATTTTTAGAAATTGACCAATCAGAAACAAGATTTGTCTGTGGTGGCCATGTTTGTTAATGAATCAGGACGAATTGAGCACTCATTATAGAGGACCTTCCAAGGATGCTCCCTACCAAGTTTCAATTCATTTAGCCAAGCAGTTTCAGAGAAGAAGATTTTTTAGAAATCAACCAATCAGAAACAGGAATGGCCTGTGGTGGCCATGTTTGTTTACGGATCGGGATGAAATGAGCAATCTTTATAGAGGACCTGCCATAGATGCTTCCTATATGATTGTAACTATCTAAACAAAATTGCTTACCACCAGGCCTTTTAATTATCTCTCTTTGTATAGTAACTTTTGCTTTTATTTGATCGATTCCTACATCATTTTCTGCTATACATTTGTAAGAGTCTGTATCGGACACTTCCACATTTTCCATAACTAAACGCACAATTGACCCATCAAATTCAGTCTTTAAGTCTCTTGAGGATTTAATTTCCATTTGATTTTTAAACCATTTAATTGAAGGCCTTGGATAACCTAAAATATAAGTACAAGATGAGACAACTATAAATAGAACATCAATATAATAGAAATATTTGTGGTTTTATTATAATACATGTACAAGGCCACCCTTTTTCAAAATAGACTGCGTTTATTCACAAATCTGGTTCCTTCAAAGTCGAGCAACGGATTTTGTTCATTTTAAAGTGTAAACCAGTTCAAAACGTAAATTCTGGAAAAATATCGGGACTTCTGGTCACGATTTCCGGTAACAAAAAAACAAAAAAAAAAAGTCGTCGCAAATCATGCAAAAATATATTTCGAGTCGCAACGTTTTCCAACGGTCGGTCGGGTGCGGGAAACAAACATTTTTTTAATTTTGGCCCAACAAACCAGTGCAGATAATAAGTAAGAAACAAATCAAAGTAATGGAACAGCGCTTTTATTGATTTTATTGCTGTTCTACATTTCAGTCACAGTAGGGTCTTCAATAATGAGCATAACACATACGCTAAAAGGAGCGTCAGTGCCGGATTTACCTATAGGCTCGATAGGCTGAAGCCTAGGGCCTCAAAATTTAGGGTCCTCCGGTCAAGGTATATAATATCTTTAACACTGTTATTGGAATTTCACACTTATGCTGTCATAGTGTACTGTACTTTCTAAACAACCCTTCAGGAATTTTCCTTACACAGTTGCACTCCATTTCAGAATATTTTAGAATTTTAAACACCCCTCATCATCTTCGCCTTTATTGAAATTGATTAAGTACACTTGCATCTTCCTCCAGTCGTGAAGGTGGGTAATTAGCAGGGGCCTCACATGTGGAATAGCCTAGGGCCTCTCTTTATCTTAATCCAGCACTGAGGAGTGTAGTAGTACTCTTTACCTTTGTTGATAAACTCTACATTTGGGCATCTTTGTTGATTTGATCCAATATGGTGTACAGAAGATAGTTTATATTCCACATAGTAGCATTCAAGTTTAACTTGTCTCAGTTGTGTGCCTGTCCAAAGACATTACCTAGTCTGCTATTAATTGCTTTCTCTCCTTTTTTTGAGTTATAGGTTTCTCAGAGGAGGTGTCTATTTTGTTGCAGTTGGTTATATTGTTAACAAAACTGCTTAACTTCTTCTTTTCTAGGGTATGCTGTATGGTTGTATAAAAATTGGATTTACATCTACCTACACTATCGGTGACTATCACCACTATCCACTTTGGTGTGCTAACCTTAAATGTTGCAGATTGAGGGTTTGAGTCTGGGTTGGGTGAAACCAAAAACGATAATATTGATATTTATTACTTCACTTGTAGGTACGCTGCTGTAAGGAGTGAGAGGAAAGACTGGATGGCTCAGAAACAAAATAAAACGTGTCAAAGCGGTATGACATGCCTACCCACAAACTATTGTCTTAGTGAGCTAGCAATAGGTGGGCCTCTCTTAATGAGGACAATTTACTAGTATTTTATTATCTCAGTGTATTCCCAAAGAGTAGTAGCCCATTGGAATGCACTGCCTGAAAGCGTAATAGATGCAACAAGTGTAAATAGTTTTAAAAATAGACTAAGCAATCATTGGAAAAATATTGAAATTAAATTTGTTCCCGACTTTTACGGACCGGAAACGGGTATTAGTAGAAATGACAATGTGATGGATCTGAGAGGCCAGTCCTAAGAATGATCTCAACTAACAAGTAATTATCTGAACTAACAAGTAACTATCTGAAATTTGACCATTTTGGTGAGAGGAGCCTTATAAGAGGGATGACCTTTTTGGTGAGGGGAGCCTTATAAGAGGGATGACCTTTTTGGTGAGGGGAGCCTTATAAGAGGGAGATGATTGTACACTATTTAATCCCACCAACAGGGTAAATTAAGGGCTTGCCTGAATTTCTTAAGTCCATTACAGCACAAAAGAATCAATCACAATTTTGGAATATAGATTATATACTCAGTCTATGGATTTTCATATAGTGAAAATGTATAAAGATAAGTGGTCAAAAACAAAAATGTCAAAGATATTTTTTTATCAATGTGTGACATTCACTTCACTGAGTTTGGTACTGTTATGACAACTGTTTTACCTGTTTTGTTCAAGTATTGTTATAAATACTGTTATAGTGACAGCCGAAAACTTTGAGCCATAATGAAAGGGGGAGGTTTGGTGCTTTAAAATCTGATTCAATCCACCATTTTTTTAGAAATGCCTGTACCAAGTCAGGGTCATTACAGTTTTCACAGTTTTCCGGTTGTTGACTGATCTTGTCTGTTTATATACTTATGAGTTTTGACTTTCCCTTTGTAAGATTGCTCGGAGTTCGGTAATTTTGTTATTACCCTTATTTCTCAATATAGGACGACATTACAACTGAAATCTAAACAGCATTTTATTAAAATTAAATGTGCTACATGTATCTTCTATTCATAATCCTGCTAACTAAAGTTTCATCACAATCAGACAAGAACTAAGGAGAATTGAAATCGCGAATATATCAATCTATCGACCATTTCATTGTATTATATAAAATGCCACTAAATCAGTAAATGTGCTGGAGGCAACATTCCAATCATAAAAATCACATTTCACAAAATGACCAGAACCTCTTAAACTTTACCAAATATATAAACTAAAATGATATTTTTGTAAAATTTGTTCTTAACAACTGGGAAAAAAAAAACTTATGCATTGATTTTTTAACAAAATAAATGAGATTTGATGTAATTCCAATACCAAAAGCTAGAATAATTATGTGTATTTACCTGTAACTTTTGCCTGTAGGACAAGTTTGTCACCTTCGGTTAAGACCTGATCTGACAATGGATTGATGAACTTTGGTGGAATGCTTCTAGTTCCTGGTACTGTAAAATAGTTATTTAAAATATTGGTAATTTGGATGTTTTTATTGTGATATTGTCAGTAAGACAGTATTATTGAACTGAATCTGACACTTGGAAATCATCAGTCAGTGTGATGTCAAACACATTAGGGAACGACCATTTAACTTGAAGGGGGGGTTATGGTTTTTTTCTAAAAAAATATTCTGATTCCCAATGTTGCAGAAAAAAATATTCTGATTTTGGTGGAGGAAAAAAAAAATAATATGATTCAGAGTTTTTGTCATATAACCTAATGTTGAATTCTGGAAAAAAAATTATGCTTTGCGCGACAAAAAATATAAATATTCTAACTCTTGTGTTGTCCAAAAAAAAATTTCTGAACGAAACAAAAAACCATAACCCCCCCCCCCTTCAAGTTAAATGGTCGGTACCTTATGACGTTACCTATAAAAATAATAACATCAGTTTTGAAGATCTCTACATACATTGTCACTATCGTCACAGGTCGTCCTGATATTGCAAGTGATAATGTCTGTCTCAACCTTCAAAACTGATGTTATTCTATATGTACAATGCAATAATCTACAGTGAAATCTATCTAAATCAATTAATAAACCATGGGCACCAAATGTTCAATTTTAGGGTTCTTTATTTTGGTAAAACCTATGCAAATTAAACCTGTATTAAATAAGGCCAAAACAAAAATATTGGTTACTGTAACGCAGAGCGTTACAAATGTCCCCCAAACGAACAATACAAGTACTAGTGGTAGGAATGAAGAATAGTGTGAGAACATAGCAAGAAATAATTAGAGCCCAGTTTTTGACTCTATCATGTCTATAGTAGGGCTTCTTTGTTACGTTATCCTACAAAAAAACCTCTTAAAAACAGTTTAATTTTAATACAGATGTGATGTATATGAATTGTGGCTGTTTTTCTTAACATTATCTTGCTTAGGCCCTTTGGTGTACTCCCAAACACTGTTGAATTGTTTGGCTTTCAAAACTTTTGATTATGAACTTATCTGATGAAGATTATTACAGAAACGTATACACTAAATTAAATATCTACATTTTTTTTATATCTGTTTTAACCAGATTTAGAAATGTGCAAAAAGAATTCACTGCATTTGTTTTACTATATATATACAATACTTGTGCACTGTCGAAGCATATAGGTAATATGTGTATGAGGCTTAGAAACGGGGGAAAAGGTGAGGCTTTGCCAAGCCTTTTCCCATGCTTCGCGCCGAATACACATATTTACCTATATGCTTCGACAGTGCACATGTATTGTATTTATCCTGCAATTTTAAATCGTAAATAAACGTTTACTGGACGATGATAAAAGTATTTGAAATAATTTTGTGTATGTATTTGAAAACAATATCACCCGATGTGCCCCGATGTGGGCGGAGCTTACATTTGTATGTTCTATTTATAACTGACCAATATCAAAAAAAATATTGGGCAGGCTATATTGGTCGGTAAATGCTGTCATTGCAGGATAAATTACAATCTGTACCCATTTTTTTTCAAAAACATATTCAAACTTCATTTTGGGTTTAAAATTTTAAAAATTTTATACAGATTTTTGTTGTTATGAGGTAAAAATTAAATTATTTGTAAATTATTTTGAAATTGCTTCAGTTGAACATTAATATAAATTTGAATAGGGAAAATTTATTATGAAGATCAGCAAAAACTACAGTTGTGTTAAAAATCACCAAAGCATCACAATCCCTGGAAATAAAATTATGAGAAAATAATATATGAAGAGACACAGTTGTTTCTTCATATATCCTCTCGTCCGTTAAAATCGGTCAACACTTGAAATCGGTCATCATTTTGGAATGCACTGTCATGTGAGTTCAGATTTCGATGACGTCATTTATCCTGCAAACTGCGTCCAGAAATAGATAATCGATTTACTTTCACTTTGATCAAGACAACAATGAGATTTAAACAGATAAGAAAAAATATCTATAGGTTTTGGTGCCAAAATGGTGCCATTTTACTACTACCATTTTGACTTAATAATCAAAGTCAAATATTTCCAGAAAAAAACAGTTCATAGCGAATAATTTGCATATCGTGGGTTTGTTTACATTCCACTGCACATCTTAACCTATATTTACAACTCTATAAGGCAACGACAATTGTATTGTTTTCGTTTTGAAATTCGGTAATTTCTTAGACAATTTTCAGATTATTAGCAGGAAATTGTGTGGAATAAATATGATTTAATACAAATTCTGTACATGGAAATGGATAAAATTGTACATGAAGACAGAGAAATTCTCTGCTGAAAACAAGTGACGGCAAACAAAATTAAATGAAAAAAATGGGGAAATATGGAAAAAGCAAAATAAAAAAATATTGTAAAATACAATCTCCTTGGCCTATTGGTGTTCCACATGACTATTTTATGGTTGACCGATTTTAGGTAGCGTGACTTGTGTGCCAATACAAAACTTATGCAAGCAAAAAAGGTTAGTGAGCCGACATTTCTTCATCGAATTAAACGATGTTTTGGCATTTTATTTGGCTTTAGTGCCCAAATAAACATGGCATTTATCTTTGATATAAATATCAATTTGAATGAGAATTATAAGGAAATGTCTTAACTGACCGATTTACAGTCACAGGTGGATAATATCTGGAATGTTAGATTTTCTCTAACATTTACTTACATTGAGTTTTATCTATACAGCATCATATCTAGATTTAAGAAAAAGATTGCTTAACTTTAAACTACATTCTTACTCCTTATCCAGTCTTTATAGATACAAAATGTATATAATAAGGAAAGAACACTTACATAATTCAAATAAATTATGGTAACAAGTCCATCATTCAAAATATATTATGTGCACACAAAGTTCTATGACATCATCATTTTTGTGACGTCGCAACTTCACAGACTCCAAAATTGCGCCAAAATCTTTGAAATTTTTTATTTATTTTTGTTACGTCCATGATTCACAAAATGTTCTATGTTTATGTTTGCAAAGTTCTATTCTGTTACTATTTTTACCAGGAATTAAACACAGAATTGGGGTAGAATCTACACTGGCAGACCCGGAAGTCTGATGTCACAGTTTACTGTGTATTTGTAGTAAATTTGTCTTTACTTATTTATAAACTTTAAAAGTTATTTACCTCCCAAATGTTGACAAATGTAACACAATTTAGGATCCATTTTCACATGCAACTCTTATGTGCACACAAAGTTCTATGACATCATCATTTTTGTGACGTCGCAACTTCACAGACTCCAAAATTGCGCCAAAATCTTTGAAATTTTTTATTTATTTTTGTTACGTCCATGATTCACAAAATGTTCTATGTTTATGTTTGCAAAGTTCTATTCTGTTACTATTTTTACCAGGAATTAAACACAGAATTGGGGTAGAATCTACACTGGCAGACCCGGAAGTCTGATGTCACAGTTTACTGTGTATTTGTAGTAAATTTGTCTTTACTTATTTATAAACTTTAAAAGTTATTTACCTCCCAAATGTTGACAAATGTAACACAATTTAGGATCCATTTTCACATGCAACTCTTATGTGCACACAAAGTTCTATGACATCATCATTTTTGTGACGTCGCAACTTCACAGATTCCAAAATTGTGCCAAAATCTTTGAAATTTTTTATTTATTTTTGTTACGTCCATGTATGAATTGAATTTTTTTGTTTATATTAAAAGTTGCCAATATTTGATGTTTTATACTAAAAAAATGTTCTGAACAAAAAGCCAGGTTTAAAAAATATGTTATAATGTCGTAATTAGTGAAAAGAATTTGAAAGTCTGTTGGTGAAATCGCCATTAACACGACCTAATTATAAGTCGGTTGCTGTTCCGGAGTTTACCGAACACTGATAACTGCTATAAATAACCAGGAAGCATGTTGCATGTAAATTCATTAGAATTAATATAATTTAGGAAATATATCTATGCAAATACACTATAATTGGATTGCACAATTTGAAGTTAGATACAGATATGGCACATATAGAACATCTTTAAGATTAAAAAGAAACGATAAGTAACGTCACATTGCTGTTAAAATGACTTCACTCTGCTGAAAGAGCTACAGAGACGTGCCAAAAGTATCTGGTTTCTGTAATTTTTTACTATATATTTCATATGAAACCACAATTTTTCAAAGCATTATTCCAAAGTCAATTCATGTTAGATTTTGATGAAAGTTTGACCAACAGAAGCGAGAACCTACGTAGGTTTCTGTGATTATTTTAAAATATTTTTTGGAAGCACAGATTTTAAATATTCATGATTTAAACACAAACTTAAATTATTTGTCTTCAAATGTACTATCATTGTATTGTATTTTTGACGTTCAAAATTTAGTTTTGTGTTTAAATCGTGAACTCATAAAAATTATAGATTATAAAATTATGCTAAAATTACAGTGTAAAACTACATTTAATCCTGTTTTTGTTGGTAAAAAAATCATCAAAATCGAACAAGAGTCGACTTTGGAATAATGCTTTTAAAAAATGTGGTTTTATATGAAATATATAGTAAAAAAATACAGTGACCGGATACTTTTGGCACGTCTCTGTATAATGTCAGGAATAATACTGCACACGCCACAGTCAAAGGGTTAAGATTTCAATTAATGAAATCAATTTGGTAAATTATGGTGACAAAATAAGTTCATAGTTCACCATCAGAGACCATTTCTGTGACCAGAATCTAACCTCTGTTCTTCTTCTTTGAAATGAGGATCAAGTGAAATGTTAGATTTTCTCTCACATTTACTTACATTGAGTTTTTTCTATACAGCATCATTTTTAGATATAAAAAAAAGGATTGTTTAACTTTAAATTACATTCTTACTCCTTATCCAGTCTTTACAGATATATAATAAGGAGAGAACACTTACATAATTTAAATAAATATGGTAACAAGTCCATCATTCAAAATATTTTATGTGCACACAAAGTTCGATGACATCATCATTTTTGTGACGTCGCAACTTCACCAACTCCAAAATTGCGCCAAAATCTTTGAATTTTTTTTTTTTTTATGTCCATGATTCACAAGATGTTCCATGTTTATATGTTTGCAAAGTTCTATTATGTTACTATTTTTACCAGGAATTAAACACAGAATTGAATGTCTGATGTCACAGTTTACTCTGTATTTACAGGAATTAAACACAGAATTGAATGTCTGATGTTACAGTTTACTCTGTATTTACAGGAATTAAACACAGAATTGAATGTCTGATGTCACAGTTTACTCTGTATTTACAGGAATTAAACACAGAATTGAATAACTGATGTCAGTTTACTCTGTATTTACTGGAATTAAACACAGAATTGAATGTCTGATGTCACAGTTTACTCTGTATTTACAGGAATTAAACACAGAATTGAATGTCTGATATCACAGTTTACTCTGTATTTACAGGAATTAAACACATAATTGAATGTCTGATATCACAGTTTACTCTGTATTTACAGGAATTAAACACATAATTGAATGTCTGATGTCAGTTTACTCTGTATTTACAGGAATTAAACAGAATTGAATGTCTGATGTCACAGTTTAATCTGTATTTACAGGAATTAAACACAGAATTGAATGTCTGATGTTACAGGTTACTCTGTATTTACATGAATTAAACACAGAATTGAATGTCTGATGTTACAGTTTACTCTGTATTTACAGGAATTAAACACAGAATTGAATGTCTGATGTTACAGGTTATTCTGTATTAATAGTAAATTTGTCTTTTAACTGATTAATAGTTATAAACTATAAGAATTAAAATCATTTGAAAATAACTAGATGAAACAGTAGAATATTCTGCTTGTAATGGTTTTTATTTCATTTAAAAACAGTCTTCAGAATTTTTTTTAAAGATAATGTGCTATGAATATTAGGGCACTTGTGAAATATTTACATACTTTTGGCACACCACTGCAGTATTTAAATTACAATATAACCTACCTCTCAAATGTTGACAAATGTAACACAATTTAGAATCCATTTTCACATGCAACTCTTAACAATTGCAGACGAAACAAAATTATACAAATTAATCCCATTTTCTTTTCCAATTATCTATTTAAGATTTCAATTAATGTAATCAATTTGGTAAATTATAGTGACAGAATGTAATGAATTTCTGGTTACTGTTATTTCATGATATAATATCTATGTAAAACATTTTAATGTGACAACTGGGAAAAGTCTGAACTGAACAATTGTTAATTTTCTAAATAACTAGATAGGATTGGAACTTTAGGAGTTTTAATGATTAAGATGATAGGTGTAATATAAAATATGAGATGGGTTTATGAACTGGAGCAGTTAGATACTATTACTCAATAGAAAAATAATTTTTAGAACTATTTCCTATCATAGCACATGTACAATTCTGACCCACTCCATGACTTGGATCCAACAGAGCACGAGGCATTCAATAGTATAATATTGAATCTTCATCCAAAAAAGTCAAATACAACTGAATTTCCATTCCTGTTTCTTAAAAAGATGATTTTCAATGTGGCTTGTATTTGTGCAAGCTTGAATCTGCATGGAAAATGAATCAGAATTATAAGTATTGAACAGTACTTAAGTTAAACCAGTGGATAAAATTAGAGTTCCCAAAGAAAACTACAGATCTGTTTTACATCATTGGCAGTCTTTTTTATACTTGTTATATACATTTGTATACATTTGATCAGAATCATTACCAAGAACTTTCTTCCTCATTTTCACATCATATATTGACTGATATTTACATCATTAAGGGACATAACTCAACTCCCTATAATCAGTGATAAAAAAATTTAGGCTTTGAGCTTAACCCATATATGATGTGTATATATTAGTAGTTCGTTGAAAATGGTCATTTGTTGGTGTCTCGTTGCAAAACAAAATTACCAAACATTATCCACTATTTCTATTTTTAATTGTGCCAATCTAAATATCCACCTGTAAACCCAACATGAATAACTGTATCAATGGTGTAACGGTTAGAGTACTTGATTGTAAGTTAGAGCCATTTTCAGGTCAAACCAAAGATTATGAAATTGGAATTGGCTGCTTCTCCACTGAGCATGCAATGTTAATGAGTAAGAGCAAAGATTGGTTGGCTTGGCAGTATGATAGTGTGTCAGAGTGGGCTACCCCCGGATTGTTGTTTTAATGAGCTAGCATCATCATCTCATTGAGATGTAATTTGTTCTTGTCGTGATCTAGCTGAAAAATTGTTCACTTGGTGTTAAACAACAATCACTTACTCACTCACAGTCATCATGAATATAGCTTAAATACTGGTCAACTGAAAATTAAACAACAGTTAATTGATCAATAAATCAAATTAAAAGCTCCATTCCAACATTCCTACCCATCTTTTAGGAAATGTTTATCAATTGAAATATCAAAGTGACAAGACAATTCCTTGATGGATATTATACCAATGAAATATTCAATAGGGAAATTATGTAATACATTAGAGCTTCAAATTAGTCATGGATGATGTATATTTGAGATAATTAATAGAGAAAGGGTACTGGGAATCTTAGCATACACTGACCTGAATATAAGACTTAGAGAAAGGGCACTGGGAATCTTAGCATACACTGACCTGAATATAAGACTTAGAGAAAGGGCCCTGGGAATCTTAGCATACACTGAACTAAATATAAGATTTAGAGAAAGGGCACTGGGAATCTTAGCATATACTGAACTGAATATAAGACTTAGAGAAAGGGCACTGGGAATCTTAGCATACACTGACCTAAATATAAGACATAGAGAAAGGGCACTGGGAATCTTAGCATATACTGAACTGAATATAAGACTTAGAGAAAGGGCACTGGGAATCTTAGCATACACTGACCTGAATATAAGACATAGAGAAAGGGCACTGGGAATCTTAGCATATACTGAACTGAATATAAGACTTAGAGAAAGGGCACTGGGAATCGTAGCATATATACTGAACTGAATATAAGACTTAGAGAAAGGGCACTGGGAATCTTAGCATACACTGAGCTGAATATAAGACTTAGAGAAAGGGCACTGGGAATCTTAACATACACTGAGCTGAATGTAAGACTTAGAGAAAGGGCACTGGGAATCTTAGCATACACTGACCTGAATGTAAGATTTAGAGAAAGGGCACTGGGAATCTTAGCATACACTGACCTGAATATAAGACTTAGAGAAAGGGCACTAGGAATCTTAGCATACACTGAACTGAATATAAGACTTAGAGAAAGGGCACTGGGAATCTTAGCATATACTGAACTGAATATAAGACTTAGAGAAAGGGCACTGGGAATCTTAGCATATACTGAACTGAATATAAGACTTAGAGAAAGGGCACTGGGAATCGTAGCATATATACTGAACTGAATATAAGACTTAGAGAAAGGGCACTGGGAATCTTAGCATACACTGAGCTGAATGTAAGACTTAGAGAAAGGGCACTGGGAATCTTAGCATACACTGAGCTGAATGTAAGACTTAGAGAAAGGGCACTGGGAATCTGAGCATGCACTGACCTGAATATAAGACTTAGAGAAAGGGCACTGGGAATCTGAGCAATACACTGACCTGAATATAAGACTTAGAGAAAGGGCACTGGGAGTCTTAGCATATACTGAACTGAATATAAGACTTAGAGAAAGGGCACTGGAAATCTGAGCAATACACTGACCTGAATATAAGACTTAGAGAAAGGGCACTGGGAATCTTAGCATACACTGAGCTGAATATAAGACTTAGAGAAAGGGCACTGGGAATCTGAGCATATACTGAACTGAATATAAGACGTAGAGAAAGGGCACTGGGAATCTGAGCAATACACTGACCTGAATATAAGACTTAGAGAAAGGGCACTGGGAATCTTAGCATACACTGACCTGAATATAAGACTTAGAGAAAGGGCACTGGGAATCTTAGCATACACTGAACTGAACATAAGACTTAGAGAAAGGGCACTGGGAATCTTAGCATACACTGACCTGAATATAAGACTTAGAGAAAGGGCACTGGGAATCTTAGCATACACTGAACTGAACATAAGACTATAGCTTGTTTATATTGATTTGTTATTATAGTTTGACCAGCACTATTAGCCCTCATGGTGAACATATGAGATAATGGTGATTTGCTTGACTGATTGCTGTTTAATGCCAAGTGAGCAATTTTATAGCTATATCATGGCATGAACAATTTACATCTGAATGAGAGGTAGATGTCTGCTTTGTACTAGACCAAATTAACCCAGTTGGTTGAATTTCATTAGTGCTAACTCTCTGAAACAAGTCAGTAAGTACACATGCTGTGCCACTTGGACATAATATTCTGATCCCAAACCAACCAGTCTTTGCTCTTACTCCTAAATGTTGCATGCTTAGTGGAAAAGCAACATGCACATACCAATTTTATGGTCTTTGGTTGAACCTGACTGTGGCCTGAACCCACAAACAATGTATACTGCACTCGAGGCAAACAATCTAACCATTTCACCACTGTTTCAGCTTGGTGATTTGGAGTATTTTTAACATAGAATTGTTACACACAATAAAGATTACCTTTCTCATGTTCATTTAGGGGCGAGTGAGTGAGTGAGTGATTGTTGCTTAACGTCAACTCAGCAATTTTCTGCTATTTCATGGTGAGAACAAGTTAATTTTCAATGAGATGATGATCACATTTGCTTTGTACTAGACCAACATGCTTAGATGGATTTTTTTATAGTGCTAGCTCACTGAAACAACAGTCCGCGGAGAGACATGCCCCACTCTGACACATCATCCTGATTCTGAGCCAACCAGTTTTTGCTCTTTCTCCTAAATGCTGCATGCTTAGCGGAGAAGCAACAAATACCAATTTTATAGTCTTTGTTTTGACCAGATCGAGGCTCGAACCTACAATCTACCACACTCGAGGCCAGCATGCTAACCATTATACCACTGATGTGGTGTGTTGATATAAGCATCAGCCATTTAATAATATAATCAATGGGGACAAGATTCTTTTGTCAAGGTTTTTTTTTCTTTTAAATTTCTGCAAACACATTTTCATAACAAAACTAATATACATGTGTATTTTCCCTTAAATATTACATGCACAAGATAAATTGTAACTTGCAAAATCATTGTTAATTAAATGTAGGTTCATAGAGTTAGTTTTGAGTCAAAAGATTTAAGTTTGAGTTAACATTCAGACTTAGTCCTAAATTAGATTCACCTGCTGCTGATGTTGTAAAAAAACCTCATTCCTAAATCTGCATTAAAACTTAACAGATCAATAGCCAATGCCAAATGTACCCTTCATTGTGGCCTGGCTATCACGAATGCCAAATGTACCCTTCATTGTGGCCTGGCTATCACGAATGCCAAATGTACCCTTCATTGTGGCCTGGCTATCATGAATGCTTTGTAGGGGAACTAGCTATATTCTTCACATACACATTTCTTGATATGGCATCACTGTCAATCACTTATATATTTATCAATTAATTAATTTATATACAAAATAACATTTCATAAACACAAAGTTTCCAGTAACCTTTAGTGTATGGTATTAGTTCAACATCCAAGGTATATCTGGTTTTACAACATTTTATCAAAGTTATTAATACAATTTTTTCAATTACTCAACAATGAATAATACATGTAAATGTGTTTATGTCCTCTAATTCACATTAAACCCTTCCTTTAATCCTGACATCTTCTTTAAACCTGAGTGACTTTAATCCTCATGATCAAACAATTAGATATGTATTTCTATTTGGGTTATATGGGATTACTGCGAGCAAACAAGCCTAATCCAAGCCCTTATATTAGATTAGAAATTATTTAAATTCGGACGATTTCAAGAGGGAGAATTTAACTTCCTTTATCAATTATACATTTTCCCATCTATTATTTAATTATTTGTCTATGTGCAAATATATATAGTATAAACTGTATTTTTAATAATAAATACTGAAACATCACAAATGTATGGGTTATAGGTCTACATCTTCCAATTTTGATTTCATTTTATATCAACAAGGATGCTGGTCACTGACACTGATCACAGACCTCAAGTGTACAACTTCTACAAAACATAATTCTTGACAATCGTATGCAGATTTAAATCCTCTTACTTGGATTAAGACCAAATTTAAATGGTTTGTAGGACAGTTTGGCTAATATATCAAATTATAATGAATAGAAAAATATTGCCACAGGATCACACAAATATAACATAAATAAACGCATTATATATAAATCATTAACATTAAGAAATGATACAATTCTTGTATTAAATTACAGATGTATTAAATTTTAAATATGAAATACATTTTACAGGAAATGATACAGATAATTTACAACTACCTGTGTAATCAGTGCCTATTAAAGTTGTGATTTTCTCTATCACTGCCACAAATTTTAACAGACTGGACTGTATATATGAGTAACACAGTGGGGGTCTTATAAGAACCAGGAACTGTTTACCCTTTGCAAATACCTGAGGTGAGTTACCCAAGCTCCCCACCCAACCCCACAGTGTTTAAATTAGGGTAAATTTCTCAGGTGTTAATATCCTTAAGAGTATTTGTTTTAGGGTAAATTTCTGAAGTATGAATATTTTTAGAGTATTTGTTTTAGGGTAAATTTCTGAAGTATGAATATTTTTAGAGTATTTGTTTTAGGGTAAATTTCTGAAGTATGAATATTTTTAGAGTATTTGTTTTAGGGTAAATTTCTGAAGTATGAATATTTTTAGAGTATTTGTTTTAGGATAAATTTCTGAAGCATAAATCAGGGCGGCATGCGCCCCCCCTAAAATTAGAAAAAATATTATTTTTTGGCATAAAATCGTGATTTTTCACACGAAATACCCACAACATTTTCACGCCTCCCTCCGCAATTGGAAAAAATATGATTTTTTGGGGGTAAAATTGTGATTTTTCACACGAAATACCCCAAAAATTTTCGCGCCTCCCTCCGCTCGCCGCAATTTTTTAAACTGTGTCCCCCCCCCCTAACTTGAAATCCTGGATCCGCCCCTGTAAATATCTTTAGAGAATTTGTTTTAGGGTATATTTCCCAAGTGTAAATATCTTTAGAGTGTTTGTTTTAGGGTCTATTTCCCAAGTGTAAATATCTCTAGAGTATTTGTTTTAGGGTAAATTTCTGAAGCATAAATCAGGGCGGCGTGCGCCCCCTCTAAAATTGGAAAAAATATTATTTTTTGGCATAAAATCGTGATTTTTCACACGAAATACCCACAAAATTTTCGCTCCTCCCTCCGCAATTGGAAAAAATATGATTTTTTGGGGGTAAAATCGTGATTTTTCACACAAAATACCCCAAAAATTTTCGCGCCTCCCTCCGCTCGCCGCAATATTTTTAACTGCGCCCCCCCTAACTTGAAATCCTGGATCCGCCTCTGTAAATATCTTTAGAGAATTTGTTTTAGGGTAAATTTCCCAAGTGTAAATATCTTTAGAGTATTTGTTTTAGGATAAATTTCTGAAGTATAAATATCTTTAGAGTATTTGTTTTAGGGTAAATTTCTCAAGAGTTAAATATCCTTAGAGTATTTGTTTTAGGGTAAATTTCTGAAGTATAAATATCTTTAGAGTATTTGTTTTAGGGTAAATTTCTGAAGTATAAATATCTTTAGAGTATTTGTTTTAGGGTAAATTTCTGAAGTGTAAATTCCTTAGAGTATTTGTTTTTATCATCCATGTTATAGGCATTCAACATTTTGGCACACTGAAAGTTTAGTGGTTTATTAAAAGAGACAAGAATTTCTTAATTTTAATGAAGGCTAGCTGATTTCCCAGATACCAAATGACATTATAATTTTAGTGAAGGCTAGCTGATTTCACAGATACCAAATGACATTATAATTTTAATGAAGGCTAGCTGATTTCCCAGATACCAAATGTCAATAGAATTTTAATGAAGGCTAGCTGATTTCCCAGATACCAAATGTCATTAGAATTTTAATGAAGGCTAGCTGATTTCCCAGATACCAAATGTCATTAGAATTTTAATGAAGGCTAGCTGATTTCCCAGATACCAAATGTCAATAGAATTTTAAAGAAGGCTAGCTGATTTCACAGATACCAAATGTCAATAGAATTTTAAAGAAGGCTAGCTGATTTCCCCGATACCAAATGTCAATAGAATTTTAAAGAAGGCTAGCTGATTTCCCAGATACCAAATAACATTAGAATTTTAATGAAGGCTAGCTGATTTCCCAGATACCAAATGTCAATAGAATTTTAAAGAAGGCTAGCTGATTTCCCAGATACCAAATAACATTAGAATTTTAATGAAGGCTAGCTGATTTCCCAGATACCAAATGTCAATAGAATTTTAAAGAAGGCTAGTTGATTTCCCAGATACCAAATGTTATTATCGTAATTGATTGATTGTTGTTTATATGAATCTCTAGTTATATAAATGGAAGAAAAATACAATATTTAATTTAATTTTAGCACACATGACATGTTTCTAGAATAAATTTCATGGAGTCAATAGTCAAAAGATGGGAAAGCCAAATAATTAAACAGTCAGAAAACCTTGTCCTAAACAGGATAGCCAAAAAACTAAGGTTTAGTTGTAATAATAATTACATTATTAAGGAATTGTAATTAAAAGTCTAAATTCTCCTGCACATCAGTTAGTATGTGTAATCTGTGTAATGAAAAAGTCTTTACTGTCTCCAATGTAAAGGCAATATAAAAAAAAATATTTACACAAATATTAAACTAACTAATTCAGTTAATATTATTTGTTTTTTTGGTGTTAATGTCACTCCAACAATATTTCAGTCATATCACAGTGGTCAGCTATATTGGTGGAGTCACAGAAGAAGCACTTGGAAGAATACCACAGATCTGTCACAAGTCACTACAAAACTTGACCATATAAATGTTGTCTACAATACATGTTGCCACAGGAGGGAATCAAACACATACCTTTGGCAGTGGTAGGTACTGACATCAAAGGTAGATGTAAATTTAACTATCACATGCTAGGATGACAGCAGTGATAGGCACTGACTTCAAAGGTAGATATAAATTTAACTATCACATGCTAGGATGACAGCAGTGATAGGCGCTGACTTCAAAGGTAGATGTAAATCTAACAATCACATTCTAGGATGACAGTGCTAGCGATAGGCACTGACTTCAAAGGTATATGTAAATCTAACTATCACATACCTAGGATGACAGCAGTGATAGGTACTGACTTCAAAGGTAGATATAAATCTAACTATCACATGCTAGGATGACAGCAGTGATAGACACTGACTTCAAAGGTATATGTAAATCTAACTATCACATACCTAGAATGACAGCAGTGATAGGCACTGACTTCAAAGGTAGATATAAATCTAACTATCACATGCTAGGATGACAGCAGTGATAAGTACTGACTTCAAAGGTATATGTAAATCTAACTATCACATACCTAGGATGACAGCAGTGATAGGTACTTACTTCAAAGGTAGATGTAAATCTAACTATCATATGCTAGGATGACAGCAGGGATAGGTAATGACTTCAAAGGTAGATATAAATCTAACTATCACATACCTAGGATGACAGCAGTGATAGGTACTGACTTCAAAGGTAGATATAAATCTAACTATCACATGCTAGGATGACAGCAGTGATAGGTACTGACTTCAAAGGTAGATATAAATCTAACTATCATATGCTAGGATGACAGCAGTGATAGGTACTGACTTCAAAGGTAGATGTAAATCTAACTATCACATGCTATGATGACAGCAGTGATATATATACATAGGTACTGACCTCAAAGGTAGATATAAATCTAATTATCACATGCTAGGATGACAGCAGTGATATATATATATATTTACCACTCCTATTTTGACTATTATAAGACTGTTTTTAAAATTATTAGTGCAATCTAAAAATTACATTCTTAAATTAAAACCAACCACAAATGATTATCTCTAGTGAATTACTGTACTCTGTGACATTAAATATAAATATAGTCAATGAAGAAAAATCAAAAAGACTCTTTGTATAACCATTTAAATACAATCCTGAAATCTGAATCAGATCTGGTGAATAAATAATCAATGAAATTTATAAAACAGTACATAAAACAGTAAACCTCAGTTAGATCAGTTTAATATATTATATCAATTTATTCAATAAAGTTTTATTCTGAAGTAAGGTTTTTTTTTCTTGAATATTTTCATCTGAAAAATAAATAAAAATTTACCCTAACAAATATAATTTTCTTCTATCAGATAATTTCATTTGAAAAATAAGAAAGTGGGGTATATCTAGAGAAAAAAAAAATAAACGAGTTTTTGACTCAAAAATATCTATTTTTTTCTGGGGGAAAAAAATATTACAACTTAAATCATAGAAAAACATACCTTAAAAACACTAAACAAATCCAATGTTTATAAACACATCTACTACAACCTACTGATGACAACATGAATCATACCATCATTAAAACACCTGAGTGATTTTGACTAATCATCTAACCCCATAACAGGAAAGAGACACACTTTAAATAATCATAATAGTAGGTTTCTGTAGGTGAATCAACATATACACTGAAATTATCTATATATACTAATTGTAGGTCTGAAAAGACAATTTAAATACATATAATGTGATGTACACATGATTTGGACAAGTATTTACCTCCTATCAATTTCTTAACATAAACATAGGTTTTATATGTTTACAAACTTAAAATAACGTGGAAATAAAACAAATATTTTAAGATTATAGGCAAAAATTACTTTAAAGTTCTATATTTACACTTTATATTGTACAAACGTGATTTGGATTTTTATATTGTGAGTTCGAATCTTGCTCAGGCGAGGTGTACTCGATACAACATTATGTGATAAAGTTTGTCAGTGACTTGTGGCCACAGGCACTTGCTTCATTCAAAAAATATATGTCCCCTCCTCTTCCTTACTTCAAGATAAATATCTGTCCTTTTCTCCTTCCCCACTTCACCTCAATATTTTTCGCTTATTTGTGATCCTTTTGCTGACCCAGTTATATCGTTACACTCCCGAGATATTTCTCTTTTCGACTGCCACATTTAAATATAACTACCGGGATCCCCTCAGCAGAATATTCAGCGAACGTGGCTTGGTGAAAATTTCAGTCATTGAAACGGATACAGCACAGCCGGTTTGCGCTGGATTGTTCATATGCATTCAGAATTCTCTAGACCGGCCATGTGTAACAATGCCATCATGATCATCTCCTCTCAAATGTAAAGTAAGCCTTTAAAATACAGATAATTGTTCCAATGCAGATTATATAAATATGTTCCAACTCCAAATTACTGACATTTGATTTTTAAAGCCCCCTTTTTTTATTTTCTAAATCAATTTAAACCGGACCGGAAGTGGCTGTATCCGTTTCAATGACTGAAATTTTCACCAAGCCACGTTCGCTGAATATTCTTGTCCAATTCGTCTGAGGGGGGCCTGGTAGGTATATTTAAAATGTGGCAGTCGAAAAGAGAAATATCTCGGGAGTGTAACGATATAATTGGGTCAGTGAAAGGATCACAAATAAGCGAAAAATATTGAGGCAAAGTGGGGAAGAGGAAAAGGGCAGATATTTACCTTGAAGTAAGGAAGAAGAGGGGGCATATATTTTTTGAATGAAACAAGTGTCTGTGCTTGTGGCAGGTTGGTGGTTTTCTCTGGGTACTCTGGTTTCCTCCACAAAAAAAACTGACTGCCACGATATAACTGATATATAGTTGAAAGTGGCATTAAATATCATAGCCTTAAACCTTATTATATGGAATCTGTGCTTTTCACCATTATGGTTTGAGAAATGGACTGCCACATGTGGTTAGGTGTACAACATCATGTGAAAGCTCTATGGTTTTCTGCCAGTGACCTTTGACAAATAAAATGATTCTGCAATTTCCTGCATCAATAAAACTGACAGCCATAATATAATTGAAATATTATTAAAAATATTAAAAAATGCTCCAAAAATTATATATCAATACTTACAGACAAACATCCAATGTGTGAATATTTTAGGTGAATCCACTCCGAAGTACAGTCGTGATGTGTACATATCAACTTATTATATTAGTCACTAAAAGTTCTTATTTATATCCAAAAGGAAATATAAATCACATTTTTCGTGGAATGGGGGGTAGATATATGTATATGAATATACATTATATTATAGTGATTACTATGTGAAAATAATCCCATTTAAATATGGTTGGTAAAATTCTCAATTTCAGTTCTGTTCTCCTATATTTCAATTCCATTTTTCCATTTTCTGCTTTGTTCTGTTTATTAAGCAACACATTTTATCAATTATGTCTTTCAATGATTATTAAAATGCACTGGTTTCAAAACCAACATGAAATATTTTCCAACCTGTTCGTCATATTTCCATAAATAGTGAATACATCTTTATCACGTATATTGACATATATTATAACACTAAAATATTAATATATGTTAATATCACACAGTTATAGTACATGCCAATGTTATTACAGACAAGGTAATTTATCATAGAAGTCACAGATTTATAGTCCACCGTAATAATAATAACAAAGGGAAGTAATCCATACTAATCTTATTAACGAGTTTAATTTCTATTTAAGTCACTATTTACAAGTTGTAAACGATGGATAACCTTTTAAGTGGATTACATCATATACATATACATATACAATATACATATACATATACATATACATATACAATATACATATACATATACAATATACAATATACATATACATATACAATATACAATATACATATACATATACATATACATATACAATATACATATACATATACAATATACAATATACATATACATATACATATACATATACAATATACATATACATATACAATATACAATATACATATACATATACATATACAATATACATATACATATACATATACATATACAATATACAATATACATATACATATACATATACATATACAAATACATATACAATATACATATACATATACAATATACATATACATATACATATACATATACAATATACATATATAATATACATATACACATACATATACAATATACATATACATATACAATATACATATACATATACATATACATATACATATACATATACATATATATATATATATATACATATATACGATATTCAGGTATATATGAAATAGAGAAAGAGTGCTTTTATATAAATATATAATATGTGTATATTGTCAGAAAATACAACATTTATTTCCATATGCTTTAGAAATTAGTAGAAAAGGGATTCTTTTAAATTAAATTTGTTACTGACAATGTACTCATATTGTGTTTATCCTGTCAAAAAGTATAAAAAAAACTGCCAAATTTTCTGAAAAGAGCAGAAACAAGTGTGATACTAATAGTTTTCAAGGGTGTTGTCTATAGTGTCAGTGCTAATACTGTTTCATACTGTTTCTACTCTTTACATCAGTCAGGTAACACAAAAGCTATATCTTGGTCAGTGACCATATACAACAAAACTTCATTCAGTCGCTGGTCAGTGACCATATACAACAAAACTTCATTCAGTCGCTGGTCAGTGACCATATACAACAAAACTTCATCCAGTCACTGGTCAGTGACCATATACAACAAAACTTCATTCAGTTGCTGGTCAGTGACCATATACAACAAAACTTCATTCAGTCGCTGGTCAGTGACCATATACAACAAAACTTCATCCAGTCGCTGGTCAGTGACCATATACAACAAAACTTCATTCAGTCGCTGGTCAGTGACCATATACAACAAAACTTCATTCAGTCGCTGGTCAGTGACCATATACAACAAAACTTCATTCAGTCGCTGGTCAGTGACCATATACAACAAAACTTCATTCAGTCGCTGGTCAGTGACCATATACAACAAAACTTGATCCAGTCGCTGGTCAGTGACCATATACAACAAAACTTTATTCAGTCGCTGGTCAGTGACCATATACAACAAAACTTCATTCAGTCGCTGGTCAGTGACCATATACAACAAAACTTCATCCAGTCGCTGGTCAGTGACCATATACAACAAAACTTCATCCAGTCGCTGGTCAGTGACCATATACAACAAAACTTCATTCAGTCGCTGGTCAGTGACCATATACAACAAAACTTCATTCAGTCGCTGGTCAGTGACCATATACAACAAAACTTCATTCAGTCGCTGGTCAGTGACCATATACAACAAAACTTCATCCAGTCGCTGGTCAGTGACCA
This sequence comes from Bathymodiolus septemdierum, assembly GCA_963383655.1. Taxonomy (NCBI): domain Eukaryota; kingdom Metazoa; phylum Mollusca; class Bivalvia; order Mytilida; family Modiolidae; genus Bathymodiolus; species Bathymodiolus septemdierum. The sequence goes on along the minus strand of OY726531.1, from coordinate 25,301,191 downwards.
TATACAACAAAACTTCATTCAGTCGCTGGTCAGTGACCATATACAACAAAACTTCATTCAGTCGCTGGTCAGTGACCATATACAACAAAACTTGATCCAGTCGCTGGTCAGTGACCATATACAACAAAACTTCATCCAGTCGCTGGTCAGTGACCATATACAACAAAACTTCATTCAGTCGCTGGTCAGTGACCATATACAACAAAACTTGATCCAGTCGCTGGTTTGTGACCATATACAACAAAACTTGATCCAGTCGCTGGTTAGTGACCGTATACAACAAAACTTGATCCAGTCGATGCAATTTGACAGTTCAAAAATAGAAGAGTGTAGGATAAAAGGTAATGCATGTACCATATCTGTTTGTGATTGATTGGTTGATTGATTTATTGTGTTTAACACCACTTTCTGCAATATTTCAGCTATATCAATAGTTTTAGTGGTGGAAGAAGCCGGAGTATCTGGAGAGAACCACCGACCATGGGCAAGCAACTGGTAATCTTTATCACTTGTGGCTGCGAGTCGAGTGCACCCTTTTTTGTAATTTACAAAGCCTCAGGCGCGAACCTATATCTGTTTGTGCATAGTACACATTGATGTATTACACATATCACTTCCTATAATTGTATAAATATAGAATCTTTCTTTGCGAGCAGTTGATTATCGTATTTCTACAGTCTCGATAGTTAAACTTTAAAATTTCGAGCCTCTGGCGAGCAGTTGATTATCGTATTTCTACAGTCTCGATAGTTAAACTTTAAAATTTCGAGCCTCTGGCGAGAAATTTTAAAGTTTAACTATCGAGACTGTAGAAATACGATAATCAACTGCTCACAAAGAAAGATTCTGTTTCTCTAATTCTTTAATACGTTAATTATTTCGTTTTAAAAATATAGCACTTTAAATACCCCATGGGGAACCCATCACATTCCATTTGATGACATATTTTAGTGTTGATATGAATACGCTATTCATAATGATGTCACTTGAAGAAAACAAAATATTGAAATGACACTGTTTTTCATTTGAAGTAAACAACAGTTAATAACAAATTACAATTAAAGAAAGTATTTGAAAGGCACTAAAATCTTTAAAAAGTCTGGGTCATGACCTTTCGAAGATCCAATCAGAAACCGAGAACAAAAAAATCACACGTGATGGAACAAATTTTTCTCTCACCAGTAAAAAACATGAAGAACAGCCAAAGAATTAGAGAAATACTCCTCTGACACTGATAGTAACATAATAATATAATAATAACATTTTCTTTTAAAGAAAGATGATAATATATGATTCTATGACAAAGACAAATGCTTTTCTCATAACAAGTACATAAGGGTCAAACATCAATCAATATTTGTACAAGATGTCATACCAGGTTAACAAACCAATTCTTCATACAAAACAAACCTTGACAAAATATAGATAGTCAATTAAAATTTGTTTGGATTATGTTTGATAATATTATTTTATTGTCCTATGGTACAGAAGTGGTGCCTCATTCTGAATTGTAGAAACGCCCACCTACTGCAACAATGTATATAATTAAAATAGAAAAAGTCCACAGTTTGATATTGAAACCTCAAAAAAATCATTTGGTGAGAAAAATAAGAATAAGTTACTGTATTAAAGAATCTCTGAAAGTTTCATTGATATCCATTCTCAGGTTTCAACGGAGTTGTGAATGTGGGATGCCTACCCTCTCATAACAGGAATAATAAAGTCCACTGTTTGATTGGGAAACCCCAAAAGTAACCATTCAGATAAACTAGGAAGAACTGTTTGATATACCTAAAACTTATGTCTCCCCTAAAAAACAATTATTTGACCTTGAGGTCAAAGGTCAAGGTCCCACAAAGGTCATTACAGTATGAGACACACCGCCTTATGGTCATGCACCCACACACCAAAACACAAAAAATTTATGGTTCGGACAAGCTTCGCTGAGAAGAAGCGGAAGCAGCGGAAGAAAAACAAATCAGACTAAAACAATATGTCTCCCTTCGTTCGAAGGGGAGACATAATAAATAGGAGGTGCACAATACTATGAGTTAATAAAGAATCCCTCAAAGTTTCATTGAATTCCAAACAAAGGATTGAAGAACTCCTGAATACCACCATACCTTATATCCCCACCTACTAGCAGGGATATAATCATGATTATTCCTTTTTGGTCTGATTGCAATTTGGTGTCCAGATCTGCTTTTACTGTGTGAATTTTAATGTTTGTTTGATGGTGTTTAACACCACTTTCAACAATATTTCACTTATTTTGTGGCGGTCAGTTTTATTGGTGGAGGATCTGGAGAAAACCTGTCGCAAGTCATGACAAACTTTATCACATAATGTTGTACACCTCGCCCTGATGGAGATTCAAACTCACAACATCAGTGGTGATAGGCACTGATTGCATAGATAGTTGTAAATCCAGCTACCATATCATCACGGCCACAACGGCCCCCGTGTGAATTTTAACTATGACTGATGAAGGTGAAACTAAAACTATAGTAAAAATCCCAAGTCATTTAAAGAACAGTGCTTTTATTGTTGGTCTTTATTTTATAACCACTGTGAAGTTTTATATGAGCACGAGATGGTCTCAAGCCTGTAGATAAACACTACATCTTTCTGTCAATCATGTCACCACAGCCAGGGTTAAGACAGTCCTGAGCCTGTAGATAAACACTACATCTTTCTGTCAATCATGTCACCACAGCCAGGGTTAAGACAGTCCTGAGCTTGTAGATAAACACTACATCTTTCTGTCAATCATGACACCACAGCCAGCGCTAAGACAGTCCTGAGCTTGTAGATAAACACTACATCTTTCTGTCAATCATGTCACCACAGCCAGGGTTAAGACAGTCCTGAGCCTGTAGATAAACACTACATCTTTCTGTCAATCATGTCACCACAGCCAGGGCTAAGACAGTCCTGAGCCTGTAGATAAACACTACATCTTTCTGTCAATCATGTCACCACAGCCAGCATTAAGACAGTCCTCAGCCTGTAGATAAACACTACATATTTCTGTCAATCATGTCACCACAGCCAGGGTTAAGACAGTCCTGAGCCTGTAGATAAACACTACATCTTTCTGTCAATCATGTCACCACAGCCAGGGTTAAGACAGTCCTGAGCCTGTAGATAAACACTACATCTTTCTGTCAATCATGTCACCACAGCCAGCATTAAGACTGTCCTCAGCCTGTAGATAAACACTACATATTTCTGTCAATCATGTCACCACAGCCAGGGTTAAGACAGTCCTGAGCCTGTAGATAAACACTACATATTACTGTCAATCATGTCACCACAGCCAGCATTAAGACAGTCCTCAGCCTGTAGATAAACACTACATCTTTCTGTCAATCATGTCACCACAGCCAGAGCTAAGACAGTCCTGAGCCTGTAGATAAACACTACATCTTTCTGTCAATCATGTCACCACAGCCAGGGTTAAGACAGTCCTGAGCCTGTAGATAAACACTACATCTTTCTGTCAATCATGTCACCACAGCCAGAGTTAAGACAGTCCTGAGCTTGTAGATAAACACTACATCTTTCTGTCAATCATGTCACCACAGCCAGGGTTAAGACAGTCCTGAGCCTGTAGATAAACACTACATCTTTCTGTCAATCATGTCATCACAGCCAGGGTTAAGACAGTCCTGAGCCTGTAGATAAACACTACATCTTTCTGTCAATCATGTCACCACAGCCAGAGCTAAGACAGTCCTGAGCTTGTAGATAAACACTACATCTTTCTGTCAATCCTGTCACCACAGCCAGGGTTAAGACAGTCCTGAGCCTGTAGATAAACACTCCCATCTTTCTGTCAATCCTGTCACCACAGCCAGGGTTAAGACAGTCCTGAGCCTGTAGATAAACACTACATCTTTCTGTCAATCATGTCACCACAGCCAGGGTTAAGACAGTCCCGAGCCTGTAGATAAATACTACATCTTTCTGTCAATCATGTCACCACAGCCAGCATTAAGACAGTCCTGAGCCTGTAGATAAACACTACATCTTTCTGTCAATCCTGTCACCACAGCCAGGGCTAAGACAGTCCTGAGCCTGTAGATAAACACTACATCTTTCTGTCAATCATGTCACCACAGCCAGGGCTAAGACAGTCCTGAGCTTGTAGATAAACACTACATCTTTCTGTCAATCATGTCACCACAGCCAGGGTTAAGACAGTCCTGAGCCTGTAGATAAACACTCCCATCTTTCTGTCAATCATGTCACCACAGCCAGGGTTAAGACAGTCCTGAGCCTGTAGATAAACACTACATCTTTCTGTCAATCATGTCACCACAGCCAGGGTTAAGACAGTCCCGAGCCTGTAGATAAATACTACATCTTTCTGTCAATCATGTCACCACAGCCAGCATTAAGACAGTCCTGAGCCTGTAGATAAACACTACATCTTTCTGTCAATCCTGTCACCACAGCCAGGGCTAAGACAGTCCTGAGCCTGTAGATAAACACTACATCTTTCTGTCAATCATGTCACCACAGCCAGGGTTAAGACAGTCCTGAGCTTGTAGATAAACACTACATATTACTGTCAATCATGTCACCACAGCCAGGGTTAAGACAGTCCTGAGCCTGTAGATAAACACTACATCTTTCTGTCAATCATGTCACCACAGCCAGGGTTAAGACAGTCCTGAGCCTGTAGATAAACACTACATCTTTCTGTCAATCATGTCACCACAGCCAGCGTTAAGACAGTCCTGAGCCTGTTATCTTACAAAACATCATTATGCCCAACAAGTATATACAGGAAACAAACACATGGCTCACATCAAGATAATTTGCAAGATTAAATGTCATCTACATAGTGCATTGAAATTGGCATTATTAGAACTAATTAACAGCTGAAACAAATTTAGAATAACCTATCTTAACAGGTTAAAGTAGCACAGGTATATAGTGTAGCAGCACACACAAAAACAAACGGCCAATACTGCATGCATGCTGTCAAAACTGGGAAAGTTTTACAAAATGTAATTCTTTGTAAGACGAATCAAGGGAGTTGCCAGGTGTCAGAATTAAAGTGTTTTTTTTTTTATCACATTAAAGTTTTCTAAAATCTTGTCAGTCAATATTTATTATGCAATGAACTTTTGAGACTTTATTAACTTGGTCATAATTTCTATTTAAGGAGGCCAATATCAGCTCTGTAAAATAGAAAAAAAAATGAAAGATATAAATCCACATTTTACTTTATATTGAAAGTTTCATTAGATGCTGGGAGTATTTGTCCAAATTTGATATTTGAATATCGATGATATTATTTGTGAATTCTAACATCCAGAAACAAGCCGAAATGTTCAAAATGGACAAAATTTGGTAAAACTTTACATGATTTGGTCAAAATATGAATTGACAGTAGGTCTCGACCAAAATAATAATACCTGTTTTCGATTTGCATGTAAATATTAAAGATGTTTCTGTAAACATTATTTTGGTTGACAAGTGTGGACACATCGAAATTCAAATTTTAGCTATTGACTTGATCAGGCATATTTTCAGCATTCAATAGGAATGCTTTATCAAAATTACCTGAATATCAAAATCAACTTCTGATCCAAACCACTTAAAATTAATATGTTTTGAATATTATAGAAAATAAAATAAAATATATAGTACTATTTTGATTTCTATCGATCAATTTGAAGAAACCCAGGACACACTGGTGCTGTACGAAATATTAATAGCACCTGGAATGGAACAAGCTATCCCATGCAGGGAATATTGTCATCTCACTCTATTTTTGGCTATCATACAGTTTTTTTTACATTAATGTAGTGTATGTACAATCTAAAAACTTATAATTAAAAAATCCATGCCCCCCACCCCTTTTCCATCCAAAGAAAATATAAATAAAAAGAAGCAAATCTCAAACCTTGGATACATGAAAAGTTCATTAAATGAAAAATAAATTTAAACTTTCATAGTAAAAAGAAACTCCTTTTTTCCTTCTGTCCTTTTTGTTATGTTACTTATAATTTCCATATGCATGGTCTTTAGAGGTGCCTGAACATTTGCAAGACCCTACTATTGGCACTATGAGCTTGCATGTGCAATATAACTATTTCATACCTACACTGACTTAAAAAAATACTACAGAATAACTAGTGGAGTGGTGGATGACAAATGTAGTGGTGATAGGTACTGATTTCACAGGTAGTGGTAAATCCAACTACCATACAATCACTACCACTAGGACTAAGACCTATCATAAGACCATCCGAAGATATATCTTAGTCCTAAGACACCTTCAATAACACAGCCCCTGATATATACCAATCCTTTAAAAGGTCTAAACTTTCAGGCCACAAAAATAAATATTGGCTAAATTTTCTGACACATTTAACATTTTCATAAAAGTGAATCCAGCATGAAATTTCATCTAAAAATGATTGTAAAAAACTTAAACATTATACAAATAGACCATTTGCACATTCCTGACTTGATACTAAAATTATATGTTTTAAGAGTTCTTTCCCTTACATCAGGCAAAATAGTACCCTTCCCATGCAATTGTAAATAGAAAATTCTCAAGTTGGTACAAGATTCAAATTTTGTACAGATTATGAACAAATGAATGCTATTTTCATTTATCTTTGCATGGAAATGAACTCTTTTGCTTGCATTAAAGGGAAAAAACTCCTATAAAACACATCATTCAGATTCAAGTCAGAAATGTGCAACTGGTATATTTAAAATGTAAATAATTTATTGCATCAGGTAATATTTAATACTAAGATTTAAGATATATAAAGTATTCAACATAAGTATGGCCTTGATTTATTCTATAAAGTATTCAACACAAGTATGACCTTGACTTATTCTATAAAGTATTCAACACAAGTATGGCCTTGACTTATTCTATCCAGTATAGTCAGCATTATTAAATACACAAAACTAGAGGCTCAGTGGGCTGAGCCTGTGTCGCTCACCTTTCATTCTGCTTTGAGGAAACTTAATACAGAACCTTCCATTGGTTGCTTCCCACCATGTTTCGGTTCATTTGGCTAAGCAGTTACAGAGAAGATTTTTAGAAATCGACCAATCAGAAACAAGAATGGCCTGTGGTGGCCATGTTTATTAATGGATGGGAACTAAATGCACATTCTTTATAGGGGGCCTTCCAAGGATGCTTCCTACCACGTTTTGATTCATTTGGCAAAGCGTTTTCAGAGGAGAAGTTTTTTTAGAAATCAACCAATCAGACACAAGAATTGCCTGTGGTGGCCATGTTTGATAACGGATCTGAACAAAATGAGCATTTTCATAGAGGACCTTCCAAGGATGCTTCCTACCAAATTTCAATTCATTTGGCCAAGCGGTTACAGAGGAGAAGATTCTTTAGAAATCAACTAATCAGAAACAAGAATTGCCTGTGGCGGCCATGTTTGTTAACGGATCGGGACGAAATAAGCAATATTTATAGAGGACCTGCCATAGATGTTGCCTACTATGTTTCGGTTCATTTGGCCAAGCGGTTTCAGAGGAGAAGATTTTAAAAAATCGGCCAATCAGAAACAAGAATATTTGTTAATGAATCGGGACAAAATGAGCAATCTTTAGAGAGGACCTTCCATAGATGCTTCCTACCAAGTTTCACTTCATTTGGCTGAGGGGTTTCAGAGGAGAAGATTAAAATGTGAAAAGTTAACAGACGACGTACGACGGATGCCAAGTGATGGCAAAAGCTCACATTGCCTTTGGCAAGGTGAGCTAAAAATTGCCATCAAAGATTTCAAAAATCATAAAATTAAAAATTACAAACTTACCACTTGCTAAAGAATATATTACTTCCAATATTTTTAATATACATGAACATACACATTTTCCATTGTTAGAAATTTACAAATAAAACCATTTTGTAGTCCTTCTGGTGTATTTGTATTTGTTCTATACAACGGAAAAATGGTTAAAAATTCTAATCAACAAAACATGCTTCTTGTACACAGTCGTAGCCTACAAATGAGTCAATATATATCCAGTATAAAATGTCTATTTAATCCACCCGTAAATCTTAAATTAGAAGATTGAAAACAGAATATTATCTAATGATAAATTCTCCTCACACACAAATAATATATTCTTGTATACCTTGGGGTGTTCACAAAAAAAAATCAATTTTAGTGAAACCAATGGCAAAGAAATCAACTTTAAATACCTGTATCAAGATTTTTTTGTTAACTAAAGAAGTTATTGAAAGTGACCCCGCCAAATGACAAGATATTTATCAAAAATCGAAATGTGATTTAATATAAAACCACTCACACGTTAATGGAATTTAAAATTTTCAATTTTTATGGTAAATTATGAAAATTTTTAAACAACATTTCAGGTGCCACTTATATATTTTGAAAAAGAATTTAAACTTATGAAATTCTTTTTAATGACTAGAGAATCTAAATTCTTTTTAATGACGAGAGAATCTCTTTGATATCAAACCTTTAAAGTTTTGGTAAAGGATATAGATTGAAATAAAAGCTTATTTCACCGATATAATCTACGTTTTTGTGACTTACTTAAACAGAAGGACGTAAAAATGTTCTTTATCTACAGTATGTGAATTGGACCTAGCTATAGCATGACATATCTGGTTAATATTAAATACTTCCTTAAATAGCAAATCATATATAATGTAATTCAGTAATTTTAATAGGGAGGTGTGTAACCTTTTAAATGATCTGATTTATATGTGCTATGGGTGTTTAATAATTTATGACACTGTCAACAATATATAGATAGAATGACAGACAGATATTATCACTAGTATCACAGCTTGTCTCATAGGATGAGCTTGATACTAATTGTAGATATAATGTATATTAACACATTTCCAAACTGGAGAAAGTGGAGGAAACTGGTGAGATGTCATTCAGATTCAGAATAAAACATGATAACTGAATTTTCTTATCAATAACTGTGAATCTAATATAAAATAAAAAATTGAGGGTTCAACTAAATTGGAATGCTGATTTTTCTGTGAGTAATCTCACATATATTAAGCTTCAATAGCTGGAGCTGATGGACTGACCTTTCACCTCAAAATTTCAAAGGAAACAAGTTATTTGAGTTCATGATAACAAGATTTCACTGTTTAATTGAAACATTTTAGAATGTAAATAAACTGACTTTATAATTTTAAACCACATAAATCTTTTGTAGTGGTTCATAAACATTTTTATGTTTAAGTTTTAAACAACAATCAAACTGTGGCCCACTTAACATTCTTGTATTTCTACTCTTAAATGATCCATTTAGATCTCGATAAAAGGGAATTTTTTTTAAACTGTGACAGTGGCCTATTTATTACATGTATCAGAAAGATCTTTTACAATTGAATAGTACTGATTTATACACATGTACTGTTTACTTATGGATCAAAGGTTTTAAATAAACTATTTTATTTATCGATTTTCAAAATTAAATAAGGGACTGACAATTTATCTTGCAGGGGGGGGGGGTTATGGTTTTTTGTTTCATTCAGAAAATTATTTTCGGACAACACAAGAGTTAGAATATTTTATTTTTCCTGAATTTTACATTAGGTTATATGACAAAAACTCTGAATCATATTATTTTTTCTTTTCCTCCACCGAAATCAGAATATTTTTTTCAGCAACATTGAGAATCAGAATATTTTTTTGGGAAAAAAAACATAACCCCCCCCCACCCCCCCCCTCCCTGGAAGTTAAATGGTCCATCCCTAAGTGTGTCTAGCTGATTAAGGACACCATACTGTGTTTTTAGAGTGTTCTTCTTATTTGATAAAACATTTGTGGTTTTCAGACATAACAAGAGTGTTCTCTTCCCCAATGTTTTATTGTATAGCTGCCTATCAAATATTTATTGAAGCATTTCTATGTACCTCATATCATCATGTTCTACATGTAGTAAGATAGTCAAGAACTGAGTATTATTTTGCAAATGGGCTTGTCGTGGACAGGATATGTTTCAGTAATCAACACAAATTTGCATTGGCAGTCAATTCAATTTGTTGGCTAATGCCCATATCAAATGGTTCTACACTGTAACCCTGTTTATCCTATAATTATAATATTTTCAGTACAGTACTAATAAAGTGATATATATAAAGAACTCCTGGTATCTGATTCATTTAGAGCAGACAATAAGGAAAATAACAGCATATCAGCGATGGGAAAGAGGAAATCCTTGAAAATGATTGGAGCAACACTTGTTTTTCCTCTTTTCAATAAACTTTGCAAGTTTTTTTTTGACTTTTTGATTTTGCAGGATAAACACAATATATGTATATTGTCTGTAAGATCAAAGGAGGCAAGAAAAGATTGCCTGAGTCTCATCTGTAAAGCTTGTAGAAATTAATTTCATTTTTACAGATATTTATCATATAGAGTTGTGTTCACCAGGAGTGGAAATCAAACTCACAACTTGAGAGATGATAATACAATGCTGTCTCCTGAACAGATACTTACCCATGACAGAAACTCTACAACAAGTTCTAACTTCTCCTGAACAGATACTTACCCATGACAGAAACTCTACAACAAGTTCTAACTTCTCCTGAACAGATACTTACCCATGACAGAAACTCTACAACAAGTTCTAACTTCTCCTGAACAGATACTTACCCATGACAGAAACTCTACAACAAGTTCTAACTTCTCCTGAACAGATACTTACCCATGACAGAAACTCTACAACAAGTTCTGACTTCTCCTGAACAGATACTTACCCATGACAGAAACTCTACAACAAGTTCTAACTTCTCCTGAACAGATACTTACCCATGACAGAAACACTACAACAAGTTCTAACTTCTCCTGAACAGATACTTACCCATGACAGAAACTCTACAACAAGTTCTAGCTTCACCTGAACAGATACTTACCCATGACAGAAACACTACAACAAGTTCTAACTTCTCCTGAACAGATACTTACCCATGACAGAAACACTACAACAAGTTCTAACTTCTCCTGAACAGATACTTACACATGACAGAAACACTACAACAAGTTCTAACTTCTCCTGAACAGATACTTACCCATGACAGAAACACTACAACAAGTTCTAACTTCTCCTGAACAGATACTTACCCATGACAGAAACTCTACAACAAGTTCTAACTTCTCCTGAACAGATACTTACCCATGACAGAAACACTACAACAAGTTCTAACTTCACCTGAACAGATACTTACCCATGACAGAAACACTACAACAAGTTCTAACTTCTCCTGAACAGATACTTACCCATGACAGAAACACTACAACAAGTTCTAGCTTCACCTGAACAGATACTTACCCATGACAGAAACTCTACAACAAGTTCTAACTTCTCCTGAACAGATACTTACCCATGACAGAAACTCTACAACAAGTTCTAACTTCTCCTGAACAGATACTTACCCATGACAGAAACTCTACAACAAGTTCTAACTTCTCCTGAACAGATACTTACCCATGACAGAAACTCTACAACAAGTTCTAACTTCTCCTGAACAGATACTTACCCATGACAGAAACACTACAACAAGTTCTAACTTCTCCTGAACAGATACTTACCCATGACAGAAACTCTACAACAAGTTCTAACTTCTCCTGAACAGATATTTACCCATGACAGAAACTCTACAACAAGTTCTGACTTCTCCTGAACAGATACTTACCCATGACAGAAACTCTACAACAAGTTCTGACTTCTCCTGAACAGATACTTACCCATGACAGAAACTCTACAACAAGTTCTAACTTCTCCTGAACAGATACTTACCCATGACAGAAACTCTACAACAAGTTCTGACTTCTCCTGAACAGATACTTACCCATGACAGAAACTCTACAACAAGTTCTGACTTCTCCTGAACAGATACTTACCCATGACAGAAACTCTACAACAAGTTCTGACTTCTCCTGAACAGATACTTACCCATGACAGAAACTCTACAACAAGTTCTAGCTTCACCTGAACAGATACTTACCCATGACAGAAACTCTACAACAAGTTCTAACTTCTCCTGAACAGATACTTACCCATGACAGAAGCTCTACAACAAGTTATAACTTCTCCTGAACAGATACTTACCCATGACAGAAGCTCTACAACAAGTTCTAACTTCTCCTGAACAGATACTTACCCATGACAGAAACTCTACAACAAGTTCTAGCTTCACCTGAACAGATACTTACCCATGACAGAAACTCTACAACAAGTTCTGACTTCTCCTGAACAGATATTTACCCATGACAGAAACTCTACAACAAGTTCTAACTTCTCCTGAACAGATACTTACCCATGACAGAATCTCTACAACAAGTTCTGACTTCTCCTGAACAGATACTTACCCATGACAGAAACTCTACAACAAGTCCTAACTTCTCTTGAACAGATACTTACCCATAACAGAAACTCTACAACAAGTTCTAACTTCTCCTGAACAGATACTTACCCATGACAGAAACTCTACAACAAGTTCTAACTTCTCCTGAACAGATACTTACCCATGACAGAAACTCTACAACAAGCTCTAACTTCTCCTGAACAGATACTTACCCATGACAGAAACTCTACAACAAGTTCTAACTTCTCCTGAACAGATATTTACCCATGACAGAAGCTCTACAACAAGTTCTAACTTCTCCTGAACAGATACTTACCCATGACAGAAACTCTACAACAAGTCCTAACTTCTCTTGAACAGATACTTACCCATGACAGAAACTCTACAACAAGTTCTAACTTCTCCTGAACAGATACTTACCCATGACAGAAACTCTACAACAAGTTCTAACTTCTCCTGAACAGATACTTACCCATGACAGAAACTCTACAACAAGTTCTAACTTCTCCTGAACAGATACTTACCCATGACAGAAACTCTACAACAAGTTCTAACTTCTCCTGAACAGATACTTACCCATGACAGAAACTCTACAACAAGTTCTGACTTCACCTGAACAGATACTTACCCATGACAGAAACTCTACAACAAGTTCTAACTTCTCCTGAACAGATACTTACCCATGACAGAAACTCTACAACAAGTTCTAACTTCTCCTGAACAGATACTTACCCATGACAGAAACTCTACAACAAGTTCTAACTTCTCCTGAACAGATACTTACCCATGACAGAAACTCTACAACAAGTTCTGACTTGTCCTGAACAGATACTTACCCATGACAGAAACTCTACAACAAGTTCTGACTTCTCCTGAACAGATACTTACCCATGACAGAAACACTACAACAAGTTCTAACTTCTCCTGAACAGATACTTACCCATGACAGAAACACTACAACAAGTTCTAACTTCTCCTGAACAGATACTTACCCATGACAGAAACACTACAACAAGTTCTAACTTCTCCTGAACAGATACTTACCCATGACAGAAACACTACAACAAGTTCTAACTTCTCCTGAACAGATACTTACCCATGACAGAAACTCTACAACAAGTTCTAACTTCTCCTGAACAGATACTTACCCATGACAGAAACTCTACAACAAGTTCTAACTTCTCCTGAACAGATACTTACCCATGACAGAAACTCTACAACAAGTTCTAACTTCTCCTGAACAGATACTTACCCATGACAGAAACTCTACAACAAGTTCTAACTTCTCCTGAACAGATACTTACCCATGACAGAAACTCTACAACAAGTTCTGACTTCTCCTGAACAGATACTTACCCATGACAGAAACTCTACAACAAGTTCTAATTTCTCCTGAACAGATACTTACCCATGACAGAAACTCTACAACAAGTTCTAACTTCTCCTGAACAGATACTTACCCATGACAGAAACTCTACAACAAGTTCTAACTTCTCCTGAACAGATACTTACCCATGACAGAAACTCTACAACAAGTTCTAACTTCTCCTGAACAGATACTTACCCATGACAGAAACTCTACAACAAGTTCTAACTTCTCCTGAACAGATACTTACCCATGACAGAAACTCTACAACAAGTTCTAACTTCTCCTGAACAGATACTTACCCATGACAGAAACTCTACAACAAGTTCTAACTTCTCCTGAACAGATACTTACCCATGACAGAAACTCTACAACAAGTTCTAACTTCTCCTGAACAGATACTTACCCATGACAGAAACTCTACAACAAGTTCTAACTTCTCCTGAACAGATACTTACCCATGACAGAAACTCTACAACAAGTTCTAACTTCTCCTGAACAGATACTTACCCATGACAGAAACTCTACAACAAGTTCTAACTTCTCCTGAACAGATACTTACCCATGACAGAAACTCTACAACAAGTTCTAACTTCTCCTGAACAGATACTTACCCATGACAGAAACTCTACAACAAGTTCTAACTTCTCCTGAACAGATACTTACCCATGACAGAAACTCTACAACAAGTTCTAACTTCTCCTGAACAGATACTTACCCGTGACAGAAACTCTACAACAAGTTCTAACTTCTCCTGAACAGATACTTACCCGTGACAGAAACTCTACAACAAGTTCTAACTTCTCCTGAACAGATACTTACCCATGACAGAAACTCTACAACAAGTTCTAACTTCTCCTGAACAGATACTTACCCATGACAGAAACTCTACAACAAGTTCTAACTTCTCCTGAACAGATACTTACCCATGACAGAAACTCTACAACAAGTTCTAACTTCTCCTGAACAGATACTTACCCATGACAGAAACTCTACAACAAGTTCTAACTTCTCCTGAACAGATACTTACCCGTGACAGAAACTCTACAACAAGTTCTAACTTCTCCTGAACAGATACTTACCCGTGACAGAAACTCTACAACAAGTTCTAACTTCTCCTGAACAGATACTTACCCATGACAGAAACTCTACAACAAGTTCTGACTTCTCCTGAACAGATACTTACCCATGACAGAAACTCTACAACAAGTTCTGACTTCTCCTGAACAGATACTTACCCATGACAGAAACTCTACAACAAGTTCTAACTTCTCCTGAACAGATACTTACCCATGACAGAAACTCTACAACAAGTTCTAACTTCTCCTGAACAGATACTTACCCATGACAGAAACTCTACAACAAGTTCTGACTTCTCCTGAACAGATACTTACCCATGACAGAAACTCTACAACAAGTTCTGACTTCTCCTGAACAGATACTTACCCATGACAGAAACTCTACAACAAGTTCTAACTTCTCCTGAACAGATACTTACCCGTGACAGAAACTCTACAACAAGTTCTAACTTCTCCTGAACAGATACTTACCCATGACAGAAACTCTACAACAAGTTCTAACTTCTCCTGAACAGATACTTACCCATGACAGAAACTCTACAACAAGTTCTGACTTCTCCTGAACAGATACTTACCCATGACAGAAACTCTACAACAAGTTCTAACTTCTCCTGAACAGATACTTACCCATGACAGAAACTCTACAACAAGTTCTAACTTCTCCTGAACAGATACTTACCCATGACAGAAACTCTACAACAAGTTCTAACTTCTCCTGAACAGATACTTACCCATGACAGAAACTCTACAACAAGTTCTGACTTCTCCTGAACAGATACTTACCCATGACAGAAACTCTACAACAAGTTCTAACTTCTCCTGAACAGATACTTACCCATGACAGAAACTCTACAACAAGTTCTAACTTCTCCTGAACAGATACTTACCCATGACAGAAACTCTACAACAAGTTCTAACTTCACCCCATGTATTTGATGCTGCACATTCATAATCACCGGTATGATCATCAGTTACCGTGGTGAGGGTAAGTTTGGAGAGCTGCCCATCAAATGTTTGTCTGGAAGACAAAGCTCTATTCAATGGTTGTTCGTCTTTATACCAACATATAATGGCATCAACGGCATCTGTAAAATGAAATACATTTTAACACTAAAGAAAAACAATTACAAAGTATTAGATGAAATCAATTGGCTGCAAGGAGTAGGTAACTCTTTGTTATATGTCAACTTGAAAAATATGGGTTGGCTCAGAGAAGAGTGACATATCTACCTTTCAAAATTGTTATTTCAGTGAGCTAGTATTGTGTGGGCTTAGTACAAAGTAGATCCCATCATTATCTCACCAAAAAAATAACTTGCTTTTCCTTAAAATATATAGTAGCACCCCTTTTTTAATCAAGTCATATTTCAGATGAACTGTGATAGTAAACTACTACTAAATTTGTCCCCCTGAAGAGATGCAACTGCTATTATAAGGACACTTTTTCATTGCAGAAGGGATGGTCTGATAAATTGATGATAGCTTGGCATTACAATCAACCATCACTTGTAACAGTGTGTTCTTTCCACCAGTGTATTCTTTCCAGAGGACAAGTTACACTAGTGTATAATTTCCAGAGGAATTATTGCACTAGGTTATTTTTTCCATGCTTAGTGTAAATTATCCTTTGTTTAATTGTGTATCCAAAACACTCTTAAAAGGGATTTTTTTAGGGGGACTATAACAAAAATGGGGCATGCGCTTATTGGGGGGTTAAAAAATATTGAAGTGATTATTTCAAAATGAATTGTTATGTGGAAATAATACACTAGTATAATTTATCCTGAAAAAATTACCTAGTGCAGTTATTCTTCAAGGAAATAATACACTACCTTAAGCGTCATCCTTTTTCTAAAAGATGTGATAATAAATTGTATATCAATTTATGCAAAATCATTTAAATATTTATCAATTCAAACAATAAATAGTACATTCATAATACAGTACTTTACAGCTTTGAACAGTTGAGTACAAAGACAATAATATTTATAAATACTAGATTGTTTCATTTTTCTACTCCGTTTCAGGCACTCGTGGCACAGACTTACCACTCCCCTTAGATTACCTATATAGGGTCGACACATGCAATTTTATGTTAACATAAGATTGTATGAATATTGACACGAACAAGTTAAAATAAGGAAAAAGAGATGAAATAATAAAGAAATAAAGAAATGTTATTGAAAATAAATTTGTAAACAGAAAGTTAGAAAAAAAGGGGGGTGGTAAGTCCGTGCCACGAGTGCCTGTGCTCTGTTTTGGTCTACTTGAGGTCTCTTTGGTAATGGGTTGTAACATCTCCTCTAATCCAATGTCGAAATTCGTATTATCATCACATTCAGCTCCTAAAACAATCCTCCTGCTCCATATTTTAATATTTAAACTTTGTCATTATAATATTAGGACAAATTGATGAGATGCTATTAGTATTAAATAATATGCACGGGTGACAACAATAGGAAAACCGGTTCTGAGTGATTAGCATGTTTATAAACATGTGTGTTAATCATAATAAACAAAACTTACCTGTGTTTTTTTAAAGTTTACACTATTTATGGATAGACATTCTACACACCGGAATAAAAGTACGCTTACACACTCACTCAAATTTAGAAGACATTATGAAAACTGGCTTGTCACTATCAATGTAAATAGACGATTACTGATGCCATAACAGGTCACTTATTCAAAAGACCACCTAATTTTATCACTTCACTGACATCATATATGTACATGTATCAGATCTTGTTATCAGGTTCCTCACTACAACATTGATATTTTACTTTGAACTTTAAAACAGGAACTTGAGAATTTGATAAAGACTGCTACAGTAGATTGTCTCTTATAAGGTCACTCCTACCAAAGGTCGCCATTCCCTTCTCTTATCAGCCCAGATAAACACTGTTACAGTAGATTGTCTCTTATAAGGTCATTCCTACCAAAGGTCGCCATTCCCTTCTCTTATCAGGCCAGATAAACACTGTTACAGTAGATTGTCTCTTATAAGGTCACTCCTACCAAAGGTCGCCATTCCCTTCTCTTATCAGGCCAGATAAAGACTGTTACAGTAGATTGTCTCTTATAAGGTCACTCCTACCAAAGGTCGCCATTCCCTTCTCTTATCAGGCCAGATAAAGACTGTTACAGTAGATTGTCTCTTATAAGATTACTCCTACCAAAGGTCGCCATTCCCTTCTCTTATCAGACCAGATAAACACTGTTACAGTAGATTGTCTCTTATAAGGTCACTCCTACCAAAGGTCGCCATTCCTTTCTCTTATCAGGCCAGATAAACACTGTTACAGTAGATTGTCTCTTATAAGGTCACTCCTACCAAAGGTCGCCATTCCCTTCTCTTATCAGGCCAGATAAAGACTGTTACAGTAGATTGTCTCTTATAAGGTCACTCCTACCAAAGGTTGCCATTCCTTTCTCTTATCAGGCCAGATAAAGACTGTTACATGAGATTGTCTCTTATAAGGTCACTCCTACCAAAGGTCGCCATTCCCTTCTCTTATCAGGCCAGATAAAGACTGCTACAGTAGATTTTCTCTTATAAGATTACTCCTACCAAAGGTCACCATTCCCTTCTCTTATCAGGCCAGATAAAGACTGTTACAGTAGATTGTCTCTTATAAGGTCACTCCTACCAAAGGTCGCCATTCCCTTCTCTTATCAGGCCAGATAAAGACTGTTACATGAGATTGTCTCTTATAAGGTCACTCCTACCAAAGGTCGCCATTCCCTTCTCTTATCAGGCCAGATAAAGACTGTTACAGTAGATTGTCTCTTATAAGGTCACTCCTACCAAAGGTCGCCATTCCCTTCTCTTATCAGGCCAGATAAAGACTGCTACAGTAGATTTTCTCTTATAAGATTACTCCTACCAAAGGTCACCATTCCCTTCTCTTATTAGGCCAGATAAACACTGTTACAGTAGATTGTCTCTTATAAGGTCACTCCTACCAAAGGTCGCCATTCCCTTCTCTTATCAGGCCAGATAAAGACTGTTACAGTAGATTGTCTCTTATAAGGTCACTCCTACCAAAGGTCGCCATTCCCTTCTCTTATCAGGCCAGATAAAAACTGTTACAGTAGATTATCTCTTATAAGATTACTCCTACCAAAGGTCGCCATTCCCTTCTCTTATCAGACCAGATAAACACTGTTACAGTAGATTGTCTCTTATAAGGTCACTCCTACAAAAGGTCGCCATTCCTTTCTCTTATCAGGCCAGATAAACACTGTTACAGTAGATTGTCTCTTATAAGGTCACTCCTACCAAAGGTCGCCATTCCCTTCTCTTATAAGGTCACTCCTACCAAAGGTCGCCATTCCCTTCTCTTATAAGGTCACTCCTACCAAAGGTCGCCATTTCCTTCTCTTATAAGGTCACTCCTACCAAAGGTCGCCATTCCCTTCTCTTATCAGGCCAGATTTCATAATAGTAATATTACTAAATTGTCCATCTAAAGAGAGGCCACTCCTCTTATAAGGTCTCATTTCCATTGCAGAAGGTGTAGCCTTATAATAGGGGGATTACGGTATCAACCCCCCCCCCCCCCCCCCCCCCCATTATCATTCCCTGATGAATTAAATCCAATTCCATAATTTAAATTCATAAAATATTTAACATCAATTGTAATGCAAAGTCAATGGCCATTAGAAATATGACTGTTAGAAATACATTTTGTAAGTTGATTTTTTTCTTTTAAGAAAGTTAATAAGACTTACTAAAGAATTTGCACTCCAAAGTGGTTTGTTTATCTCCTGGTGAAACTTTGACATCTCTAAGTGGACTGTCAACAGATGGAGCCACACATGTCTTATTTGGATATAATTTCTTTGGTTTACCTAAAAATGTATAAAAAATATAAATACAGTGCACTCTGTCTAACCAGAACCCTGAATACACCGGAATCATGTATAAGCCCAATTTAGGAAAACTTTGCTAATTTAACCTAAACTGAACACCTGTGTACTCTGAACACTAAAGTAGGTCACCAGGAGGTTCAGATTAGAACTGAACACCTGTGTACTCTGAACACTAAAGTAGGTCACCAGGAGGTTCAGATTAGAGAGGTTTCACTGTACTTAATTTCTAAATTACAGAAAATTACATTTATTTTCCCAATAGTCAACAAACATACTCACAAGAACAATTGCATATGCTTCACCCAAAAACTCCAAAATGTAGAGAACACATTGCCAGAAGCTGACAAAACTCTAGATCATAAATTAGGACAAAAAAACTACAGATATTAGCTTCACCTCAAATAGACAACTCATTTTACTTTTGTATATATATCCTTACAGATAGAGAAGCATTGGAATCATAGATCTGCTAAGAGAAGCATTGGAATCATAGATCTACTAAGAGAAGCATTGGAATCATAGATCTGCTAAGAAAAGCATTGGAATCATAAATTTGCTAAGAGAAGCATTGGAATCATAAATCTGCTAAGAGAAGCATTGGAATCATAGATCTGCTAAGAGAAGCATTGGAATCATAAATCTGCTAAGAGAAGCATTGGAATCATAGATCTGCTAAGAGAAGCATTGGAATCATAAATCTGCTAAGAGAAGCATTGGAATCATCAATCTGCTAAGAGAAGCATTGGAATCATAAATCTGCTAAGAGAAGCATTGGAATCATAAATCTGCTCAGAGAAGCATTGGAATCATAGATCTGCTAAGAGAAGCATTGGAATCATAGATCTGCTAAGAGAAGCATTGGAATCATAAATCTGCTAAGAGAAGCATTGGAATCATCAATCTGCTAAGAGAAGCATTGGAATCATAAATCTGCTAAGAGAAGCATTGGAATCATAGATCTGCTAAGAGAAGCATTGGAATCATAAACCTGCTAAGAGAAGCATTGGAATCATAAACCTGCTCAGAGAAGCATTGGAATCATAGATCTGCTAAGAGAAGCATTGGAATCATAAATCTGCTAAGAGAAGCATTGGAATCATAAATCTGCTAAGAGAAGCATTGGAATCATAGATCTGCTAAGAGAAGCATTGGAATCATAAATCTGCTAAGAGAAGCATTGGAATCATCAATCTGCTAAGAGAAGCATTGGAATGATAGATCTGCTAAGAGAAGCATTGGAATCATCAATCTGCTAAGAGAAGCATTGGAATCATAAATCTGCTAAGAGAAGCATTGGAATCATAAATCTGCTAAGAGAAGCATTGGAATCATAGATCTGCTAAGAGAAGCATTGGAATCATAAATCTGCTAAGAGAAGCATTGGAATCATAGATCTGCTAAGAGAAGCATTGGAATCATAAATCTGCTAAGAGAAGCATTGGAATCATCAATCTGCTAAGAGAAGCATTGGAATCATAAATCTGCTAAGTGAAGCATTGGAATCATAGATCTGCTAAGAGAAGCATTGGAATCATAAACCTGCTAAGAGAAGCATTGGAATCATAGATCTGCTAAGAGAAGCATTGGAATCATAAATCTGCTAAGAGAAGCATTGGAATCATCAATCTGCTAAGAGAAGCATTGGAATCATAGATCTGCTAAGAGAAGCATTGGAATCATAAATCTGCTAAGAGAAGCATTGGAATCATAGATCTGCTAAGAGAAGCATTGGAATCATAAACCTGCTCAGAGAAGCATTGGAATCATAGATCTGCTAAGAGAAGCATTGGAATCATAAATCTGCTAAGAGAAGCATTGGAATCATAAATCTGCTAAGAGAAGCATTGGAATCATAGATCTGCTAAGAGAAGCATTGGAATCATAAATCTGCTAAGAGAAGCATTGGAATCATAAATCTGCTAAGAGAAGCATTGGAATCATAAATCTGCTAAGAGAAGCATTGGAATCATAGATCTGCTAAGAGAAGCATTGGAATCATAAATCTGCTAAGAGAAGCATTGGAATCATAAATCTGCTAAGAGAAGCATTGGAATCATAAATCTGCTAAGAGAAGCATTGGAATCATAGATCTGCTAAGAGAAGCATTGGAATCATAGATCTGCTAAGAGAAGCATTGGAATCATAAATCTGCTAAGAGAAGCATTGAAATCATAAATCTGCTAAGAGAAGCATTGGAATCATAAATCTGCTAAGAGAAGCATTGGAATCATAAATCTGCTAAGAGAAGCATTGGAATCATAGATCTGCTAAGAGAAGCATTGGAATCATAGATCTGCTAAGAGAAGCATTGGAATCATAAATCTGCTAAGAGAAGCATTGGAATCATAGATCTGCTAAGAGAAGCATTGGAATCATAGATCTGCTAAGAGAAGCATTGGAATCATAGATCTGCTAAGAGAAGCATTGGAATCATAGATCTGCTAAAGAGAAGCATTGGAATCATAGATCTGCTAAGAGAAGCATTGGAATCATAGATCTGCTAAGAGAAGCATTGGAATCATAGATCTGCTAAGAGAAGCATTGGAATCATAGATCTGCTAAGAGAAGCATTGGAATCATAGATCTGCTAAGAGAAGCATTGGAATCATAGATCTGCTAAGAGAAGCATTGAAGAATCTGCTAAAAAAAAAATACATGTGTAATAATCAAAGCCACCATTAACTAAATACTGGTTTGCTGTTTCACAACCTACAACTAAAGAAGTAAGTATGCAAAAATGCCATAAAGACACACAATCATGAAAAAAAACATGATAAAATAGAATAAAAAACCTAATAAAATGTTCTGGCTTAGGCCAATTTCCGTGGAGAGGTCATGCACGTTTTTGTGTTTGATGTTACACAAAAATCAAGAAAGCTTTTTTGCTTTCTTAATATCAGTAATTAAAAGTTCAAAAGAAAGGGATGTGTATGATACATAAATGTGTATAGCATACTACAATTTACTGTAGTAAAGGAATTACAGGAACATTTCTTATGGCTTTTCATTTGATTTTTATGGTAGGGTTTACCAATACCAATCATGTAATTTGTAACACATCAAGCTGTAATACAACTACAGGGTTCCTATAATGTAATCTGTAACAGATCAAGCTGTAATACAACTACAGGGTTCCTATAATGTAATCTGTAACAGATCAAGCTGTAATACAACTACAGGGTTCCTATAATGTAATCTGTAACACATCAAGCTGTAATACAACTACAGGGTTCCTATCATGTAATCTGTAACAGATCAAGCTGTAATACAACTAAATGGTTCCTATCATGTAATCTGGAACACATCAAGCTGTAATACAACTACATGGTTCCTATCATGTAATCTGTAACACGTCAATCTGTAATACAACCACAGGGTACCTATAATGTAATCTGTAACACATCAAGCTGTAATACAACTACAGGGTTCCTATCATGTAATCTGTAACAGATCAAGCTGTAATACAACCACAGGGTTCCTATAATGTAATCTGTAACAGATCAAGCTGTAATACAACTACAGGGTTCCCATCATGTATTCTGTAACACATCAAGATGTAATACAACCACAGGGTTCCTATAATGTAATATGTAACACATCAAGCTGTAATACAACTACATGGTTCCTATAATGCAATCTGTAACAGATCAAGCTGTAATACAACTACAGGGTTCCTATCATGTAATCTGTAACACATCAAGCTGTAATACAACCACAGGGCTCCTATAATGTAATCTGTAACACATCAAGCTGTAATATAACCACAGGGTTCCTATCATGTAATCTGTAATATAGCATGCTGTAATACAACCACAGGGTTCCTATAATGTAATCTGTAACAGATCAAGCTGTAATACAACTACAGGGTTCCTATAATGTAATCTGTAACATATCATGCTGTAATACAACCACAGGATTCCTATAATGTAATCTGTAACACATCAAGCTGTAATACAACCACAGGGTTCCTATCATATAATCTGTAACACATCAAGTGTAATACAACCACAGGGTTCCTATAATGTAATCTGTAACATATCATGCTGTAATACAACTACAGGGTTCCTATAATGTAATCTGTAACACATCAAGTGTAATACAACCACAGGGTTCCTATAATGTAATATGTAACATATCATGCTGTAATACAACTACAGGGTTCCTATAATGTAATCTGTAACATATCATGTTGTAATACAACCACAGGGCTCCTATAATGTAATCTGCAACACATCAAGCTGTAATACAACCACAGGGTTCCTATAATGTAATCTGTAACAGATCAAGCTGTAATACAACCACAGGGTTCCTATAATGTATTCTGTAACACATCAAGTGTAATACAACCACAGGGTTCCTATAATGTAATCTGTAACATATCATGCTGTAATACAACTACAGGGTTCCTATAATGTAATCTGTAACACATCAAGTGTAATACAACCACAGGGTTCCTATAATGTAATCTGTAACATATCATGCTGTAATACAACTACAGGGTTCCTATAATGTAATCTGTAACATATCATGTTGTAATACAACTACAGGGTTCCTATAATGTAATCTGCAACACATCAAGCTGTAATACAACCACAGGGTTCCTATAATGTAATCTGTAACAGATCAAGCTGTAATACAACCACAGGGCTCCTATAATGTATTCTGTAACACATCAAGTTATAATACAACCACAGGGTTCCTATAATGTAATCTGTAACATATCATGCTGTAATACAACCACAGGGCTCCCATCATGTAATATGTATGAACATTTCTTAACTAAATACAGAATTTTTCAGTTGTGTTGTACTTACTATGTACTTCCAGTTCTGCAGTAGTTTTAGCTGTACCAGCAGCATTATGTATGGTGTGTTGTACTTACTATCTACTTCCAGTTCTGCAGTAGTTTTAGCTGTACCAGCAGAATTATGTATGGTGTGTTGTACTTACTATCTACTTCCAGTTCTGCAGTAGTTTTAGCTGTACCAGCAGAATTATGTATGGTGTGTTGTACTTACTATCTACTTCCAGTTCTACAGTAGTTTTAGCTGTACCAGCAGAATTATGTATGGTGTGTTGTACTTACTATCTACTTCCAGTTCTACAGTAGTTTTAGCTGTACCAGCAGCATTATGTATGGTTTGTTGTACTTACTATCTACTTCCAGTTCTGCAGTAGTTTTAGCTGTACCAGCAGAATTATGTATGGTGTGTTGTACTTACTATCTACTTCCAGTTCTGCAGTAGTTTTAGCTGTACCAGCAGAATTATGTATGGTTTGTTGTACTTACTATCTACTTCCAGTTCTGCAGTAGTTTTAGCTGTACCAGCAGAATTATGTATGGTGTGTTGTACTTACTATCTACTTCCAGTTCTGCAGTAGTTTTAGCTGTACCAGCAGAATTATGTATGGTGTGTTGTACTTACTATCTACTTCCAGTTCTGCAGTAGTTTTAGCTGTACCAGCAGAATTATGTATGGTTTGTTGTACTTACTATCTACTTCCAGTTCTGCAGTAGTTTTAGCTGTACCAGCAGAATTATGTATGGTGTGTTGTACTTACTATCTACTTCCAGTTCTGCAGTAGTTTTAGCCGTACCAGCAGAATTATGTATGGTGTGTTGTACTTACTATCTACTTCCAGTTCTGCAGTAGTTTTAGCTGTACCAGCAGCATTATGTATGGTGTGTTGTACTTACTATCTACTTCCAGTTCTGCAGTAGTTTTAGCTGTACCAGCAGAATTATGTATGGTGTGTTGTACTTACTATCTACTTCCAGTTCTGCAGTAGTTTTAGCTGTACCAGCAGCATTATGTATGGTGTGTTGTACTTACTATCTACTTCTAGTTCTGCAGCAGTTTTAGCTGTACCAGCAGAATTATGTATGGTGTGTTGTACTTACTATCTACTTCCAGTTCTGCAGCAGTTTTAGCTGTACCAGCAGAATTATGTATGGTGTGTTGTACTTACTATCTACTTCCAGTTCTGCAGTAGTTTTAGCTGTACCAGCAGAATTATGTATGGTACACATATAAATTCCTCTATCTGCAGGTAAAGCATTTAACACTTCTAATATGTGTACTTCTCTGCTATCCTTGTACATCTAAAAGTTCATAAATAACATATAATAAAAATCATTGACCTGGGTGGCATAGTAGCAGTAAGAGTCTTAACTTTTGATAACACAACTGAAGTGGATAAAAAAAAATATGTTTACTTTGTAGAATGTAGAAAAATTATTATAGATGTTCAGTTGTATCCCATTAAAGTAGTTATGGTGGTAATTGCCACTTTCAACAATATTTCAGCTATATTGTGGCGGTCAGTTTTATTGATGGAGGAAACCAGAGTACCAGGAGAAAACCACCAACCTACCACAAGTCACTGACAAAACTTTATCACATAAAGTTGTATTGAGTACACCTTGGTATTTTAACTCACAACTTTACTGGTGATAGGCACTGATTGCACAGGTAATTGAAAATCTAACTACCATACGATCACAACAACATTAATAAACAGCATTGAATTAGTGATTGTTGTTTAGCACCAACTCAGCAATTGCTTATGTGGAGAACAAGTTAATTTTCAATAAGATGATGATGAGGTCCACTTTGTACTAGACCAACAGGCTAAGTTGGATTTTTATAGTGCTAGCTCACTGAAACAACAGTCCGCAGGTAGACATGTTGCCCCACTCAGACACATTATCCTGATTCTGATCCAACCAGTCTTTGCTCTTTCTCCTTAATGCTTGCATGCTTAACAGAGTGCGTTGAGAGAGGAAATCTGTCGACATACTACTAAAAGCACACAACACAATCCATTCCAAATTTAGGCTCCTTTTAGACCTCTTTTCAAAATAAAACAGCAAATTTGTTATGGTCCATTAAGATGAACACTGCACTAAAATTGGATGAAAAATAAAAAATTCTAAATTTTGGAAATTCGCACTTTTCAGTCTCTTTCGGTCGAGTTTAGCTCAAAAGCCATCAAAGATAGAGGAAATCCATCAAAATACTACCAAAAGCTCTCAACACAACCCATGCAACAAAAAAACACATCAAAATTAGATGAAAAAAAACCTCTATATACATGTATCTTTCAAATATGTGAAGATTAAGAATTTGGGCCCTTTTTAGACCTCTTTTCGAAATAAAATAGCATTTTTTTTTAATGATCCATCAGTAACCCATTAAGATGAACACTTTGCAAAAAACTGCATACAAATTAGATGAAAATAAAAACTTTCAAATTTTTTAAATTAGCTCAAGATAAACTCGCAAATTGTAAAAGATAAAAGAAATGTGTCAACATACTACCGAAAGTTCTCAACGCAATCCATTCAACAACAAAAAACACATCAAAATTGGATGAATAATAAAAATTCTATATACCTTTCAAATAAGCAAAATTTCTAAATTTGGACCCATATTAGACCCCTTTTTGAAATAAAATAGCAAAAAATTGTATGATCCATCAATAACTGATGAAAATGAACACATTGCAAAAAATGGAAGAAATTTTTAAAAGTTCTAATTTTTAATTCCACCCTTTTGATCCCTTTTATGTCAAGAACAGGAATAGTAACATATTAACATAATGTTTCTGAAAGAGATTTTCTTGAGGAATACATAAAAAAATCCTCATCAATAACAAACTAGTATTACAGTGAGCACAGCTCACTAACATATACCCCCCGCTCACCACATCTGTCCAACCTATTTCCATAACCAAAACATTACAAGATGAAAGGGACCCTCCTCTCTTCACCGGTAAGCTGCTGATAAAATTTCAAAACATTCTGAGAAACACTACTCAAGTTATCATATGACATAGGGTAAAAATCCTATTTTCCGTCATATCAAGTTCAATAACTCTGGAACGGCAAAAGTGAAAGTCGTCAAAAATGAAAGGGATCCTCCTCTCTTCACTGGTAAGCTGCTGATAAAATTTCAAAACATTCTGAGAAACACTACTCAAGTTATCATATGACATAGGGTAAAAATCCTATTTTCCGTCATATCAAGTCCAATAACTCTGGAACGGCAAAAGTGAAAATCGTCAAAAAAGAAAGGGATCCTCCTCTCTTCACCAGTAAACAGCTGATAAAATTTTAAAAGATTCTAAGAAACACAACTCAAGTTATCGTACGACATAGGATTTGTCTACAGACGGACGGACAGACGGACGGACATGATGAAACCAGTATACCCCCCTACAACTTCGTTGCGGGGGGTATAATGAACAATAAATAATTTATACCCATATCTATGGCAACACCCATTTTGACACCTTTGGGCCTGTTGTTTCTTTTGTTTACCTCTGATCCACAAAAAAAACCATAAACTTTGTAGGCGAGCATTGCAACCAAGTTTGGTTCCAATTGGCCCAGTGGTTTCAAAGATAAAGATTAAAATGTAAACGTTAATGGGGGAGGACAACAATGATGAAGATAATGACGGATGCTAAGTGATGGCAATGCCTCACGTGACCCTCCGACGGACACTAAGTGATGGCAATACCTAGCATGACTCTCTGACTGACGCTAAGTGATGGCAATACCTAGCGTGACCCTCCGGCGAATGCTAAGTGATGGCAATACCTCTTGTGACCCTCCGACGGATGCTAAATGATGGCAATACCTAGCGTGACCCTTCAACAGATGCTAAGTGATGGCAATACCTAGCGTGACCCTCCGACAGACGATAAGTGATGGCAATACCTCACGTGACCCTCCGAGGGATGCTAAGTGATGGCAATACCTAGCGTGATCCTCTGACTGACGCTAAGTGATGGCAATACCTAGCATGACCCTCTGACGGACGCTAAGTGATGGCAATACCTTTACGTGACCCTTTGGGTCAAGTGAGCTAAAAATGGAAGAATATGTCCATAGGAAACGGATGTCCCTGCTTCCAGCTAACTCCTGAATGTAAAAAGTGGCAAAGTCTGAAATTGAACTTGGCTTTCCTTTTATGGTCACTGGCCTTGTGCATAAATTTCAAGTGATTTACTTAAGTGGAACTTAAGTTATTGAGCTGAAATCAAATGTGTGACTTACAGATGGACCCAAGGACAAGCATAAAACTTAATGCCTCTGATGCCTAGCTGTGGGGGGGTATAGAAATTACCTTAATTTTCCTACTTGAATGTAAAACAGAGTCATCTTTACTCCAGGTCAAAAAAGTTGATGATGAACCTTCAAATGAAGCTTTGAACTTTGCCCCTTGACCCTCATAAACAAACTGCCTTCTCGGTTTAATTATAAACTCAGGTGGTGCATCTGTTTCTATACTGGCTTTGGAGTGCTTCTTTTCTCTGATAACCGTCCTACAAAATATATGTGTTATAAGCATAGACCTCACTGATTTCATTCACTACAAAATATATGTGTTATAAGCATAGACCTCACTGATTTCATTCACTACAAAATATATATGTTATAAGCATAGACCTCACTGATTTCATTCACTTCAAAATATATGTGTTATAAGCATAGACCTCACTGATTTCATTCACTTCAAAATATATTTAATTGTTGCTTGATGTTTGTTTGTTTGTTTGCTTGATGGTGTTTAATGCCACTTTCAACCCTATTTCAGTTATATTGTTGCAGTCAGTTTTATTGGTGGAGGAAACCAGAGTACCCGGAAAAAAACCCCGATCTGTCACAAGTCACTGACAAACTTTATCACATAATGTTGTACACTTCACCCTGATCGAGATTTAAACTCACAACATCAGTGGTGATAGGCACTGATTACATACTTTCACTGCCAAAAAAGCCCCCTACATCATCCCTGCCCCTAATTGTTGTTTGAAACTGGATTTACTTTAATAAGTTACTAGGAATAAAAGAAGGAGGGGGACATATCTGTTCTGTTGTTGTTGTAGTTTTCTTATTCTCAAAACAGAAACAATCTGCCACAATATAACTGAAATAGTGTTAAATGTGACGCTAAAAACCATTAAACCTAGTTAATTAAACATAAATTCATATTTTCATTCTTTTGATTTTTATTCCCGATTTAAAGACAGACTGCAGGTTATTATTTTTATTCCTGGTTTAACGACAGACTGCAGGTTTTGCTTCAAATTAAAAACATATTTCTTGCAATATTATAAAAAGCTTTATTATTCATGGCAATACATTTTTGATTTTTTTTTTTGTAGCACGATTATCAGAAGTTTTGGAATCAAAAATATTTACATGTTCCTTTCAGTGTCAATGCATTACATATATATTTTATTTCCGTATAAACGAAAGTTTTACGATGCTATGACTAACCTTTATATCGCTCGCTTCTCAGGTCGTACTTGCTCTTAATAAAATACCATTCATGATTGGTTATAAAGTGTCTTATTTTTCATTGGATAAATAGATTTACTTTACCTGTGAGTTCACAACTCATTCATTCACACCGGTTAAAATTTCTGGACAAGGTAGGCAAGAAAAAAATTGAACACCTTTTAAATTATAGGTTTTGAATATATTTATTTGGGGCATCGATCAACTAAATTTAATAACTGATTGAGAATTACATTGATTACTCTTAACAATTTGTATACAAAACATCCACCTCTCCCTAAACATTGCATCTTTAAATCTATTTTAGTGGTTTCTTATTTATTTAAAATAGACTTAAATTTCTATATTTTTATCCAATTGTTAAATTTTTGACTTCAGTATTTAATTGATTTGTGAATACAATTTATCTTGTGATATATGGTTGCAATATCTTGTAAAGGAATATAATAATTTCTTTAATTGTGTGATGTTTGTCTTCCGAAGAGACTCAAATAATGTATATTCACAGTATTTTCTTCTTTTCTTTTTTTTTATGGTAATTTTTTTAATATAATTTATTATCATTATTTATCAATTATTACAAAAATATAAGAAAGAATTAAAACTGGTGACTAACTTTGCTACAGGATCAGAAAGAATTAAGACATGTGACTTACTTTGCTTCAGGATCAGAAAGAATTAAGACTGGTGACTTACTTTGCTTCAGGATCAGAAAGAATTAAGACAGGTGACTTACTTTGCTACAGGATCAGAAAGAATTAAGACTGGTGACTTACTTTGCTTCAGGATCAGAAAGAATTAAGACATGTGACTTACTTTGCTTCAGGATCAGAAAGAATTAAGACAGGTGACTTACTTTGCTTCAGGACCAGAAAGAATTAAGACATGTGACTTACTTTGCTTCAGGATCAGAAAGAATTAGGACACGTGACTTACTTTGCTTCAGGATCAGAAAGAACTAAGACACGTGACTTACTTTGCTTCAGGAACAGAAAGAATTAAGACAGGTGACTTACTTTGCTTCAGGATCAGAAAGAATTAAGACTGGTGACTTACTTTGCTTCAGGATCAGAAAGAATTAAGACAGGTGACTTATTTTGCTTCAGGATCAGAAAGAATTAAGACAGGTGACTTATTTTGCTTCAGGATCAGAAAGAATTAAGACTGGTGACTTACTTTGCTTCAGGATCAGAAAGAACTAAGACAGGTGACTTACTTTGCTTCAGAATCAGAAAGAATTAAGACAGGTGACTTACTTTGCTTCTGGATCAGAAAGAATTAAGACACGTGACTTACTTTGCTTCAGGATCAGAAAGAATTAAGACAGGTGACTTACTTTGCTTCAGGATCAGAAAGAACTAAGACAGGTGACTTACTTTGCTTCAGGATCAGAAAGAATTAAGACACGTGACTTACTTTGCTTCAGGATCAGAAAGAATTAAGACATGTGACTTACTTTGCTTCAGGATCAGAAAGAATTAAGACAGGTGACTTACTTTGCTTCAGGATCAGAAAGAATTAAGACATGTGACTTACTTTGCTTCAGGATCAGAAAGAAATAAGACAGGTGACTTATTTTGCTTCAGGATCAGAAAGAATTAAGACAAGTGACTTACTTTGCTTCAGGATCAGAAAGAATTAGGACACGTGACTTACTTTGCTTCAGGATCAGAAAGAACTAAGACAGGTGACTTATTTTGCTTCAGGATCAGAAAGAATTAAGACAGGTGACTTACTTTGCTTCAGGATCAGAAAGAATTAAGACAGGTGACTTACTTTGCTTCAGGATCAGAAAGAATTAAGACACGTGACTTACTTTGCTTCAGGATCAATGTCTAGTTCAACTGAAACAGAAAATGAGTTTAGTTTAAACATATTCTTCTTATATAAATGTTGAGGGTTAGGGATTAGGGTTATGGTGTTTAACGCCACTTTCAACAATATTTCAGCTATATCATGGCGATCAGTCTAACTGGTGGAAGAAACCAGAGTACCCGGAGAAAACCACTGACCTGCTGCAAATCACGGTCAAACACACATAATGTTGTAATGAGTACACCTCGCCATGAGTGGGATTCACTCACATCATAAGTGGTGATAGGTATTGATTGCATAGGTAGCTGTAAATCCAACTACCATACGATCACGACCACGATGGCCCCTTATTAATGTTGAACATAATTACAAAATATATCCTTTTCAAACACAGGAGGATTAAGGATTCGTGAATAGAAAATTCAATTTGTTATACAGTAGTCCCCTTTTAAAAGGTTTCTCTCATCAGGTCATCCCTCTTATCAGACCACTTTTTTAGGATAATTAGGATAAGGCCCATTCTCTGATCAGGCCCATTCTCTTTGATAAGGCCCATTCTGTGATAAGGCCCATTCTCTGATAAGGCCCACTCTCTGATAAGGCACATTCTGTTTGATAAGGCCCATTTTCTGATAAGGCCCATTTTCTCTGACAAGGCCCATTCTCTGATAAGGTCCATTCTCTGATAAGGCCCATTCTCTCTGATAAGGCCCATTATATGATAAGGCCCATTCTCTGATAAGGCTCATTTTCTGATAGGCCCATTTTCTCTGATAAGGCTCAGTCTCTCATAAGGCCCATTTCTGATCAGACCCATTTTCTGATAAGGCCCACTCTCTGATAAGGCACATTTTGTTTGATAAGGCCCTTTTTCTGATAAGGCCCATTCTCTCTAATAAGGCCAATTCTCTGATAAGGCCCATTTTCTGATAAGGCACATTCTCTCTGATAAGGCTCATTCTCTGATAAGGCCCATTCTCTCTGATAAGACCAATTCCCTGATAAGGCTCATTCTTTCTGATAAGGCCCATTCTCTCTGATAAGGCCCATTCTCTCTGATAATGCCCATTCTCTCTGATAAGGCTCATTCTCTGATAAAGCCCATTCTCTCTTATAAGGCCCATTCTCTCTGATAAGGCTCATTCTCTGATAAAGCCCATTCTCTCTGATAAGGCTCATTCTCTAATAAAGTGCATTCTCTCTTATAAGGCCCATTCTCTGATAAGGTTCATTCTCTGATAAGACCCATTCTCTGATAAGGCCCATTCTCTCTGATAAGGCTCATTCTCTGATCAAGCCCATTCTCTCTGATAAGGCTCATTCTCTGATAAGGCCCATTCTCTCTGATAAGGCCCATTCTCTCTGATAAGGCCCATTCTCTGATAAGGCCCATTCTCTGATAAAACCCATTCTCTCTGATAAGGCCCTTTTTCTGATAAGGCCCATTCTCTCTAATAAGGCCAATTCTCTGATAAGGCCCATTTTCTGATAAGGCACATTCTCTCTGATAAGGCTCATTCTCTGATAAGGCCCATTCTCTCTGATAAGACCAATTCCCTGATAAGGCTCATTTTTTCTGATAAGGCCCATTCTCTCTTATAAGGCCCAATTTCTCTAATATGGCCAATTCTCTGATAAGGCCCATTCTCTCTGATAAGGCCCATTCTCTCTGATAAGGCTCATTCTCTGATAAAGCCCATTTTCTCTGATAAGGCTCATTCTCTCTGATAAGGCTCATTCTCTGATAAAGCCCATTCTCTCTGATAAGGCTCATTCTCTGATAAAGTGCATTCTCTCTTATAAGGCTCATTCTCTGATAAGGCCCATTCTCTCTGATAAGGCCCATTCTCTCTGATAAGGCCCATTCTCTGATAAGGCCCATTCTCTGATAAAGCCCATTCTCTCTGATAAGGCTTATTCTCTGATAAGGCCTATTTTCTCTAATAAGGTCAATTCTCTATTAAGGCCCATTCTCTCTGATAAGACCCATTCTCTCTGATTACAATGCTCATTTTCTCTAATAAAGCCAATTCTCTGATAAGGCCTATTTTCTCTAATAAGGTCAATTCTCTGATAAGGCCCATTCTCTCTGATTACAATGCTCATTTTCTCTAATAAAGCCAATTCTCTGATAAGGCCCATTCTCTGATAAAGCCCATTCTCTCTGATAAGGCTCATTCTCTGATAAAGCCCATTCTCTCTGATAAGGCTCATTCTCTGATAAAGTGCATTCTCTCTTAAAAGGCCCATTCTCTGATAAGGCTCATTCTCTGATAAGGCCCATTCTCTGATAAAGCCCATTCTCTCTGATAAGGCTTATTCTCTGATAAGGCTTATTCTCTGATAAGGCCTATTTTCTCTAATAAGGTCAATTCTCTATTAAGGCCCATTCTCTCTGATAAGACCCATTCTCTCTGATTACAATGCTCATTTTCTCTAATAAAGCCAATTCTCTGATAAGGCCTATTTTCTCTATTAAGGCACATTCTCTGATAAGACCCATTCTCTCTGATTACAATGCTCATTTTCTCTAATAAAGCCAATTCTCTGATAAGGCCTATTTTCTCTATTAAGGCCAATTCTCTGATAAGGCCCATTCTCTGATAAAGCCCATTCTCTCTGATAAGGCTCATTCTCTGATAAGGCCCATTTTCTCTAATAAGGCCAATTCTCTGATAAGGTCCATTCTCTCTGATAAGGCCCATTCTCTGATAAGGCCCATTCTCCTAAGTGCCACCTCTCTTATTAGGCCATATTTCAGATGCACTAGTAAAATTTTATACTAAATTGTCCCTCTAAAGAAAGGCCACTCCTCTTAAAAGACCACTTTATCATTGCAGATGGGCTGTCATTATAAGAGAAGGACTACTGTACTATTTACAGGGCTATGGGCTTTTAAAGAAACTTTCAATAATATTTCGGTTATGATGAGGCATTCACTTAAATTGGTGGAGGAAATTGGAGGTGATGTACCTGTAGTGCTGCAAATGGAAAACTGTTCAGATGGATTTAATGTACCGAGAGAACATACAGCTAAATTATATATCGTTGGAAAGAGGATAATGGGGAGCATCGGAAAATTTTGTTCGTACGAATGAGAAATGGTCAGGGTTGAAGGTCAAATCTCAAAATCAAAAAAAAATTAAGATAAAAATTAAATTGCCTATTTTTTTCAAAAATCCTTTGCTAAATGAAAAAAAAATGGATATATTTTTACGATAATGTTACAAATGATATGATTGTGGTCTATTTTTATCGTTATGTTTATACAACCCATGTTAAGATGGCGTCAATCTTGAACTATCTAATTTTCCTAAAATTAAACAACAAAAATTTAAACGGTACCTACATCCAAACAGGTTTTTGTATTTTCATTTTTTCTACAATCACTTGGTAGCTGATAAGTCAAAGTTATTTTCAAAGCTATCATGCGTAAGTTATTAGGTTATAGTGCCTTAATTTCCGACTTCCTGTTGACCATAAATAACGAGAATTTTGTGTGCAATCAAGCATTTCCAATTAGCAGTCGTCCTTCTTGGAAACATTTGTTTGATGCTCTAACGGTGCTGAAGATGGGTTGAGTAAATCATAGAAACATTTAAACAAAAAATAATTAATTCTAAAAAATCGAGGCAAAGCCAGGACAGGAGACAACTTGTCTTTATGTGCTGTTAAAATATCATTTTCTTTGCACCACTCAAAGAAAGCTGATAGACACAGTGAGGATAAGGCTTCATATACTAATGTCAATATCCATACAGCACGATTAAATTGCTTACCGGTCATCATCTGCTCAACTGATCTAGCTGCATACACGGAAGATTCAATCAACAGATCTTTCAATCCACCATCACCCCAAAGTCTACCAATTGACGCAACAAAGCATGACATTGAATGAAAGCCTCCTAACAGGAGAATATGAGTTTTAAATGTGTCCTGTTTAGCCAATTCAACCTGTTTCGCGATTGCATATAGTTGTTGGTCGAATGTTTGGATAGAATATGCTTGTCCCAAAGATTTTGTCATTTCTTGACACCTACGCATGGTTGTATATATATATACCATTGACATGTCACTTGGCTTTGCGTCTACTATTGGAGCATACGACACAACAGAATACTCAGGTCTGTATTCCGAAAGAGAACTGTTATATCCAGTCCAAAATGGTATAACTTGACATTCGACATCAGTTACAGACATTGGAAAATATTCAATATCTCTTGAAAGTGACCTCAAAATAACCCAAAGAATTTCAGAAACGTTTTCCATTTGTCCGGCACAATTTGAAATTATTTCAAAAGCTTTGGGAAAACGTTTTGGAATTCCTCGTACCTTAGGCTTTGAGAATGGTAGGCATGACGTTTGTGAAGAAGCATCATTAGTCATCTGAAAGGCTCTATCGTTGCTCTTTTTGATAGACACCTGTCGCATACATGAGTCTATAGGTGATGGGCATGCTTGAAAGACTGCCCTTGCCATAGAATAGAAAGTGTCCTTGCCATCCATTGTCTCTGTATTGATATCTATATTGTCAGCACCCTCTTGTATGAGACATCCACCTTGACAGACAGGAACAATGCCATCTGGGACATAAATGCCCTCTTTGATGCTGTCTTCCTCTTTCAAAGCAACACTTGTAAGGAACCGTCTAATCTCTGAATAGGAAGCACAGAAACCGCTAGAATTCAAGTTGTCAACCAATCCGCGTGAACCAAACTTGTGATGCAACTGTACAGCCAACCCTAGATGGAAAGGGGTAAAAGTATGTTTGGAAAGCGAAACTATCAACTCTGTAATTCCAAGAATCTTTCTGATTTTATTGATTGGTACAGTATACAGTTCAGATGCAGCTTTGTATGCCTTTTCATCTATTAGCCAACAGATAAATCTAAGAAGTGATTGAGGCATTTTTTCGACGGAATAATCTTCGTTGTTGATAACAAAACTCTGAATATCATGTCTTAAAATGCTTGCAGCTGAATGAAGTATGTGTTCTTGACTCTCTTGAGAAGTTTCAGTCTCAATCAGCCTTAACATTGATTTTAACTTACCCACTGCAGCAATAGCATTACCTATTGTTAAGCACGAGCTGAACATGATATTTGACATGCCTTGACCACGCTGTGGCTGAATTGTAATTCTGTCACCAAAGTGACCCAATAATTTTGCCTGAAGTTTTGCTGAAGGGTAGGTATCTGGCACGTCATTAAGCAAAAATTATCGATATTTGTCTAGCAAATGCGATATAAGAAATGCTTTCTTGTGCAGAAACAGGTCGTCGTGAATACTAGAAACAAGAGAACTAAAAGCAATGTCATGAACACTTTCGTCGTTGTTTTTACTCGTTTTCTCCGGTTTCAACTTCAGTAAATAATTTGTAACGCATCCGTTATGATAAACAGCACGTTCAATAAAACCATCACTTTCAATGATTTTCATCATTGATAAATCATTACTTTCTTCAGCACATTTCGCTATTTTCTTTATGCTGTCGCGTGCTTCCATTTTGTGCAGCTTTCTGTCCTTTTTAAATGTCTTCTTTTTTACATAAGAAACATGTGTTAATATCCACAGTGACAGTTGGTAATAGCGAGCGAGTTTGAACTTTATTAAGCTTATTTTCATATTGTTTGTTATAAGGATATTCAGCTGGATCCGTCAGATTATGCTCAACTTTAAACACTCGACAATTTCGTTTACTCGTATAAGACCGATAACAAGATGGATGATAAACAATCTTCACATCGGTAGAATATACGTTTTCGAAGCAAGTCAATTCTTGAATCACTTTCTCAAAAACGGAATCTTTGTGTGTAGACATTGCCTCTACAAAACTGCTCTTCCCAACATCTCTCATATTTACTGTCTGCTCAAGTGAAACGTGTTGACAAATGATGCATTTGTCCCATGAAATGTTTTCTCTTTTCTTTTTGGGGTTAGAGGGGTCGAGTTTTACTGGACTTTCAAAACTAGCCATAATATCTTAATAAACTTGGTTGTCAAAACTAATAACCAATATAATATATGAAGAACACAAATAAACAAATTCAATATGTACACAAAATTTGTGTAAAACTCCGTAGCTCAGAACTGATCACATTTTGAAACAAAATCAATTTAATACCATCTCTCTATTTCTCTAACAAAATAAAAACAAAGAAAACCGAAAAATAGAAACAAATCAGTTATTTACAAAATACCAGTAAAAACCAGAAAATATCGTATCCCAAGGGTTCGGTTTGTGTATTACAAACAGTCGAAAATAATAACAAGTTAAACAAACTATTTACAACAAAAGTTACTTCTTCTT
This sequence comes from Bathymodiolus septemdierum, assembly GCA_963383655.1. NCBI lineage: Eukaryota > Metazoa > Mollusca > Bivalvia > Mytilida > Modiolidae > Bathymodiolus > Bathymodiolus septemdierum. The sequence continues at coordinate 25,263,073 of OY726531.1, read as the reverse complement.
CTTCTTCTTTTGGTATACAATATTCCTTCAAGACGTTGAAGATTACGTACTGTTGCATGCGTGGGTATTTACAAAAATATTTACATAAATTTCATAAAGTGAAATAAAGTGAAATCAAAAGTGTGAATAAAACAAAACAACAAAATTTAAAACTATGTACAATTGTATTTGAAATTTAAATGTTTAAGAGAACAGCGGGTGTTAGCTGTTCTCTAAAAGAGTCTATAGATGGACTTGAGATAATTGTCTATGGTAAGATGTTCCATTGTACTATAGTGTGTGGAAAAAATGACCATTTGTATGTATCTTTTTGTGTTGTTATATGCCTAAATGTCTGATTGTGTGATTTTCTAGTTCTGCTGTCAGTTGGGATCAGTATGATGTTTGGGATAGCAATTAATGCGTGTGTTATTTTAAACAACATGATCAATCTGGTTTTAAGACGGCACTCAGCTAAAGTTGGCCAACCTAGAGTGTCAATCATTGAAGTGACACTGCTAGTATTATGGTAATTGTTTTGAACATAGCGAGCTGCTCGTCTTTGAACCATTTCTAGTTTGTTTATGTTGTCATGTGTATAAGGGTCCCAGATACTACAGCTGTATTCAAGTTTTGGCCTCACTAGTGCTTGATATGCCCGAGATTTTACTTCAGGGTTTGATATCTGTAAATTTCTTTTTAAGTATCCGAGAGATTTATTTCCATTTGAAGTGATATTGTCGATGTGGGTGTTCCATTTAAGGTTAGATTGTAGTGTAACTCCAAGGTATTTTGCTGAAGTTACTGGTTCGAGAATGTGATTGTGAAGTATATAGTCATGTTTGAAGGGTGTTTTCTTTTGAGTGATGGTGAGTACTGTACATTTATCTGGGTGGAAAGCCATAAGCCAATCGGCTTCCCACCTTGCAGCTGCATCAAGGTCAGATTGTAGTTTCTTGCAGTCGTCCTGACATGTTATTTCTTTATAAATGATACTGTCATCTGCAAAGAGTCTTAGTTTGCTGTGTGTAAGATATTCCAGAAATATTACTAAAGTGAAGCACTCGTTGACCTCAAATGCATTTCATTTATCATAAAATAACAAGGAAATATAACTAGTCGTCAATATTTGCTTATGACACGACGCTTCAAAAACTCATTTATCGAGTCAATTGTCCTATTTAGTAACCGAACACAATAACACTCCTATCAATTATCGGATTGGTAAAATTTCCGCATTAAAAGTCGCCTTTGTAGGTAGAGTTTTTTTACGATTTATTTCTAAATAACACTATATAAAATTGTGAAATTTGACACGGAGCAGCGATACAACATATAATTGTCTTTTTATTATAACAAAGCACAATTTCATAACAATTGTTCAGATTATCAATGAAAATTATGTAAAAAAAATGCATAGAAAAATAACAAAATTTATTATTCTAAATCTTTAAAAAGAATCATTATCAACAGATTTGTACTATCTGGTGTTAATATTTTATGTTTCGTCTTTCGAAAAATAATGCGACACATGCTCACGAATATTGATAAAAAGGAACAGGTCGTATTTGAAAATAGCTACTAAATGTTTGTATCAAGGGGTACCAATAATAACACCTAGATAACTAAAAATGTGACCACAGAAACATCGTACGAACAAACGAAAATGAAAATACAAACATTTATCTATGATTTGAACTCATTTTTAGCCGTATGTCATCTCGGTACATTAAACTCGAAAACTAGAAGACCTACAGAAATAATTTGCAGTACTACTGAGAAAACCACCTACTGACAAACTTTATAACATAAAAATGCACTTCTCACAATGGGCAAGACTTTAGTGGCACTGATTGCATAGGTAAATATAAATCCAAATCCCACAATGTACTCATTACACCATGAATATCGTATCCCAAGGGTTCGGTTTGTGTATTACAAACAGTCGAAAATAATAACAAGTTAAACAAACTATTTACAACAAAAGTTACTTCTTCTTCTTCTTCTTCTTTTGGTATACAATACTCCTTCAAGACGTTGAAGATTACGTACTGTTGCATGCGTGGGTATTTACAAAAATATTTACATAAATTTCATAAAGTGAAATAAAGTGAAATCAAAAGTGTGAATAAAACAAAACAACAAAATTTAAAACTATGTACAATTGTATTTGAAATTTAAATGTTTAAGAGAACAGCGGGTGTTAGCTGTTCTCTGAAAGAGTCTATAGATGGACTTGAGATAATTGTCTGTGGTAAGATGTTCCATTGTACTATAGTGTGTGGAAAAAATGACCATTTGTATGTATCTTTTTGTGTTGTTATATGCCTAAATGTCTGATTGTGTGATTTTCTAGTTCTGCTGTCAGTTGGGATCAGTATGATGTTTGGGATAGCAATTAAAGCGTGTGTTATTTTAAACAACATGATCAATCTGGTTTTAAGACGGCACTCAGCTAAAGTTGGCCAATCTAGAGTGTCAATCATTGAAGTGACACTGCTAGTATTATGGTAATTGTTTTGAACATAGCGAGCTGCTCGTCTTTGAACCATTTCTAGTTTGTTTATGTTGTCATGTGTATAAGGGTCCCAGATACTACAGCTGTATTCAAGTTTTGGCCTCACTAGTGCTTGATATGCCCGAGATTTTACTTCAGGGTTTGATATCTGTAAATTTCTTTTTAAGTATCCGAGAGATTTATTTCCATTTGAAGTGATATTGTCGATGTGGGTGTTCCATTTAAGGTTAGATTGTAGTGTAACTCCAAGGTATTTTGCTGAAGTTACTGGTTTGAGAATGTGATTGTGAAGTATATAGTCATGTTTGAAGGGTGTTTTCTTTTGAGTGATGGTGAGTACTGTACATTTATCTGGGTGGAAAGCCATAAGCCAATCGGCTTCCCACCTTGCAGCTGCATCAAGGTCAGATTGTAGTTTCTTGCAGTCGTCCTGACATGTTATTTCTTTATAAATGATACTGTCATCTGCAAAGAGTCTTAGTTTGCTGTGTGTAAGATATTCCGGAAATATTACTAAAGTGAAGCACTCGTTGACCTCAAATGCATTTCATTTATCATAAAATAACAAGGAAATATAACTAGTCGTCAATATTTGCTTATGACACGACGTTTCAAAAACTCATTTATCGAGTCAATTGTCCTATTTGGTAACCGAACACAATAACACTCCTATCAATTATCGGATTGGTAAAATTTCCGCATTAAAAGTCGCCTTTGTAGGTAGAGTTTTTTTACGATTTATTTCTAAATAACACTATATAAAATTGTGAAATTTGACACGGAGCAGCGTTACAACATATAATTGTCTTTTTATTATAACAAAGCACAATTTCATAACAATTGTTCAGATTATCAATGAAAATTATGTAAAAAAAATGCATAGAAAAATAACAAAATTTATTATTCTAAATCTTTAAAAAGAATCATTATCAACAGATTTGTACTATCTGGTGTTAATATTTTATGTTTCGTCTTTCGAAAAATAATGCGACACATGCTCACGAATATTGATAAAAAGGAATAGGTCGTATTTGAAAATAGCTACTAAATGTTTGTATCAAGGGGTACCAATAATAACACCTAGATAACTAGAAATGTGACCACAGAAACATCGTACGAACAAACGAAAATGAAAATACAAACATTTATCTATGATTTGAACTCATTTTTAGCCGTATGTTATCTCGGTACATTAAACTCGAAAACTAGAAGGCCTACAGAAATAATTTGCAGTACTACTGAGAAAACCACCTACTGACAAACTTTATAACATAAAAATGCACTTCTCACAATGGGCAAGACTTTAGTGGCACTGATTGCATAGGTAAATATAAATCCAAATCCCACAATGTACTCATTACACCATGTTTAACTTGTCTTAGACAGTGTGAACAGTTAGCATGACTTATCTTCAGTTTTGACAAAAATTGTTATATTATTTTAATACCAGATAAATTGACCACTACAATGTACATGTAATTGACAATGCTTGTTTTCCATGGTAAATCATTTTACCAATTATGGAGTGGGTTTTTTTCCCTGTTTATTTTATCATTTACAATAATACATAAGAAAGACCATGAACATAAGATTGACATTTTACATTAAGAAAGCTGTCTAACCATTGGCCAACTTTTTAGCTCAATTTCATTTATTGACATGAGGTATTTTTAAAAATTCACTACTTTTGTGCCATAATTCAGCATTAACTGTGAAACTTGAGCCAGTCGATAATCATTTAAATGGAATTAACTTGATTTTACCAAAAAGAATGTGGCTGTTTATTTAAACAAATACCTTCAATGATTTGTTTTTACAATGACTTGACTAAAGTACATTTTTTAATAAAGCATATTGATGTACTGAATTAGTTTTATATGTAGATGAAAAATAAAAATCAACAAACACATTACACTGCTCCCTATCGCATGGAAATGTCTTGTATCAGAAAAATTATTTTACGAAACGAAACGTTAATGTAATAAGTAGTGCACATTTATTGTTTGTTTTCTGTTTCTGTATAACCATTGGAGATTCAGGGTTAACATTGTATAACTATTGGAGATTCAGGATTAACATTGTATAACTATTGGAGATTCAGGGAAGGTTAACATTGTATAACTATTGGAGATTCAGGGTTAACATTGTATAACTATTGGAGATTCAGGATTAACATTGTATAACTATTGGAGATTCAGGGAAGGTTAACATTGTATAACTATTGGAGATTCAGGGTTAACATCTGTATAACTATTGGAGATTCAGGGTTAACATTGTATAACCATTGGAGATTCAGGGTTAACATTGTATAACTATTGGAGATTCAGGGTTAACATTGTATAACTATTGGAGATTCAGGGTTAACATTGTATAACTATTGGAGATTCAGGGTTAACATTGTATAACTATTGGAGATTCAGGGTTAACATTGTATAACTATTGGAGATTCAGGGTTAACATTGTATAACTATTGGAGATTCAGGGTTAACATTGTATAACTATTGGAGATTCAGGGAAGGTTAACATTGTATAACTATTGGAGATTCAGGGTTAACATTGTATAACTATTGGAGATTCAGGGTTAACATTGTATAACTATTGGAGATTCAGGGTTAACATTGTATAACCATTGGAGATTCAGGGTTAACATCTGTATAACTATTGAGATTCAGGGTTAACATTGTATAACTATTGGAGATTCAGGGTTAACATTGTATAACTATTGGAGATTCAGGGTTAACATTGTATAACTATTGGAGATTCAGGGTTAACATTGTATAACTATTGGAGATTCAGGGAAGGTTAACATTGTATAACTATTGGAGATTCAGGGTTAACATTGTATAACTATTGGAGATTCAGGGTTAGCATAGTATAACTATTGGAGATTCAGGGAAGGCTAACATTGTATAACTATTGGAGATTCAGGGAAGGTCAACATTGTATAACTATTGGAGATTCAGGGTTAACATTGTATAACCATTGGAGATTCAGGGTTAGCATAGTATAACTATTGGAGATTCAGGGTTAACATTGTATAATCATTGCAGATTCAGGGAAGGTTAACATTGTATAACCATTGGAGATTCAGGGAAGGTTAACATTGTTTAACCATTTGAGATTCAGGGTTAACATTGAATAACCATTTGAGATTCAGGGTTAACATTGTATAACCATTGGAGATTCAGAGTTATCATTGTATAACCATTGTAGATTCAGGGTTAACATTGTATAACCATTTGAGATTCAGAGTTATCATTGTATAACCATTGTAGATTCAGGGTTAACATTGTATAACCATTGGAGATTCAGGGTTAACATTGTATAACCATTTGAGATTCAGAGTTATCATTGTATAACCATTGTAGATTCAGGGTTAACATTGTATAACCATTGGAGATTCAGGGTTAACATTGTATAACCATTGTAGATTCAGGGTTAACATTGTATAACCATTGGAGATTCAGGGTTAACATTGTATAACTATTGGAGATTCAGGGTTAACATTGTATAACCATTGTAGATTCAGGGTTAACATTGTATAACTATTGTAGATTCAGGGTTAACATTGTATAACCATTGTAGATTCAGGGTTAACATTGTATAACCATTGTAGATTCAGGGTTAACATTGTATAACCATTGTAGATTCAGGGTTAACATTGTATAACCATTGGAGATTCAGGGTTAACATTGTATAACCATTGTAGATTCAGGGTTAACATTGTATAACCATTGTAGATTCAGGGTTAACATTGTATAACCATTGGAGATTCAGGGTTAACATTGTATAACCATTGTAGATTCAGGGTTAACATTGTATAACCATTGTAGATTCAGGGTTAACATTGTATAACCATTGTAGATTCAGGGTTAACATTGTATAACCATTGTAGATTCAGGGTTAACATTGTATAACCATTGTAGATTCAGGGTTAACATTGTATAACCATTGTAGATTCAGGGTTAACATTGTATAACCATTGTAGATTCAGGGTTAACATTGTATAACCATTGTAGATTCAGGGTTAACATTGTATAACCATTGTAGATTCAGGGTTAACATTGTATAACCATTGTAGATTCAGGGTTATCATTGTATAACCATTGTAGATTCAGGGTTAACATTGTATAACCATTGTAGATTCAGGGTTAACATTGTATAACCATTGGAGATTCAGGGTTAACATTGTATAACCATTGTAGATTCAGGGTTATCATTGTATAACCATTGTAGATTCAGGGTTAACATTGTATAACCATTGTAGATTCAGGGTTAACATTGTATAACCATTGTAGATTCAGGGTTAACATTAACACATTTAACACTGCCACATTGTTGTCCCAATTAAGCCAAGACTTGGATTCTGTTACAATTAAGCCAAGACTTGGATTCTGTTACAATTAAGCCAAGACTTGGATTTTGGACATATATTATGGTTTCTTTTCAATGACCTGAGGTGAAAGTCAGTTGTTGGTTTTATTGAAATGTTCATTATGCGTAAACCATGTTATGCTCAAGTAATAATCTATATAAATGACACATTTACCCGTACATACATGTAAAAATGTCTAATTGATATCCTGGTCAACTGGTCAGTATACTACATAATTACATCTTAGTATCTTTCATCATTTTGATGTTATTTGGTGTATAGTATTGTATTTCCAAGAGACAGGCTAGCCAACAAGAAAATAAAATACTGGTGAAATAATCTTCCATATACTGTCATCATCACTTTAGTAATATAATAATATAATGCTTTGATTTGATTTATTGTGCTTAACACCAATTTCAGCAATATTTCAGCTAAATCATGGCGACCGGTTTTAGCGGTGGAAGAAGCCCGAGTACTCGGAGAGAACCACCAACCATGGGCAAGCAACTGGTAAACTTTATCACTTGCGGCTGCGAGTCCAGCGCACCCTTTTTGTAATTTACAAAGCCGGGCAGTATTGGTGATAGGCTTGTTTGAGTTGTTAGGTAATCTGACTACCTAACTCAATGAGCCACCCAGGCCCTATATATAATAAAATATATTCTAGTGTAAGTTATACATACCAGTCTGTAATGTATGGTCAGCATTCAGAATTGTCTGTCCTCCTGAAACAAACAAGTAATCTAGGTAATAAAACAGTCAGAATTGTCTGTCCTCCTGAAACAAACAAGTAATCTAGGTAATATAACGATCAGAATTGTCTGTCCTCCTGAAACAAACAAGTAACCTAGGTAATATAACAGTCGGAATCGTCTGTCCTCCTGAAACAAACAAGTAATCTAGGTAATATAACAGTCAGAATTGTCTGTCCTCCTGAAACAAACAAGTAATCTTGGTAATAAAACAGTCAGAATTGTCTGTCCTCCTGAAACAAACAAGTAATCTAGGTAATATAACAGTCAGAATTGTCTGTCCTCCTGAAACAAACAAGTAATCTTGGTAATAAAACAGTCAGAATTGTCTGTCCTCCTGAAACAAACAAGTAATCTAGGTAATAAAACAGTCAGAATTGTCCATCCTCCTGAAACAAACAAGTAATCTAAGTAATATAACAGTCAGAATCATTTGTCCTCCTGAAACAAACAAGTAATCTAAGTAATATAACAGTCAGAATCATCTGTCTTCCTGAAACAAACAAGTAATCTAGGTAATAAAACAGTCACAATCATCTGTCCTCCTGAAACAAACAAGTAATCTAGGTAATATAACAGTCAGAATTGTCTGTCCTGAAACAAACAAGTCATCTAGGTAATATAACAGTCAGAATTGTCTGTCCTCCTGAAACAAACAAGTCATCTAGGTAATAAAACAGTCAGAATCGTCTGTCCTCCTGAAACAAACAAGTAATCTAGGTAATATAACAGTGATAATTGTCTGTCCTGAAACAAACAAGTAATCTAGGTAATATAACAGTCAGAATTGTCTGTCCTCCTGAAACAAACAAGTCATCTAGGTAATATAACAGTCAGAATTGTCTGTCCTCCTGAAACAAACAAGTCATCTAGGTAATATAACAGTCAGAATCGTCTGTCCTCCTGAAACAAACAAGTCATCTAGGTAATATAACAGTCAGAATTGTCTGTCCTCCTGAAACAAACAAGTCATCTAGGTAATATAACAGTGATACCTTACTAAAACCAATCATCTAAATTCTGTGTTATATTGTTTAATTAAACAACTCATACTCAAATAGTTATTGCCTGGAAAATAATATAATATCACATGGCATAGAAAAAGTAAAGAGTCCCCTGTCCTCAGCTCTAATGACTGTTTTATAAAGGAACCTAGTTTTTCTACTTGTCTTGGTGTTGATGGGTTAACAAAATATGAACTGCATCAAAGTCAAAAATATTATTAAAATCTGGATATTTCTATAGAATATTCAGTGATCAAATGTTCTCTTAAATTTGAGTTCATTTCTCAATGTAACATGCAATGTATTTCATCAGCTATTACTTCACACTGCAAACATACATTTCACTGTGGTCAATAATGCCTAGTTTAGTTATTAATTCTTCCTCCTGTCTGAAATGTTGGTTCATTTAGCTTGCCTGAGCTGAGTACCTTATATTCCTCATATTGAATAGGTTCAGACAGGCTTCATATCAAGTGACATGTATTTCAGCTATTATACCTCATATTTAATTGGTTCAGACAGGTTTTAGGGAACGACCATTTAACTTGAAGGGGGGGGTTATGGTTTTTTTCTAAAAAAATATTCTGATTCCCAATGTTGCTGAAAAAAATATTCTGATTTTGGTGGAGGAAAAAAAAAAAATCTGATTCAGAGTTTTTGTCATATAACCTAATGTTAAATTCTGGAAAAAAAATTCGCACTTTGCGAGACAAAAAAATAATATTCTATTTCTCTTGTGTTGTCCGAAAAAAAAAATTCTGATCGAAACAAAAAACCATAAGCCCCCCCTTCAAGTTAAATGGTCGGTCCCTTACATCAAGTGAGTTGTATTTCAACTAAATTCCTCATATGTAATTGGCTAAGGCATGGCTGTGAACCAGAGGTTCTCAAGTCTGTAATGGCTCACCTGATTCATATAGGCAATGAACAAAATAAACTCAGAAACTCCTCTTCAGAGTATCTTGCTGGAAATTTTCTGTAAAGCAGCCATGTTGGTTGGCTAGCAGAATCATTGGGTGAATACCCTCAGCCTGCCAAGCTTGGTTCAAATTACATTTTAACCTAGTGTTTTCATACCAAAACATCCTCTAATATTAATTTGTTTGTTAAAATGGGCCTAAATAGCATGAAGAGTTTGAAGGGGTAATCAGAATCCTTAAATCTAAGAAGGACAGACAACGCCATGGCCAAAAGAAAAAGGACAAAAAAACAAACAACAATCTACAAAACACTACACAGAAAACAAAAGATTGACCAACATGAACCCAGGACTAGACATTCACTTGTTCACCACAAGCAAGACTTTGCTAGTTGTAAAAAAAAATCAACTATCAAACATATTGACCAGACTATGAACCTAAATGTACACAACAATTATTCTTCATATCATTTATAAGTTTTTGTTACAATTTTAACAAAGATAAATAGAAACAAAGAAAGGTTTATGTCTACAATACAGAGAACAATATAATTCACTTCAACTGAGCTATTTAAAAGTAACAGACTGTGTGATCAAATTATTAGTAAACCAAACGTTAATTCTCTATCTTTGTATTTTTTAATCTTTAGATAGAGGGAAAAATTCTTTTCAAACAAATATTACAATAAAGTTGTCAAGAGAGGTGATCTGTTTCAAAAGTCATCTAGTAAATCACAATTGTCTTTATTTCAAGACTGAGTTCTTCTTTTGAATATAGACATATATTTATAGTTGTTCTGTAAGAAAATAAAAGCATTACAACTATGAAAGAAACAGAAAATCTGTGGAAACCATTCTGTTGTTGTATTAGAATATCCAGATTCCTGAGCTCAGACTGGGAGTCATTAAACTCTGATACTCAGACAAACTAAAATCATCAAACAGATCATATACGATATATGATGATTTTTACAAGCATCATGGGTCACACGATACAAGATATTGATCAATCAAAACAATGGTAAACAAATTGTCTGAGTTAACAACATATGGAATCCTCGGGATTTTTCATTGCAGTCAACTAAAATTTAGTTCAAAATAATTATTCAACTGAGTGGTATAATTTTATTTTGATGCATTCTGGTATATTATTACTATACAATGAACATAATTTTGGAGTTTTATGTAAATGTTGTGCAGTTTTTAAATAAATTCCCACCCAAGGACCATCCCAGCTAAATTTGGTTTAATTTGTTCCAGCAGTATCAGAGGAAAAGATTTAAATATGATCTTTTATCAAAATATGTGTAATTTGCATAATCTCTGTATTATATCAGCCAAAAGAAAACTTTCGACTGAAAAAATATATGTTAAACTACTCATTGTCATGTAGCTGCAGTTAAAATTTGACCTGTTTCTGTTTATAATAAAGCAGCAATGGACAATTGAAGAAATTTCTATTTTTAGTAACAACAACCATCTTGAATGACAGGCATAATTTTGAAAGGGAGTCACACAAGGACCATCCCAGCCTGGTTAGGTTTAATTTGTTTCAGTGGTTTCAGAGGAGAAGAAGTTTACGACTTGCGACGGACAGACGGACGGAAGGATGACGAATGCCAACTGATTACAAAAGCCCACATATGGCCTTTGGCCAGGTGAGTTAACAATGATCTAAGCATGGGGCAGTGGCCTGGACATGGGGGCATTGGCCTGGACATGGGGCAGTAGACATGGGGCAGTGGTCTGGACATGGGAAAGTGGCCTGGACATCGGGCAGTGGCCTGGACATGGGGCAGTGGCCTGGACATGGGGCATTGGTCTGGACATGGGGCAGTGGCCTGGACATGGCACAGTGGCCTGGACATAGCAGTGGCCTGGACATGGCACAGTGGCCTGGACATGGGGCATTGGTCCGGACATGGGGCAGTGGCCTGGACATGGGGCAGTGGCCTGGACATGGGGCATTTGTCCTGACATGGAGCAGTGGCCTGGACATGGGGCAGTGGTCCGGACATGGGGTATTGGTCCAGACATGGGGCAGTGGCCTGGACATGGGGTGGTAGCATGGACATGGGGAGCTGGCCTGGACATGGGGCAGAGACTCTCATGTCTCTACACCAAAACAGATGTGAAATCAAATTATAAATTCTAACTCATGAAAATCAATATTTTACCTTTAATATGTACTTTAGAAAATATTTTTTGGGATAATTTACCAGAAAAAAAAAACCAGAATAATATTGCATCCTCAATGCCTAAGTGAACAATGAAAGTTTAAGATCAAATAAGTTATAACATTACTTAACAATGTCAATGAATTACTTTTGAGCACTTTAAGGCCATAAAATCAAGATACAATTTCATGGAATTACAACAAATTTTGTCAAATTTTAAAATCAAAAGGCATCAAACGGTGAGAGATTTCACACCAATTCTGATCTTACAATGAAGTCAACTTTAATCCTTGTTAAAATTCTATAATCATATCCATTTTGTTCAAAAGTCCGTCAATTTAAAAAGTTGTTTCGTGTTCTGGATTCAGATAAACTCTAATGAGATAGAAAATAGGATATTAATAGTTTAACGCCATGACAAAATACTTACCGGTACAATCTGAATTTAAAATTATATCTTTATTTGGTGTTGAAAAAATCTAATTTAAAAATTATCATAATCAAATCTAGGTAACAATTGCCATTCAATTTTTGAATTAGATAAAAAAAAAAAAAAAAATTATACATCAACTTGTATACAGTGTCCAGGAATTCAAATGTTTACTAAGAACAGGGAGAAAGAATTCCTGACTTCTGATTTACTTTTTATACTTATACATTAAAAGAATAATGGCAGTAAAATAATGGGTGTTTTTTTTCTAATTTTCCTTCTCATTTCTCATTTTAGACATATACATATTTATTAAGAATGTCAGAAGCTAATGGCACGATATATACATTAATATTCAACTGTTGTACCTATTTATATTTCCGCTGATTTAAGAAAAACATGTTATGTCAAATTCAAACATATTAATTACAGGTGTGTTTTTAAAATGAATGATATTTTTATGCATTTTAAGTTTTCAAAATGCCATTTTCACTAAGCTTATCAATGTTTGATTATATCAATACCATTACAAGTAACATATCTAGGTATCTACTTTCAACCTTAAATTTCATTTTCTATTCAGTTGAAAGAAATTTGATCAAGCGAAAAATCTTGGGTAACCTATAAGGTGGCTCGCCATAGGTTAAAAATATATCAACAATCCACACAAGAGTTTAAAAATTTCTAATTCATCTAAAAATAAATCTTAAAATTTAATTATTAATTGAAATTTTTATGCCACTTAAAAAATAAATGTGGATAATTGTCTACCAAGAATAACCCATGAAAGTCTTTCAACTTATTTCCAATGGGGTTCTTTACAAATAATAGCTTAAATAGGATTACTTAAATATCACAAAAGTGAGAGAAAAGGTAATGAACCATTTAAAATCATTTCTATATGTATGAAATGATACATCTTTCTAATTACTGTTTTCAAGTGACATTTAACTTCCTTCTTCAATTAATGGATTTGATTGAATCAGGTAGTAAGTTCAAATCCTGAATTACATTGTAATAAAATGTTGTTTAATTTTAGGCATTACATGTATTGTGTTTGTGCTGTTTTTGTTAATTTTTATGAAATTATTTTTCAAATAAGAGGAACATGCATTATTAAAGATCTTGCGAGCATGATTTTTATTCACATATTCTACCATCATAATATCTTTTTAAAGTTAACAAAAAGTTAGTAAAAGTGAGTAATAGTTGTTTAATGCCACAAGTAAGTTATTTTTCAGGTGTATCATAGCCAGAACAAGCTATATTTCAGGTGTATCATAGCCAGAACAAGTTATATTTGAGGACATCTGCTTTCTACTAATCCACTACACCCAGTTGGATTTTTATAGTGCTATGTAGCTCACGGAAACAACAGTCGACATGTAGACAGGTCAATCTGACACATTATCTGGATTCTGAGCCACACATGTAGACAGGTCAATCTGACACATTATCTGGATTCTGAGCCACACATGTAGACAGGTCAATCTGACACATTATTTGGATTCTGAGCCACACATGTAGACAGGTCAATCTGACACATTATCTGGATTCTGAGCCACACATGTAGACAGGTCAATCTGACACATTATCTGGTTTCTGAGCCACACATGTAGACAGGTCAATCTGACACATTATCTGGATTCTGAGCCACACATGTAGACAGGTCAATCTGACACATTATCTGGATTCTGAGCCACACATGTAGACAGGTCAATCTGACACATTATCTGGATTCTGAGCCACACATGTAGACAGGTCAATCTGACACATTATCTGGTTTCTGAGCCACACATGTAGACAGGTCAATCTGACACATTATCTGGTTTCTGAGCCACACATGTAGACAGGTCAATCTGACACATTATCTGGATTCTGAGCCACACATGTAGACAGGTCAATCGTGACACATTATCTGGTTTCTGAGCCACACATGTAGACAGGTCAATCTGACACATTATCTGGATTCTGAGCCACACATGTAGACAGGTCAATCTGACACATTATCTGGATTCTGAGCCACACATGTAGACGGGTCAATCGTGACACATTATCTGGTTTCTGAGCCACACATGTAGACAGGTCAATCTGACACATTATCTGGATTCTGAGCCACACATGTAGACAGGTCAATCTGACACATTATCTGGTTTCTGAGCCACACATGTAGACAGGTCAATCGTGACACATTATCTGGTTTCTGAGCCACACATGTAGACAGGTCAATCTGACACATTATCTGGATTCTGAGCCACACATGTAGACAGGTCAATCTGACACATTATCTGGATTCTGAGCCACACATGTAGACAGGTCAATCTGACACATTATCTGGTTTCTGAGCCACACATGTAGACAGGTCAATCTGACACATTATCTGGATTCTGAGCCACACATGTAGACGGGTCAATCGTGACACATTATCTGGTTTCTGAGCCACACATGTAGACAGGTCAATCTGACACATTATCTGGTTTCTGAGCCACACATGTAGACGGGTCAATCGTGACACATTATCTGGCTTCTGAGCCACACATGTAGACAGGTCAATCTGACACATTATCTGGATTCTGAGCCACACATGTAGACAGGTCAATCTGACACATTATCTGGTTTCTGAGCCACACATGTAGACAGGTCAATCTGACACATTATCTGGTTTCTGAGCCACACATGTAGACAGGTCAATCTGACACATTATCTGGTTTCTGAGCCACACATGTAGACAGGTCAATCGTGACACATTATCTGGTTTCTGAGCCACACATGTAGACAGGTCAATCTGACACATTATCTGGATTCTGAGCCACACATGTAGACAGGTCAATCTGACACATTATCTGGTTTCTGAGCCACACATGTAGACAGGTCAATCTGACACATTATCTGGTTTCTGAGCCACACATGTAGACAGGTCAATCTGACACATTATCTGGTTTCTGAGCCACACATGTAGACAGGTCAATCTGACACATTATCTGGATTCTGAGCCACACATGTAGACAGGTCAATCTGACACATTATCTGGTTTCTGAGCCAACCAAGTCTTTACTTTACTCCTTAATGCTACAAGGTTACTAAAGAAGCATCAAATACAGTATTATGGTTCTTGATTTGACCAGACTCAGGACATCACCCAATGATCATCCCCATTCGATGGGAGCATGCTACCCATTTCAGAACAAAAGTGGACACAGGACATCACCCAACGATCATCCCCACTCGATGGGAGCATGCTACCCATTTCAGAACAAAACAAAAGTGGTCTCTTTATAAAGAAATAATTTGGATATAAATGAATATCAGAGAAAAGCTGTCTGAAACCTGAAAGTGAATCAATAACAGTGGTTTTATTGGTATTCTGCATCCCATGGTCATTGTGAGATATACAACAATGTGTACAAATGCATCCATATATGTTTAGGCCCTTTAGTTTACTTGCTCCCATAGACATTTAAATGATTTGGTTGATTTTGATTTGATTTTTGGTGCTTTAATGCCACTTTCAGCAATATTTCAGCCATATTTAGTGGTGGAAGAAGCCGGAGTACCAGGAGAGAACCACCAACCATGGGCAAGCAACTGGTAAAATTTATCACTTGCAACTGCGATTCGAGTGCACCCTTTTTTTTTATTTCCAAAGCCGGGCACGAACCTATGACGTATTGGTGATAGGCTTGTATGAGTTGTTAGGTAATCCAACTACCTAACTCATTGAACCACCTGGGCCCTTAAATGATTTGGCTTTCTCATCTTCTGACCAGTGTCTGATGAAGGTTATTCCAGAAAAGTGTTATGTACACTTAATTAAACATTTTCATTTACAGTGAATTTGTCTTGACAACTATCTGATTAATTTCATATGTCAAATATGCTGCTCTTATGGTGTAAATTTAATCAGACTGGTCATTGTACAATTATTGATGGTCACAGTCACTATCAGACTGGTCATTGTATAATTGTTGGTGGTGGTGGTCACAGTCACTATCAGACTGGTCATTGTACATTTGTTGGTGGTCACAGTCACTATCAGACTGGTCATTGTACAATTGTTGGTGGTTCCAATCACTATCAGACTGATCATTGTAAATTATTGGTGGTCACAGTCATTATCAGACTGGTCATTGTAAATTGTTGGTGGTCACAGTCACTATCAGACTGGTCATTGTACAATTGCTGGTGGTCACAGTCACTATCAGACTGGTCATTTTACAATTGTTGTTGGTCACAGCCACTATCAGACTGGTCATTGTACAATTGTTGGTGGTCACAGTCACTATCAGACTGGTCATTGTACCATTGTCGGTGGTCACAATCACTATCAGACTGGTCATTGTACAATTGTTGGTGGTCAGTCACTATCAGACTGGCCATTGTAAATTGTTGGTGGTCACAATCACTACCAGACTGGTCATTGTATAATTGTTGGTGGTCACAGTCACTATCAAACTGGTCATTGTACAACTGTTGGTGGTCACAGTCACTATCAGACTGGTCATTGTACAATTGTTGGTGATCACAGTCACTATCAGACTGGTCATTGTACAATTGTTGGTGGTCACAGTCACTATCAGACTGGTCATTGTACAATTGTTGGTGGTCACAGTCACTATCTCAGTATCTTAAATTATGATAAGTTGTAATGTAATAGTATCTTTCAATAACTTGAAATAAAAATTTCAGCTTAATAAGTCTGCTATTCCAAAATAAAATTGGCTATAAGACTTAAACACCATGTTCAACTGTCCTTATAAAAAGCAATTGCACTACTGGTTCAATGATGTTTTTGTGGTGAGACAATATAGTATACAGAAAAGAAGGGGTGAAGTGGTCCAGGTGTATGCCTGTTAACCTGTTTAGTGGGAGTGTTGATAAGACATACATGGTGTATACCTCATTTAAAGTGTTACCTGTATATTACAGGTATTTCTCATTTACAACAGATACCTTTGAGCTTTACATGCTGGTTTAAGTATTTAACTAGGTTTTGTGGCACCAAAATATCTAATATAGCACTGCACATGTAACTTTCTTCTGCATTTAGTATCATAAACTATCAACTTGTATAAGTACAAATTTACATAGTAGTTTGTTTAATATGTATATCCTGTATAATTTAATTTTGCAGTATTCAAGTTCCTTCCAATTAGTTTCAAATATAATTCATAATTTGATTGAAATGCACAAAATCACACAAATAAAAATTTTACACAGAAAAGTTGTTCACAATGAGATAAAAGAGTTCTGTTAATAAATTGTTGTAAACTGGATGACATTATGAAATCACTGACTATAAATAAAGACCTAGTGTCTTTAAAACCACATAAAACATTAATTGAAAACCTGTGTGTCTTCTTAATGAATAACAGAGTAATCTGAGAATGTAGACATATGTGGCTTAATACCAAACTCCAAGCAATGTACAGTAAATATAGAGTAAAAATGTTTATCCCGAGCGAAAACGAGGGATAAAATTCAACGAAAATAATGTTACCCATGTTAAAACTGGATACAAACTATTGGCTTCCATGAATTATTTGGATTCTAATAGGAAAAATATAACTTATTTTTTAAGTGGAAGTCAGTACTGGAAATACATTTCATAACAAATTCCACTGACCTTCATGTTTACAGTTGTTTTTATTTGATGTATAACTGGACAGTGATGCAATTCAGTTACTGATATTTTCCAATTTGATGGCAATTTGGATTTGGTAACTTAAACAAGTAAAATGCTCACAAAATCGCAAAATAAATCAGTAACCAGCGTGTGCTATGTCATCAGCATTCCTTGTAAACTATGTCACCGGAAGATGTTAAATTTCAAAAGTCAAAGTCCATAGATATAGGTAAAAAAACAATATGGGCATTTTTATGTTTGTATGCACCATGGTTCTGTATGAATACATGAATTCACCAAGGAATGATGTTTGTAATTTGTTCCTCAATATGCATGTGCGAATTAAAATACATCATGAGTTTTATCATTGTATTATTTATAGAGCCAATGAAGGAGTCATGTTAGAATTATACATAAATATTTGATACATAAGGATAAAGGAACATGCTCTAGGAATCGGGAGTGAAGTTCCAGGGATCATAAACAGTGTAACTGGGAACTACCCCCTCGTCCACTCTCTCATATGTTTATGATGATGTGATCTTCAGGTTCATTATAACAGTATCAAAGGTGTGTTCTACTTGCATATTGATGAAAGAAAAAAAAACATAAATATATCTTAATAAATAAAATAAAAAATGCAGAAATGTAGCAGGGAAGAATCAAAAGGTTTCACTTGGGGATACTTTATACAGCATTAAAAGAACAGACATAACATGGTTTGTGCAGAATTTCTATTTACCATAAATAGTTACCTTCAATAAAATTGTCATAATTTTTTTTTTTTATATAAAATCTGTAATGTTTGCCTTATTTGCCATACAGTTGTATTATTACCAAATTCAAAGAGTGCATGATCAAAGTAAGGAACTGTCACTGTTTATATACATTGTCTTTTTAGAAGTTGTATTATATGCCTCAAAATTGTATCAGAAGTAGAAACAATTGTTATATAATACTCTTACATTCCTCTACTTTTAATGAGGTTTTTTTTATTGTACAGAACAAAATCCAGATTCCATAAAAATGATTATGCAACCATGATGAACTAAATCGTTTAAGACGGGAAGAAGAAGAACCCATTATCAGTAGTGGGCAATGTTATATATAGAATAACTTGTATTGGTTTTATTTAGTTTAACTGTGAAGTAAAAGGATACTAAGGATATTTTATTTTATTAATGTACTGACATATATCCTTTACTAAAATACAATAGTAACAATAAGGATCCTATCTACAGACATATTACTATTATTTACAACTATTAAAATAAACAAGTTGGCTACTGCTTAAAAATCGTGTAGGTTTTGTCTTCGTCAACCAAACATTTACAGCATTTCTACATGTCTTCCGTACCACAGGGGCTAGGTGCGTCCGGAAAAATATTTTTTTTTTTTTTTTTTTTTTTTTTTTTTTAGGACGCACCTAGCCCCTGTGTTCCGTACTACACAATAACTCCCCATATCACAATCAGCTCGCTCACCCTTTTCACTTACCATCTGATTTGCACTCGGGGCATATGTACTTTATCATTACTTAGACTTGACCTATTCACATGCGCTGTTAAATTTACATATACTTGTGTCTTAGCTACTCTACTGTACACAAAAATTAGAAATTTAAGAATTTCAGGAATCTAGATCATAAAACCGTGTATATCACCCCTGCCATATTAAAGAACGTGTATACCACCCCAACCATATTAAAGATTTACTGTCTTTATTTGCTACCTGTTGTTAAAATCATATTTGAATGTACCTGTCTTTATTTAATAGTTCATAAATATGAAAATCACGAAAGGGTGTCACAGTGATTAATATCGAGATGATTTACCTGTGTGTCAGGTAAATTGGAGCATTTGTGATATGATTGACTTTTAAACGAAGAGTTATATTAGACAAATAAAACTTACCCATTTTCACATAAATAGATGAAGTAAAAGTCCGTTGTGACATCTTTTAAAAGTTATTTATATCTCCACTGTTTTCTATTATTTTGTTTCAACCATTAACATTCACATTCACAGGTTCCTTAAACATTCCAACATTCACGAAAATAATATGGCACGTGGATAAAGAATTCAAAGTATTTTTTTTTTTTACATGAAATTTTAACATCCTTCATTTTTCTCGTTGAATTATCGTTTTCATTTCATTCAAGAGACAAACAAGTGTGATTATCCAAAGTATCATAACCAGGTTAAAAGTCATTTGAGGTCAGTTTGACGTAAGATTGGTTAAAACCCCGCAGTCAAATATTCATCATGTCGCGATCTAGACGATAATGATCTCTCTAAAGATTATCATATTAAATGTTTTGTTTGTGCGAAAATGTTTAAAGAGTTACGTAATCAAATATTATCCCACAATAAATATTTTTCAACAACATAAATATTATCTATATTTCAATTGCCCTATTTCTAATAAACATGTCGGATAAAGAATTACTAAATGTTTTAAATTTTCAAATGGAAACACTTGAATGAGCTTATTATTTCACTTCGGAAATGAACAATGAACAGATCTTGTGTTTTTTTCTCTCAAATAACCATTACTTAAGATTTTTTTGTTATGGCTAGTTTTTTAAAAAACCATTCTTGTATTATTTTGCTTTTTAAACTAGTAAACAATGGGTTCTCACAGGGGCACGACAAAAGTCACCACATTTTCACTGCTTAACTGCTTTGTGTGTATTGGTTTAATCTTTATAAAATTCTGGCTGAATTTAAATAATAAATTAATTTTAAATAATTAAGATATTATAACATTTCAATACGTTGGAAAATTCACCTCATTTAGTTCTGTTAGAAATTCACACCTTTAATAAATATAGATAAAATAAATTGAAGAACAAATTGTCTAAATTATATCAAGGATTTATATAGTAGAAGGATATGAATCTCGGGAGATTTAACATAGATTGTCATTCTCTATCCAGAGTTGTCGTTCCCGCTAAGCTCCACCACACCTCTATCAACGCTTGAAAAATAGTCCCAAAATCACATGACCATCATTACCGTTTTCAATCACATGATCAAAGCATCGTCGTACTTGTTGACGGCATGTTTCACATTCTCTATCCAGAGTTGCCGTTCCCGCTAAGCTCCACTATACCTCTATCAACGCTCATTTTACAAGATTTTTGTAAAATTTAGAAACAGTAAAAAAAATGTACTTAAAATTGTTTTTATTATTGTAAATATCAATAAAGATGAAAATAAATCAGTCATTTCAAATCAATTCCCTCTTTAAAATGATCCCCCAACCCCCACCACTTCTTGGAGAACTATTTTGCGGAGGTAAAAATTAAAAAAGATCACATGATAGACAAAATGGAGGATAGAGTGAAACATGCCTTCAACAAGTACGACAATGTTTTGATCATGTGATTGAAAAACGTTAATGATGATCATGTGATTTTGGGACTATTTTTCAAGCGTTGACAGAGATGTAGTGCAATCGTAACTACTCGGCCATTCTCGCTACCCTGCAAATAACCTCGTATGCATTAGGCGTATAAATCGCACTACTTTTCACATGTCAGTAACATGAAAGTTTGATAAAGTTATATTTTAAAATTTTTTCTACATTTCAATTACAGTTTTAATTAGTTTTGCATGAATAGATTTTACTTAGTATGTCTTCCATATTGGATTTTCGTGGACTATAGTTTTGTGCGGCTTAATTTAACTTAACTTCCGGCAAACAATTTAAGAAGAATTTCTACTATGTACGTACGAGGTTATTTGCAGGGTAGCGAGAATGGCCGAGTAGTTACGATTGAGATGTAGTGGAGCTTAGCGGGAACGACAACTCTGGATAGAGAATGCATGTTTCACTCTATCCTCCATTTTTGTATTTATTAAGGATTGTTTACCATCATTTTTCAAAATGGCGGTGGAAATGGGGGTGGCCCAATTAGAAATCAATAAACTTCCTTGTTTACATGAAATCGACATACCAAAGTGTACAAATGTGTATTCGATATATAGAACAAAACGTGGCGTGATTGGTTTCTTTGTTTTATCATTTTTAATATGCTTTTAGATGCAAGAAAATAATAAATAGTGTTACATGTTATTGTGCTTTTGTGTGTTTACAAAATCCATAAAAAAATGCAATGATATATATGTCGTGTACAAGTTGTGATTTTGTACATGTTATAACTTGAACAATGCAAAAATACAAGTTATAACATGTACAAAATTAGGTCGTACATGTTATAACATGTACAAAATATTGCTTACAAATGGCTTTAACTTGTACAATATATGAAAATAATTTTAATCTAAAAATAAAAAATAATTTTAAATCTGAAGTAATGAATAAATTACTACATTTTGTACTTTACCATTCCAGAAACCAGCTGTGCTTACTTGTTGCTACATGACAAAGACATATGACACCTAGAGTTGCACATAACTTTAAACCTTCGACATTTACACCTACCAGACTTACAATTTCCTTTCTTACATTGACAATGCACAAAACCTTGCCCTCCACTCAACGATATCTTACTCACTATCTCTCTCACACTCATATCACTCACTGGGACTTCAGACACATCTAACGTGGCATTTGCAAAAAATTGAACCCGATTTATACTCATATATCCTTTTATTTGTCCAACTTTAGTACCAATCTTATAGCCACCATGTTCATTTATATTCATCACAACACTGTTTATGCTTCTCTCGTCGACAGGGCCCCTATCAACAGACGGAATTGGAATGATAACATTGTCACCCTTGGAGAGAACAGTTAATTTTGTTTTTGTGTTCATTGTCAAGGAATCGGCTTGCACCTGTTGGCCAGATAGGGCCCTCTTTTGTGCACGTTTGATGTCAATATTTCCAATTTCAGACAAACTCTCACTAGAATCAACAGGAGGAATATCACTCTCAGCGATACCAGCTTCATTAACACAGCTTAATTCAATGATCATGGTTTCTGTTTCTAATTCTATGGTGGGTTCAGTGTTTGTGTCAGTAATATTATCCGACTCGGACATTGTAGCGTCAGTTTCAGTCTCAGTATTATGTTCTGTCTCGGAAATAGCGATGTCAGTATTGTCAGTGGATACATAATTTGTTTCAAATATTGCTTGTAAGTCTTCTTCTGTTTGAATATCTGGAATAAGATCTCTAGGAACTGACGATGAGCTCAATCCTACTTTTGGATCAGAACCAAATAGTGCTTTATATGGAGATTGCCCTATCACACAGCTGTCAATATCTCATACTGCTTCAGCAGGGTTCTTTCTTTGCCAAAAGATTTAGTTGCATCTTTTGCCTGCTTAACACCTCTCCTTTGAAAACAGGGTATTGTTTGGAGAGGAATTTTTCGTCGACATATCAAGAATTTCATTGTAAAATCTGTCTTGGGTATCCACTGGCATCTTAACTCTTTACTACTGAATAATATTCATTGACTACAGGTGTGTTTTAAAAGTATTAAGTAATTATAAAAACTGCTCAACTTATCATTAACTGTATCAAAAAGATAAAAAAAAAAAAAGAGCAAAAACTCAAACAAAAATTAATAAAAAAAAATTTATAAAATTGATGATAATAAGACCCCAGGTTAATGAAATGTTGTTGTGATAATGGAAGCGTATCTTTTGTTCTTTATTTTCGAATATTACATACAAGTTAGTCATTTTTAAGCAATATTTTGTACATGTTATAACATGTACAAGCTACTTTTGTACATGTTATAACCTGTATTTTTGGATTGTTCAAGTTATAACATGTACAGTTTTCTTGTACATGTTATAACTTGTACAAAATTGCAACATCTACACGACATATATACAGAAATCAAAAGTTTCAGGATTGGACAAATATTTTTAATTCCTGCTAAATTTTCCTTATATTTGTCAATAATGTGGATTAATAATATAACAATTGTAGCTTTTGTATGAGGTCGATACGTGGTTTATATCGACCAACAGAAGTATATCGACCTCGGCTACCAGGGGCGGATCCAGGGGGGGGGCGCACCCACCCGGCGCCCTCCTCCCCCTAAAATTGGAAAAATATGATTTTTTGGCGTAAAATCGTGATTTTTCATACGAAATACCAAAAAGATTTTCGCTCCCCCCTCCGCTCGACGCATTTTTTAAGTCCGCCCCCCCACCCCCCTAACTTGAAATCCTGGATCCGCCCCTGACTACGTCCTCTGTCCATATACTTCTGTTTGGTCGATATACTTCTGTTGGTCGACATAAACCACGTATCGACCTCATACAAAAGCTATTATTGTATAATATATGATATATATATTTAGAATAACACATGTCAAAATCCGTATCACATGCTGTATCAACTCGAGTAACCAATATATATCAGGACAGGAGGCCCGAGGGCTGATATTGGTTGAGAGTTGATACAACATTTATCATATATTTCATCTGGAGAATTTATGACTAACCATTTTTCACTCAGTTATTTAATACAGCATGAGCTACGGATTTTAAATATGAATTGTTCTTTTCGTCGTATATTTCTACTGAAGCAGCTTATGATATTGATTTTGGCTGTGTTTTTGTTTTGTAGCCTGTCCTCCAATTACAGAATGTCTTCTGCCAACACATTTAAGGTCTATTCGCTCATTTCCATCGTCCGTGGACTTCTTCACATCATGGAGGATATGATCGTCTGCTGAAACTGATGAGGATTACTTCCGGTCGCGAGGTATTCCGCACTTTGATATGATATGTTCTTAAAGGGATATGCGATACAGTGTATACAGGGTGTGTGATACGGTGGGTAGGGGTATGCGAAACTGTATCAGTTTAACATATATACCAGACATTCAAAATCTAAGTAATAAGTCATCCCCAGAAATATTCCTCACCTGAAGACAGTAGGAGTTACCTTCCTTACCATGTCAATTGACTAAATAATTTTACCTGATTATACAGGTAGATATTTAATTCTTTCGTCAGATCATTTATGTACCAAATAGAAATTAGCCTCGAGGAATGACACCTGTAATCACAGTATTTCATTACTGTTGTCTAAAACAACCACGTTTTATTGAACTATGGTTATTTAAAAATAGTTATTTAAAAATTGTGACTGATTACAATGTACATATTTAGAACTGACATTAAAATAATTTTGTTATAATAATAAGTTCGTCAAGAAATGGTTGCCTTACGAAAGTCAAATTATTTGCCAATTTTAAAAGCAAAACGGGTAATATTTTATTAATATTTATTTCAATAAAACACATGGACATCAATATACCGGTAATACACAATTTATGACATAAAACAAGACTGTAACTTATTAAATCAATTAATTTCATTTAATAATTCGACCTTTGAAGGATTAAAAATAATTTATTGTTTTTCTATCAACCTGTTAACTGGTATGCAAAAACATATAAAATAGTGATATTACTGCTGTGTTCTTGATAGTAGATCGACCAGTTTGTCTTTATTTCTTAGTTTTGTTTTAACACCAAGATTTGCTAATTTTAGTTTAATTTCAGTATCAGACATACAAGAAATACTTTGACTAGTATGCGTTTCAGAACTTTCACATATTTTATATGTTTCTGCAACATTTTTCATTTCTTCCATAATTCGGCTTTTCTTAGCCGATCTCTGATGATAAATTTCATCATCCCAATATCTTTCAAATTTTTTATTATAATCACGTTTTATTCGTTCACAACCATCTGTTTTGAGATATTCTATTCTTTTTCTCACTTTTACTGCGTCAATTGTAGCATCATATATTTGTTTGTTTTTGATTGATGAATTTTTTTATATCGTCATTGATTTTTTCAACCCCTTGCCCGCTAAAATTAACCAGTTTTCCATACTAGATTAATGTATTGGGGTCTAACTGTAGGCGGAATGTGTGGATATGGCTCCCAGGTGCAATTATACTTATCATAACCTTTCCATTTGACCAGAAATTCACTTCCCTACAAAGAAAACAAAGATTTTTGTGTACACGGATATTTTAAGTAGTTAGTGATTTGGACAAGATAAACAAAACTTTTTAGTTGATGTAATTAATTAAATTTCTATCCCCTGGGCATATCAAACCATAAAAGTGACACATATTGTGTAACAGATTTAACAGTTAAATTGATAGTTTGTGATAAAAATCAATCAATATTCATCACTTTAATGATTCAACTGTACGTTTCTATATCTTGATATCTTTTTAAAACTTTGGTCTTGGTTTTAATTTTTTTCCCGTCACATAATTTTCGACACATGTATAAGTTAGGTCAAATATATGAAATAATAGATACTCACCATCCCCCACAAAAAAATGATTTCAAGTTTTGATGAAATTCTTTAAATTTTACAGCATTTTTCACTAAAATTGATAAAAAAAAACTTGCCTGTCCAATTTTTCAAATAATTCGATGCATTTTATTTTTATGGATTTGGCGACCTTTTTTCAAAATTTCAAAATTGAAGTTGATAGAAATTGAACGGGTTTCCATCGTCCGTGGACTTCTTCTCAACATGGAGAATATGATCGTCTGCTGAAACTGATGAGGATTACTTCCGGTCGCGAGGTCTTCCGCACTCTGATATGATATGTTCTTAAAGGGATATGCGATACAGTGTATACAAGGTGTGTGATACGGTGGGTAGGGGTATGCGAAACTGTATCAGTTTAACATATATACCAGACATTCAAAATCTAAGTAATAAGTCTGACCTAAATATATGAAAATATATGATAAAAACCTATAACACTGCTTGGAGCATCAGCATTTTTATATATCATATGGTGGTCATTTTTGTTGATGGTGGAAACCGAGTACGAAACCATATACCTCGGTGCTGCAGGCCATGCTGACATTCAAAAAGGTTTATCAAAACGACAAACAAAACTTTATTATTATTCACATCAATAATGATTTATGACAAGACATTTACATGTTAGTTATAAAAATAAAAGATTAAACATTACCTCAAGATTACTTCAATTATATGCATATTTACAGTTAGCCTACGAATATTTTGCATTCTTTCATGTCTGTATACTATTGTAACAACGTATAGTTCTATCAGAAATAAAGATATATATATATATAGGGAGTGGATGTGGTCGAGTGGTCTAAGGCGCTGGACGTAAGGCTAAGCGAATGGTGCTGCGGTGTATCAATGGTGTGAGTTCAAATCCCGTCGAGGGAAGAAAAAAATTTTGACAGCTCTAAAATCTAATTCTAACACTGTTTGGTTTAATTTTCAGACGTATATATATATATATATATAAGTGTTGATTGACAAAGCAAAAACAAACAAAAAAACCTAATGTTTTTGGATTTTTTTTAAACTAGTGACTCACATGAGCCTGTTTCGCTCACCTAATTATTCGTGCACACTACTTCTTCAAACAAGTCTAGATTATAAGCCCCGCACTTAAATTTTCACATGTCTTATGTTAAAATCGAATGCATAAAAATAGGACTGCAAATAAAAATTTATCATTTAGGGCGTTGGTCCCTTTTGATTCCCTCATATCTGGTATTGGTACAACAAATAGTTGGGACACTTCAGACTGGATTTATTGATTTATTGTGTTTTAACGCCACGTTCAGCAATATTTCAACTATATCATGGCGACCAGTTTTAATGGTGGAAGAAGCCGGAGAAGCAGGAGTACCCGGAGAGAACCACCGACCATGGGCAAGTAGCTGGTAAACTTTATCACTTGCGGCTGTGAGTCGAGTGCACCTTTATTGTAATTTACAAAGCCGGGCGCGAACCCACGCCGTATTGGTGATAGGTTTGTATGAGTTGTTAGGCAATCCAACTACCTAACTCATTGAACCACCTGGGTCCTCACACTTCAGACTGGAATTGTTCAATAAAATTCAATAGCAGAAAGCGCGTACAAATCAAGACTTACAATAACAAACAAGAAAACTGCAGCAGAGCTGCGAAAGGAGTCGATTAAAAAAAATATAAATTAAATCAAAGTATCCAATATCTCATTTTATTTAACTAAAGATTTTTCGTCGTATTTCAAGATTATATAGGATTAAACACTGTTTTTTAGGAAATTATCTATGTATAAACTCCAGCAGCTCACTGTCACAAACATAATTTCCTAAAAACACAGTGTTTAATCCTTATAATTCTTATTCTTGGACATCGTGTTTGTTTTCGACGCTAAATACTATTAAAGAAATAACCAAGGAGAGCCTCAAACAATGGACATACAATACACATACGATTGCGAGTAAACTGAAAAAAATACGCGAAATGTTATTGACGACTTTGGAACATAACCAACATGACGTCATTGACGTCATATGAAGACTTCCAGTTTGAAACGTAAAGATTAATAGGTTCTTACATACGTTCTTGGGAAAGACTGGGTGATCTTCCACGAGTGATAGAAATTGTATGTCTTTTCACGAGTGAAGCGCACCGAAACGAGCGAAAAGACACAACAATTTCTATCACGAGAGGAAGATCACCCGGGCTTTCCCAACAACGCATGTAAGTACCTATTTCTTCCGTAAACCAACAACTTTCACTATCGCGAACTCCTAGAGACGCCCACCATTGATCAGTAACTAATTTGCATAAATTATCAGATCAATATCATTGAGCGTTATGAAATACACATCTCATAAAATTGACATTTGTGACACCGACTAATAAACTAAGTAGCTTTCTACTGATATTTGGGCTTTTCTCACTAATATTTTATTGAAAGTATATAGTATTTTCCTTCATGAGACACCCCATACATGAAATATGCGGTACGGAAAAGGACATCTAGAAATACGAAAAAATGAAAATAAAAGACACAAATATATTTAATACGGTTGGAGTCTGTATTTGAAAAAAAAAAAACAATGGTTAAATCCGTAATATATCTGTTATTCAGCTATCAGACAGGGTATATAATGTGACATTCACAGCTTAGGGTATATATTTAAACGATTTTTTTTCTTGTTAGAGGCGTTCTGATTGGATGTCACAACGAGTAAAGACGAGTGCACGTGGACTCGTCTTACCTCGGTCGTCTTCACCCGAAAACGGCCATTTACGGAAGAATAGACGTTGTTTGGCTTCGTGTACGCTTCAAGTTTGATACAATTTAACTAAAATAAAATTTCATTGTAAGCTTTTTAATTATTTTTGTGTATTGTTGTAAATATGACATGTAGGATTTCACTTGGTAAATACCAGTTACAATTAACTTCCGGCAATGTGTTGCCATGGGATCCATTCCGACTATACTGTTTTCGTGCCTTAGGCACGAAGACTTCGGCACGACTAGTAAATTCATTTTATTATATCAATATAAGATATGCCTTCGGAACGAAAATTTAATGTTTCTTTGTCTATGAAAATAAAGGGCGAATCAACTTCCGTCAAGGTGTTGCTATGGGACCCATTTGCAACATTTAATGTGGCCGTGCTGATTCATTCTTTTGTTCATATCGGGTGTGCCTTCGGCACGACGATTTTATTTCTTTATTCGTAGTGTTCGTGCCTTCGGCACGACACAAAGTTTATTATTTATTTCATTTACGAAACCTTCAATGACAACTCTGCCTTCTTCAAGTTCGAAAGTAAAACTCTGTTTTCTATTTGAATGATATAGTAGTGCCCAAGGCACGAAAACGTAAGTTTTAATTCTCAATACAATTTTATAAAGTCATTATTTTATTTTATTTGTTTCGTGTTGGTCGCGCCTTCGGCACGACAAAGATGTTCAATTACGAAAACAGACAAATGGCTGAAGCTCCTCACACTTCCGCTTCCGATTTCAAAGTGTTTACAAGTATCAACCATGTTCGCTTCGCTCACAGCTGGGTTGATAAAAAAGCAAGTTTTTTAAGTGTTAGTACAACTTGGTTCCCTTTGACCCCTTTTTATCTCAGGAAGCAGAGAACTCAGCCAAATCTGTCTGAAAAACACAGACAGGACAATTCGTAAAGAAGCTATAGAGAAAAAATCTTAAAGATGGTAATTAGACCCAAATGAAATCTGTTGGCGTGTTTACATAAAGGGAATTTTATATTATAAATACACATAAAGAAAATTAAAGGGCTATGCAGAGCTCAGCATGATACGACCGCATATTAATGTTTGCTATATTTGAAGGACCAACTACGTCGTCGGCGTGAACATCCGAATTCAATTCTTTAAAATAATTAAAAGAATGTCTGTAGATCAACATCCGGATTTTCTTTAAAATTTCCTGAAAAATACCGAAGGTGATGTTTGAAGGATTGATGACAAACATTGACCGACGCAACCAATTATTTAGCTTTGTAAGAAATCAAGCATATAATGTAAGGGCACTTGGAAGCCTCGAAGCTGAGAAACTGCTTGGCGAGTTTCAAGACCTAGACCCAAAGGGCGTGGGTGTTCTACGACCGGATGATATTCCTATTGCTATAAGCACAGCATGCGAACTATTATCTGTAAGGATGGACGCTAAGAAGTCGTTTTTCATGCAGACTAGTAAGGCAAAAGTATACCTTTACATGAGTTAATAAAGCCACCGGAATCCGCAGTAAAAAATGTATTTCTAAACCCATTCAATATACAATTAATAGAACCTAAGGATCATTTCTTCGATTCTGAAGACAGGGTTAAGCGGAAACATGCTAAACGAAAAAATGCGACCATGTCGAAATTTGGTGCACCATGTAAGGGAATAAAACCTACAAGACAATACCATCAGTGCAACGAAGAAAACAATATTACCGCATAAAAGACTTGGATTTGACTTTCAGGAATAGTATATTAAAAACACATTATCTAACATTTTGATCTTAGTCAATTCCTTAGAAGTTTTTTAACTCACCCGACTCGAAGGGTCATGTGAGCATTTGCTACCACTGGGCGTCCGTCGTCCGTCCGTCTGTCGTTAACCTTTTGTATTTTAATATTCTCCTCTGAAACCACTGGGCCAATTGGGACTAAACTTGGCAAGATTGATGGTGCCTGGGTGGTCCCCTTTCAGAATTGTATCCGATGATCCCGCTCCCAACCAAGATGGTCGCCATTGCTGAAAATAGAAAATTCGACAAAAAAAATCATTTAAAATCTTCTCCTCTAAAACTAACTTGGCCAATTGGGACCAGACTTTAGTGGAATGGTCCTTGTGTGGCCCCCTTTCAGAATTATATCAGATGACCCCGCCCGCCAACCAAGATATTTTTCTCTCCTTTGACGCTACCTGGAGAATTTTTAAATATATTTTACATGAATTATGCTTTTGATTTGACACAGAATATTGCAAAACCAAATATTTACACTTGTTGCAGCTCGTCCAACATTTGTATATGTTGTTCGCTGTGTGGTTTCTACCGTGTTGTGGTCTTGTGGTTTGGCTGGTTGGTCCATTTTAAAGTACATTATCAGAAATCGCAAAGCAAAATGTTTTGGGTGATTCTGTGTGCATATCTATTAATAGCCCTACTAGCCAAATTACGTTGTCAAAACGTTGTGACAACGTAACTTTTTCGTTGTTACAACGTAATAATTTTACGTTTTAACTACGCCGATTTGTAGACTCCCCTAGACGTAAATACCACGTTGTGGTACTACGTAGTAAAAAAACATTCTACAACCAAACGACAACCATGACCATGTAAGGACGTTTACACAACGTAACCACCAACCATCACAAGACCTTTATACGAGGTAATTACAACTAATTAAGGACGTTTACACAACGTAACTACCAACCATCATAAGACCTTTATACGAGGTAATTACAACCACCAAAGGACCTTTACATGACGTAATTACAACCACATAGGGACCTTTCGACAACGTAACTACAACCACCTAGGGACCTTTACACAACGCAACTACGACCACCTAGGGATCTTTACACAACGTAACTACGGCCACCTAGGGATCTTTACACAACGTAACTACGACCACATAGGGATCTTTACACAATGTAACTACGACGACCTAAAGACCTTTAGACTACGCAACTACAATATACAACCCTAAAAGGACTTTTATAGCCAAATTACGTTGTCAAAGCATTGTGACAACCTAATTTGGATAGTAGGGTAACTATAATCACATTAAGACCGTTGCACCATGCAACTACCAACTACATTATTTTTTGTGTATTTAAGGACCTTTTGTGATGTTCTTATTTCCATCCAATGTTCTTAATTTTTTCGATTTAACTAATAAAATATAAAGTTCTAAACATTTATTAATCCAAATTATTGCAACTTTTACAGATGATGAAACACTCTTTCTACTCTCAGACTCCTCCCATCATAATCTAGATGTAATTATTATACAAATATAAATATGTCCGGTAATAATAAATATATCAGATTAAAAAACATGTATAATAAATGTACTAAAAATCTTTATCTTGTGAATGTTGCATTTGACAAAATTTTAGATGTATATAGATAACATCTCTAGAAGTAATGAATAGGTACACATCCAGTGGAGGACATACATTTTAAGCTCCCTGAATTATTATGTGGGCCCTTTTGCAGCCAGCAAGAATAACCAACAAGGTCAAAAGGGCCATGAACAGGGTGTTGGGGTGGAGTCCTTGACAATGGGCCAAACATTGATCCCTTTCCCACCAGCAAAGAGGTCTGGGTAACGGAAGGTATCTTCTTCAATGGTGTTGTTCCATGGGAGATCCTGATAATTGTTTTTTTTTAAATTTAACCACTATATCTCAGATTTTTATTGCTGTACTGAGTTATAAGCATTTTATGCTAGAAAACAGAAATATCTCAATAAATATGGGAACTGAAGCACTAGTTGCTGGCTAAGGAAACAGCAGAAATGCATGTATACATATAAAAATATCACCCTGCTTAGGCCTGCTAACTATGGACCAAACTTATAAGAACAACTTGACTTATACATCTATTCTTTAGTTTAACATTAAACACTAAAAAAGATATAATAGAAAATTACCAAAAATGAAGAAAAATTTGTAGGAACCAAGATCACACCACCCAACATCAATACACAGAAAAAAGAATTTGTTCATTCTTTAAATTACTAGAGACGAAGGTCATTAGAGGGGGATAAAGAGGTGATAGTCTTGATTTTTGGTGTTTGAATGCACAAGCCAGAGGAGTGCAGCCTGAATGTCTGTTTGTGGTTCTGATTGGTTCTAACATAAGGACTGAGCTGTCAAACTATTAAGCTGTGCACCAACGAAGGATTCGAGGATCCAACTGCCAAAATGTAGGCTCTGAATAGATTCTGGCTAAGTCAAGGAGCCCATACAGCTTGGGATTCAAGTGCTGAAACCCCCCATACAAGTTTGGAAATTTTACTAATTACAGGGACATTTTGAGGCCATATGAAATTGGAATTGGAGCATATTCTAAGGTCAATATTAAGTACTTTAACCCATTGACTTATGATTCTATTACTAAAATAGCCTTATTTTAATAACAAAGACTTAAAAAAACTCCATTAATTTTGTTGAAAAGTTAGTTCATTAAAAAAGTTGTTTCCAGGATATAAGGGGCCCTGAAGCATAAACTTCATAGTAAGATCTACCAGTGTACACATCCCAATCCTGAAAAAGCTGTAACCCCAAAATATTCTTGTTAATTGTATATAAAAATATAACAAAGAACAATAATCTTTTAAGCTTAGCAATTCAAAATAAAAATATCAAAACCAATATATCACATCCCCTACAGAGTACAGAGAAAAAAATATAACCCTAATTTTTCTTTCTTTCTTAATGAAATAAAAGAACTGCCTGGATCATAAATGCACGACGTATCCCCTGCACTTGCATAATATTTAGTTTTATATATTTATAGAAAGCAGCCTTGCAGTCTTAATGTATAACATACTTTATTGAAGGATGGAATAAATTGCAGCATGACCTGAATAATATACAGGAAGTACTCCACTTTGAACAGTGTAAACCTCTGATGTAAATATAGATTTTCTCCCAAAACCCTTGCTTCAAATATTTCCATGTAAGAACCCATCCAAGATAATGATAATTACAAGCCACATGCAAAAAATTATTCAAATCTATCCATGTTTACTAAAGTTATCGCATAAACAAGACACAATTCTCAAAATTGGTGATTTTTCAACCAAAAACTATGATTTCCCCCCAAAACCCTTGCTTCAAATATTACCATGTAAGAACCCATCCAAGATAATGATAATTACAAGCCACATGCAAAAAATTATTCAAATCCATCCATGTTTACTAAGTTATTGCATAAACAAAGAAAGTGTGACGGCGGACAGACGGACGGTGGCTATTTCTATATCCCCCACCGCTATCGCGGGGAGTTAAAAATATATATTATTAAATATGGGGGCAGTCGTGATTGTATGGTTGTGGGATTTATAACTACCTATCCAATCAGTGCACATCACCACTAATGTTGTGAGTTCGAATCCGCTTAGACGAGATGTACTTGATACAACATTATGTGATAAAGTTTGTCAGTGACTTACGGCAGGTCAGTGATTTTCTCTGGGTACTCCGATTTTTCAACCAATTTAACTGACCGCCATGATATAAATTAAATATCGTCGAAAGTGGTGTTAAACACCATATGGCATAACCCTAACTCTATCTATTAATTATCCGTTTAACATGATAAATCCAATAAGAAAATAATGAAACTTGTATAAATACACACAATCATATAAATCTGAAAACAAATCAAATACATTTGTACTTTAAATGTTAAATTTCAATTTATATACTGGCATACAAATCATGATTCTCATTCAACCAATCAATTTTCATTCACCATTATATCATATCATACTATCCTGGGTACTCCGGTTTCCTCTACCTGTCTACCATTATAAACATAACCTTATAATTAACTCTAACCCATATTATCTCAACCATACTGATACTGATATAAATCACAAAACTTGCATACAAAAAAACAACACATACAAATTCTAACATTTGGTCAGCAAAAAAATGTAAGATATAAAAACAATAAAGTTAAATGAACAATGAAAGGATTCCTTAAACTATAAATTTTTTTTTCTCCATCAAGCATCTGTAAAGCTCCCCTCATTGGTGGATTGGTTCTGAAAAAAATAATATGATATTAATATTTTCAGCTAAATCGAACAACTTTAGGGGTGAAAGTATTTTTAGTAACTATTTTGATCATGATCAGAAGCTTGAAATTATTATATTTAGGAGATCATAATTGTATTGTATTTTAAGCTTTGTGGATGTAAATCGTCGGTTTTACGATCGCAAAATGTGTTTACCTAGCGACGCATAGCGTAGTTAGGTAAACAGATATTTGCGACTGTAAGTGAAGACACATTGTAAAACATATAATTAATTGATTATAACTCGGAAATATATTGTATGGATATATATTACAGAGCTAAAGAAAGAAATCCAAAAACAGTGACCAAACATATAGTTATGTTAAATTTTATTGATAGGACAAATCTAGAAAAGATACATCTCCATTTATGTAAAAAAAACACCATGGGAACAGAGGAGAATTAGAAGAGAAATAGTACAAAAAAAGTGCAGTTCAAACATTTAGATCTATTGCAAGACTACAATATTATCAAAATTAAAACCTAATTTTATAAGAAGCATTACAGTATGTAAAACATTAGACTCGGAAAGGAACTTACACTTAATATGCAACAAACTAAATATCTCTATATTAAAAATTGATTTAAGACAGCACTTATCTTGCAGTTTTTGATATTTGTTGTTGATATAAACATATCATGTAAAATGTTTTTCATGATCTCATTTCATTAACGAGAAATTACGAAAATTACAAAAGCACATATAAGCAATCAGTGGGGAGGAAATTTATATCCATCAATCAGTGGTGTGATCTAATTAAATAGCAATTAAGCTGCATAATCACCCATGCCCAGTACTTCTCTACTGACCAATATTACAAAAAAAATGTATCTTCATTTATTATACTTTTATTATTTCTACACTTAATATAGAAAACTTTAAAAAGAAAAGAAGAAATGAACCAAAAAAATAAGTCCATGTCACAAAGCTCTGACAAAGGATCATATTTAATATAATTATTTACTCTTGGGAATGTTAGGCATTTTTTCTGCAATTTTTTTTACATAACTATATTCCTTATTAATTGATTTCTCAAAATTTCATTACAGGTACTGTAGCTAATTTGTTTTTGAGGTGAGATCTCTATCAGATATATTTTTTGTAGGTTGACCTTTTAAAATTTGTTTATTTTGATATTATAGTCAACTGTAACTCATGATATCTCACATACATGTAAATCTCTTCTTAAGAAATGTTCTGTATTTGAAGTAGATTGTGTACATGTAATTAAATGTAACAAGTTCATCTAAAGAACCCTTTGTTTCTGTAATAGCCACACACTGTAAATATGGGAGGAGCTCTATTGGTATAAGTGTATGCATGTACAAATAATGTATCATTAACTTACTTTCATTAGTTTTATATATATCAATATGTCCTTTGTGCATGAAATCTAATTTCTGGTTCATCATGGTAGCTTTCATGATCCGATAAAGTTTAATCCCTATAAAATTGCCTCAGGACTAGATTATTTGATAGTAAAATATAATGTTGATGTCTGGCTAGAAGAACATGAAATTGATTACCTCTGATTACATGATGGTGAAATTTGTTGTTGTCTAGCTATAGCTATGTGTTGATCGGTCTGACATTACAGGACATGCAGCAGGTGACATCTGTGGTTTCCAATATTACATGGGGGCAGGAATTATTTCGACTGGTTTGCTATGTTGAAAAGTCACATGGTCATGATCAGTTACATTTGTACATGTATGTGCCTATAACAGCTTATAACCTCAAATCCAATTGTACTTGTTTACCACTTTTACAGAAATGAACCAGCTCTGAAATTATAAAGAAGAAATTTAAGTTATTTTATTCAGTCTCATTTATATATATCATCATACTGTCTTAACAATAAAAAAAAAAAAAAGAGGCTACTGCCCCCTGCCTCCTAATACAAATGTAGTATAGCCAGAAATGAGGTGCCATTTGATAATTTGCATATCTAAGATGGGGACATCATAAGGAAGTCTGCAATTTTCATATGATCTACATTAAAGATATAATTTCTAATTGCATGCATGTTATTTTCTGAACTTGAAAATGATACCTTTGGCTTAAAATAAAAATTTAAGTTAAATCAAGCTGAATTAATAAAATAAATGAAATACAAATTAAATGTTCGAGGTTCCTGGACAAAATGAAAATCGGATGCCTCTAACCTTCATTTGATCTTAAGAGTCTATGTAAAAATGTCTGTAATACATGCAATTGAGACCAATGAGGCAGACTTGGGGTCAATTACTTTCAAATGTAATCGATTACATTACAATTACTTTGCAATTTTCATGATTACATTACATTACGATTACATCAATTTTCAAATGTAATCGATTACATTACTGATTACATTTAATGTCATGACAACCAATATATTAGTGTTTTATGTTATTTTGTCTCGTGTGCATCTGTCCAATATCTCTTCTTTTTTTTAATGTATTTCTTAATCAGAACTATGAATTACAATTCAGTTGTAATGTGATCATTACATACAATAACAAACAGTACATTGTAAATTAATAACAGCAATTCTCATTTTCCTATTTTTCGTAAAATATGTCTTCTCTTATTACTATATATGACCAATATTGATTCCATCTTATACTATTAGTAAATATTATAACATACATTTGCACATTTTAATAATATATATATATCAAATAATTTCAAACATCCTGTGAAAGTCTATTGGGGATAATAAACTAGCAGTTAATTACCTGATAAAATTTGTAATTAAGGTATTATTTATGACACCAAATTATGTAACAATCATCTGTACTAAATTTCACACCATTTGAATGTTTGTCCTTGATATATAATTCAGAAGATAATAAAACAAAAATCATTCTGATTCTAAAAACTTGCTTAAAAATGTACATAATTTCTCAGTCTAGTAAATATGAAAACTAAATCCTTAATTTATGTAAATAGGTTTAATAAAATATCCATTACAAGTTGCATAGTAACCCACAAGTAATGAACAAATTATCATATAATCCAATATTAAAAGGAAAATCAGCACCAAAATAAAATGCAGAAATATCACATATATTATCACATATATCTGAATATCAGATACAAGCCCCATTAGAATATTCTTTAAAAAAAAATCAAAAATTTTACAAATATTACAACTTGTTATTTATCAGTTAATTTGTAATATACATGTATACATGTACGAGCATCATAAATAAATGTTTCTGAAAATTATACTTTACATTTTTATATAATATCTTTATTGAAATTTAAATCTCTTTTTAAACTAAGAAATATGAAAACTAAATCCTTAATTTATATAACTTGTAATGGATATTTTATTAAACTTATTTACATAAATTAAGGATTTAGTTTTCATATTTAGACTGAGAAATTATGTACATTTTTAAACTAAGAAATCTTCATGAGATACCTGTTTTGGTTTATATAAAACATGTCTTTGTCTTATGCGAATCATGAGGACAAGGTGATAGTCTTTCATAGAAGCAATTTCATATATATATGAAATCTTGAAAGTTGAGTCAGATAATTTAAATTTTTAGAGCTTGTTGTGTTTTACACAAGCCGACAAACTGTTTTCACTGAATTTTTGAAACCCTAAAGAAATTGAAATTGAGATATTATTTGTTTGGATATCAAGTTTTAATCAAGTCATAATTTATACTTAATATTTTTTGTAGTCCGAGATTCCTCTGTCGTTTAATGGCTTTTATAAAGTTGCTGTAGCCGTTCAACGTCAGAGCGTAATATATACGGATTACAGCTGATTTGCCTCTCCAGCTCTAGGGTCGGCACGTTTCCACGTTTCGTGACTATCAGATTTTATTTTCTATCAGAAACCCTTATATAAATCGCTTCACCAATCATTTTTCTATTCATTCATAACCATCTTACCCTCAGAAAGTGGTGTTACACTCCATTACAGCACGATTTTGCCTTAGATCCTATTATTCCGCCATTTGACTTCCATTTTTCAAACATTTGTCACGTGACTACGAGAAAACTACGATTACCGCAATGTATCATGGGAGATGATTTGCATATAAACAAACAAACAAATATTTTTATTGCCAATCATAGGTGTCTGTTAAGGCAGAACAATTAACATAAAATTTAATACAGTTGATTATATTGATTGGTAATGATTTTAACAGCAAATTTAGTGAATTACAGATAACCATAAGAAAAAAAAATGTTGTAGTACCTTGTCCAAAAAGGGGGAACGTAACACATGCTCTTTCCGAAGCCCGTTGGTAACACTCTGCCATTGAATCTTTTCTTTCCAACACATTCTGTATTATTTCCTTCTGCTCTGCTTTGATCTGTAGATGGACTGTTTGTCCTGCAGAATACGCTTAAATGTATCGTCTTCCATGTGATTTGAATGTTGTTTACGTA
This sequence comes from Bathymodiolus septemdierum, assembly GCA_963383655.1. Taxonomy (NCBI): domain Eukaryota; kingdom Metazoa; phylum Mollusca; class Bivalvia; order Mytilida; family Modiolidae; genus Bathymodiolus; species Bathymodiolus septemdierum. Next base: position 25,223,808 of record OY726531.1, on the reverse strand, counting down.
TGCAAATAATGCTCCAAATAATTTGGCACGCTGCATTAATTAGCTCCCATCATGCAATGCGTTGCTATCATCATTCAGTTAGTATCGCGAGATCACGTGTGTAGATTCGAAAATGGAAGCTAAAAGGCGGAATAATAGGATCTAAGGCAAAATCGTGCTGTAATGGAGTGTAACACCACTTTCTGAGGGTAAGATGGTTATGAATGAATAGAAAAATGATTGGTGAAGCGATTTATATAAGGGTTTTTGATAGAAAATAAAATCCGATAGCCACGAAACGTGGAAATGTGCCGACCCTAGAGCTGGAGAGGCAAATCCGCTGTAATCCGTATATATTACGCTCTGACGTTGAACGGCTACAGCAACTATATAAAAGCCGTCAAACGACAGAGGAATCTCGGACTATATTTGTTGTAGCTGTGATAGTTTTGATTGCAATTAAGCATATAATAATATCTACATTATTTGTTTAATAAATTTCATGAAGAAAATTCATTTACATAAATCATACATTAAATATCTAAAGACATATATGTTTCAGTTAAGACAAAATAAGTCAAAATGATGAAAAGTAATCTAAATGTAATCAGAAAGTAACCATGATTACAGGGTCAAAATGAATGTAATCAATTACATTACGATTACATGTAATCTAAAAAATGTCCGATTACAGATTACATTCGATTACAACCGATTACGATTACCCCATGTCTGCAATGAGGCTCGACACAAAATTTAACAATGATTGAAATTCTGAATGACATTTGGCGTCAACACAGTATTTTCTTAAATCAATTTGGATTGCTCATTCATAGATGTAATTCTATTGACTAACCTTATATTTCTAGCTTCTAAACTCGAGGCTGTTGTATGTTCGGGACATCAAAGAAATTGTTAAAATTGTCACAAAACATCAAAATGATTTGTATTTTGGTAGCAAATTCAAACTCCGGAAATAGCAATAACTTTCTATTATCGAATCGTTGACGGACACACTGAATTTCCGCATTGTAGGAAAAGTACATCTAATTTTTGGATATGATAATTTTATTGCAAGTAATTAAATCTTGGAGATACAGACAATGGACAAAAGTATTCACACGCTTCCAATTTACCCTATATATTGCATATAAAACTACAGTTTTTCAAAATATTATCTTGAAATCAATTCACGTCCGATTTTAATCATTATTTCATCAAGGAAAGCAGAAAGATATGTAGTTTATAGTAGTAATTTTGAAATAACTTTTTGAAGCATGTAATTCAAATCGCCATGATTTAAACACAAACGTAAATATTTTTTCTACAAAGGTACTATCTATTAAAGCATTGTATTTCGAAAGAAATTAATTCAGTTGTGTGTTTAGCTTGTATATTCTAAAAATGTTTATCATAGAAAATTATTTTGAAATTATACAGTAAAACTACATACAATTCTGTTTTTATTGATACAAAAATTATCGAAATCGGGTGTGAATTGACTTCAGGATAAGCTTCTGAAAAATTGTAGTTTTATATGAAATATATAGGGAAAATTGGAAGCATGCGAATACTTTTGTCCATTGTCTGTACATTTGTATATATTGCCTTATACATCACGTTCTACTAAGTTCAGTGGAAAGAAGAACGATTAACGATCAAGAGGTCACCTTTGTCTTTGTCTTTGCCACCGATTCGATCCTCGTACATGGCGTTTTTATTATGTTTTTTTTTTATTGCTATTGATATACAACTATAGCCAGTTGTATCATCTTAACGCAAACTTTGAATGTAGCTAAATAACAACACAACTTAGTCACATTTTTACTGATGAACCTGGAAATGCAAAAAGTCCCTATCAACCATGCATTTTTGGAATCAGGAGATCAACTACTATCAAATTCAAAGTCATATCTAGGGAATACCTTCCAATTTGAACAATTCACTTTTTAATTAAGATCCTTTCCCTTTTCCAGTGAAATACCTTAATGATTTATCTTTATATTAAAATACGGTTGTCTGACAACGACTTGCATATAAAATATATCCTGAAATACGTCACCAGGACGTAAAAATTACGTTTGAGCTTTTACGTTAACATCAAGACCATATCCGTACGTAACAAAAACGTTCAAACTACAGTGTCACAACGACTTGCATATAACGTATTTTGAATACGTTACCAGGACGTAATAATTACGTTTGAGTTTTGACGTTAGCATCAAGATCATATCCGTACGTAACAAAAACGTTGGAAAGTACGATGTCACAACGTCTTGCATATAGCGTATTCTGAATACGTTACCAGGACGTACAAATTACGTTCGAGCTTTTACGTTAGCATCAAGACCATATCCGTACGTAACAAAAACGTTGGAAAATACGTTGTCACAACGACTTGCATATCACGTATCTAAAATACGTTGTGGCAACGTAATTTTCACGTAAGAAAGGGACCTGACCAAACAGCAACCAAACTGCAACGTTGTGAATACGTAGTTACTAGCTGGGAGGTTTCCTGCAAAAACTCATCACTTCTATCTGTCCAACGACTAACAAATACAAATACAAATACAAATATTTTTTTTTTCAATTAAGGAGCCCTTTCGGACAGAACAATAAACAAAGAATTTAATACAATGATTATGGATTGATTATGTTGATTGGAAGATGACAATATTTTATGAAACAAACAAATCAAAATTTAATCATACCATTGACATAGTAACTGAGATGCTCGAATTTGAAACTTCCTATCGAAACTGGTAGATGGACAAATTTTCTGAAACAAAACAGGAAATGTCATTTATGTAACCTAGAAATTGGAAATGAATTTCATTACCTATTTATTTGTTCATAACCACGAAAAAAGATTATCCCGGAATCCTTCGTTATATAAATTGAAAGGGATGCTATCACTATGTAATGTAACGGTATCAGTGGTTTTTTTCTAAAAAAAAATATTCTGATTCTCAATGTTGCTGAAAAAAATATTCTGATTTCGGAGGAGAAAAAAAACAAATAATCTGATTCAGAGTTTTTGACATATAACCTAATGTTAAATTCTGGAGAAAAAATATATTCTAACTCTCGTGTTGTCCGAAAAAACATTTCTGAACGAAACAAAAAACCATAACCCCCCACCCCTAAATGGTCGGTCCCTTAAATGACACTCAAAAGAAAATAAATACCACAAAATCATACACAAATTTTGTATTACAAAAATTGCCCCTCAAAGATGGGTGAAAACATATATACATATATATTGTACACAGTACATGTAACATAGTAACAATAAGATTTAAAGAGAGGGAGGGTGGGTTGAAAAATCCCTGGAAAATTAGCTGACCGACTAAATTTGTCAACAATGTTTTTGTAACACAAAAGCGCCCTCTGGCAGTATTTACACATAACTGATATACATATACACATACGTTGCACTAACTAACTCCATAGTGTGCTTGCTGGAGTTATCTCTCTTTAAACAAGTTTTAAATCGACTTATACTGCTTTCCAAAAATATATTTATTTATTCAAATATATTTTAATATACTGCCATGTGTAGTATAAATGTTTACACTCTTGCCACGAACTGCACGTGACGATGTTCGAGTCAAGCTACCCTGTTTGTATATTGTTGTAAATTTCTAATTGCTGTTGTCAATTTCAATGTACATTGTATTGAGTTTACATGTATTAATGTTGATATTGAAACAGTAGCAACTACTGTTATTTAGGAATGGTACTGACACTTAACGGTAATTTCAATTTGGCTATAAATACCCTAATGGAAAAAGCCAGAAAAGCTAATTTTAAAATCAAGAAAACCATTGTAGACTTCTGGAAAAATTATTTGATTCCTTAGTCACTCCTATTCTTACATATGGTAGTGAAGTTTGGGGTGTCGATTCTACATTTAAAGATTCAGATCCATTTGAAAAACTACATATTAAATTTATCAAAGAGATACTAGGAATTCATTGTAAAGCATCTAATGATGGATGTCGAGCTGAACTTAACAGAACCCCTTTGAAGAGTAAACTATTATTTTCAATATTTAACTTTATGAATCATTTAATTTCTTCAAAAAACACTTTTAGTATATGATATATATATCAAGTCTAGAGAAACAAATCCTTGGGTAAAAAAGGTAAAAAACTTATTAAATGGCCTTGGCCATTCTTACATCATAAATAATATTAATTCTATTAAACTTAATTTAAATACAATAAAACAAAGAATACACTATCAATGTTTGCAAACTCAAAATGCAAACATATGTGATTCTCAAAAACTCAACTTTTTCCAGAGTGTCTACAATATGGGTCAAAGACCACCTTATGTGGATGTTTTAAACAATAGATGTGATAGAGCAGCAATTTGTAGAATCCGTATAAGTGCTCATCCATTAATGATTGAACGAGGAAGACATTTAAACATACCTAGAACAGAGAGGTATTGTTTATTATGTAAATCAAATCAAATTGAAGATGAAAAACATATTCTCCTACATTGTAAAAAATTCAATACTCAAAGAAACATATTTAATGAAAAAATATCAAATATACTTGAAAATGCAAGTTATAAAAATGCTAACAACAAAATAAGTTTTTTGTTTAATAATAAGTCATACTCAATTCTTAGATTGACTTCCTCTTTCATATCAAACTGTTTGAATATAAGAAAAGATTTGCTATAATTATTATAGCGTTTTATATTGTAACTATTATGATTTGTTCCACTACAAGCATATAATGTTATTGTGTATTATCATATATTCTGAGCCTTAACCATTTATTGTTGATGAGTTTGTGCTAATAAAGTATTTGATTTGATTTGTATTTATGTTGTAAATGTCTAACTACTGTCGTCGATTTCTATGTATTTGTTTGATGTTTTGACCCCTTGTACACTGTATAGTGCCTGGGGATAATACAGTATTTGTTTGTTTATTTGTTTAGTAATAGTTGCATTCTAATGTATGCTATATAACAAGCACAGTGATCCATCAGTTGTAAAATAATAATGGTCGAACGTCAGAGAGGATTTATATAAAAATATATATACACCATACACATAAGTTTACACTTGAATTCTTTTCATTAAATAGTTATTATTATGTATCATTTATTTATCAATTTATCATTATTATTATTATTATTTTCTTAGATTTGTATGTTATGCACAGGGGCGGATCCAGGATTTCAAGTTGGGGGGGGGGGGGGGGGGGGGGGGGCGCACATAAAATAAAAAAATTGTGTCGGGCGGAGGGAGGCGCGACTTGGAAAATAGCCCTTAGGACAAACCTCACTCCCATATAACAATTTAGTTCTAGTTTCTGTTAATGACATCAACAGTTTTATCACTACATTGTATATTAGTAATAATGATATTTTCATTTGAAAGTAACCAAATAAATTTAAATTTGTTATCCAATGATGCAAAATTTTTTGCAAATATCTGAGATTTGCTGCATAGCTTCAGTTCTAAATGAATTTAAAATGAGACACTGCAGTAGAAAATGTATTTCATCCTCTATTTCTAATTTGCATAGTTTACAAATTCGTTCATTCAGTGGTATGTTCTGGTGTCTCCCCTTTTCAATTTCTAAGTTATGTGCACTTATTCTAAATCTAATCAATATGTTTCTGTTAAAATTATCTAAATCAAGATAAGATTCAAATGCATAATTATTTTTGAAAAGTCTATATGTGCGCAATTTATTTTCATATTGCTTTCCAGGTCTAAAATTTCAGTTTTCCAAACTGCATTATATTTAGGTTTAAGTTTTGAATAAAAGTATGATTTTATATTTCTTTTTGTAGTCAATATCGACTTAGCGCTTATATTAAGATACTTAAGTATGGTATCAATGCTTGCATACCAACTTTTTCGACGAAGTCTTATACGATCGCTTTTGACCTACTTTTGCTATGGACGCTGCTGCCTAGCAATTTTAAAGATGAAAATATTTTCTAACTTTTTGATTGGAGAATAATACAAATTTGGTAGGAGTTCGGAGAACGGAGTTAAAATGCTTGCAGTGATTTTTCGACTGTGTTTATTTGGGCCGAATATCGGCCCCAGTCCCAATGTGAAAAAAGTTTTTTCCCCAATTTTACGGGGGGAAATTCCCAATAGCGTGGTGATAAAATTATTCGTAAAAACTGGTTAATAAAAGCTTTTTCAAATGACATGTTCACGCTTATGATCTGGTTTCTATTTGTTTTTATTAACCAAGCGAAATACTACACACAAGATATCGGGAACTAGTACAGTATATTGGTCGCTTGATTTGTTTACCGGACTGCGATAAAACTTCAGAAAACGAAAGCGGAAATATGTAGTATTTGGAATAAATGTTTATTTAAATAATTGATATAAAATTTTAATATAAAAACAGTAAATAGGTCATGTGATTTGTTAAAAATAAAAATGTCATGATGTTGCATAATTTGCTAAGAAATTGACCAGTAATGATGGAAGCAACTTGAATTAAAAAAAGTTTTTGCTTCCCCCAGGAGAAAAATGAGGTTGATGACGTTAATAAAGCTAGTGAAACTGTTTGTGCTTTGAAGTGAGTCCGACCCACTACTATCGTCTATCTAATCCCATTATAAAAAACTATTCCAGATATTCCAATACTCAATAGATTAATAAAAATTAGAAATTGGAATGAAACATTGTTTTCATATGGAGTGAAATCAAGTGTGACATAAATAGTAAAATATCCTTCAAAAAATATTTGTACCTTTGAAAAAAAACATGAATCATAAGAATTTCATTATAAAATGAATAGTAACAAACATAAGCTAAGACATGATTGTTTAATGTTTCATGTAGTTTAAAAATAAATAATAAGTTCTATGGATGTTGAAATATAAATGTCTTGATAGAGATATCCCTTATTCATGTATGTATCTGTATGGTTTTTTTATTAGAATAAAAATGATAAATTAATATATATTAGTTCTCCATACTCTAATCAAAGTTTACCTGCAGTTACTAGTAATGAGTTTTTGTTTATACACCCTAAGCCCCAATGTTTGCACATTGTTTATACAATAATTACAGCTATTCCCACTTGAAATTTGAGATTTCTTTAATGAATTTAAAAATAAATGGGATTAGGTGGAGTCAACCCTACCGGTCACCGACACTAAGTCCTGATACACCATGCCCAGAAGCTGAACGCCTTGTTACCACTGCGAATGTCCTCATGTAACACATTTATGTGTCGGAGTGTTATCAATAAAATCTTGTGAAAAAATCTTGTGAATGTCACTCCAAAAACAGCCAATTCAAATTCTTTATTACCTAACACAGCTTCAAATGACATCCAACAACATGTAAATAGTGCAAATAGTGGTGATGTTGATATTCGCAATCTGACTATCACTCTGATTCGGACAGTTGTGCTCCAGAGGTCATGGTACCAGATGCCAGGGTGTTCTGTTCAATGAAAAATGAACAAAAAACCCATGGCTATATGACAGTGTGACACCAAGGGTATTTAAGTAAGTTTTGTGAACTGTTTTGTGGTCATTCTTCCTCACCACAAAAATTTGTTACTGTTGGCATAACCTTGGTACAGTATGATTGCTATTCTATTGCTGGACCTCCAAACTAATAATGTATTGTTCTCCCCATTTTTTCCATTCACATCATATACGCGCTAATTTTCTCAATTATAAGGGACCGGACCCCAGATACAAATGAGTAGAAAAATCACTGACTTGTAATAACCATGTCGGATTTAAAGCACTCTGTAATAAGCATGTCGGATTTAAGGCACTTGTAATAAGCAAGTCATTTAGTAGTTTGCTGATTGGTTGCGTCCGTCGTCCCACGCCCCGCACAGACAAAGGGAGTTCGAGAACTGATAATATGATTACTTCAGTTTAATGATATATCTGTATACAATATATCAAACTTTAAATTTAAACGATATTCTCTTTAACCAAAGTATTATATGTCGTAAAGTTGTATTTTCAATGTATTATGTAATCTTCAGGTGAGCGACTGGGGGTATTAAATTCTGAGAAAGTGCCATTGCATCTATTACATATTAAGAAGTTATTGTTGAAGCCATGATTTTTTTTTAGATTTTACCACGGATAGGAAATAATATATACCCCCTTTTTTTTTTTTTTTTTTAGCTCATCTGACTGTCCGCACACAATTACTAAAAATATTCTCCTCTGAAACCACTTGGCCACTTGAGACCAAACTTTGGTGGAATGGACCGTGGGTGATCCCCTTCCAAAATTGTGTCCGGCAGTCCCAACCTCCAACCAACATGGTAGCTGTTACTAAAAATAAAAAAGGGAGATGAAATTCAAAAAATCTTCATCTCTGAAACTACTGGGCCAATTGGATCTAAACTTTGCTTAGTCCTTTGATGACCCCCTTTCAAAATTGTGTCCGGCAATCCAGACATCCAACCAACATGGCCACTGTTGCTAAAAACAGAAAAGGTGGATGAAATTTTAATTGTTTTCCTCTTAAACTACTGGGCCAATCATGGATTCAAGCTTTGCTAAAATAATCCTTTGGTGATCCCCTTTCAAAATTTGGTCTGGCAGTCCCGTCCTCGGGCCAAGATCAGTGGACGATGATACTATTCGTGTCGATATTGTATTCCGTTAGTATACTGATTAGCGAGTAACATTTACAATACACATTCAAATATGTCTTTAGGCGAAACTAGGAAACTTTTACAACATAGTAGGAAAATCGCTGACGAAGCGGACGATAGCACCAATATCAGTGTTCTTTTGAATACGATTTTGAAACTTGTCTCAAGTATAGATGTTAGACTGCAAGGTGTCGAAAAGAGCGTAGGAAAAACTATAATTACCTCACTAAGCAGTCGCGTAGTTTCAGTTGAAAAAAAACATAATAAATTGTCAGGCGAAAATTACAGAAGTCGAAAATAGCGTACAAGGAGTTGGAAACTTATTTGTCAACTTGAAATCGGACTGTGATAAAAACAAATCAGAAATAACAAAAGTTGGAAAAAAGTTTGATAGTTTGAAACCGTACTGTGAAAAAAACCAAATCTGAAATAGCAAAGGTTTCTGATCAACTCGAAGCGTTGGTAAATCAGGAGAGTTCTAATAACCAGTGTAACTGCCAAGGACATATGAAAACTCTACAAAATTCTATTCTCGATTTCCAATGCCGATCCATGAAAAATAACCTGATATTTACCGGTTTTTATGAAGTAAGAGACGAAAATACAGAAGAACTTCTCAGACATTTTCTATACAAAGAAATTGGAATTGATTTCCGTATTGATTTCGGAAATGTGCATCGGTTTAGTCACAAACCGAGAGGGAAACGACCCATTGTGGCTAGATTCATACATTTCAATGACTTACAGTATGCGTTGAACAACGCTTACCGGCTCCGTAATACACCATACGGTATACGACAACAATTTCCCCGGGAAATTGAAGACAGGCGTAGGGAACTTTACCCTATTCAGAAACACAGGGACTAGGTGCGTCCGGAAAAAAAAAAAAAAAAAAATACTATATAATACTACAAGGTGGCGAACTCACTTGCTTCCCTTTTTTTAAGTCGTCGTGTTAAATTGATCGTAACTTCGGAACGCCTTAATATTTTCAAAAAATGAACAATCTGTTTCAGCCAATCAAAAAGCCCGTTAGAACTCTCTCAATTTTCATGTCTATGGCATTTGTCAAGGATGCAAATGGGATTTCTTTCAAAAACAGACTTAAAGGACATATAAATTGGCGTAAGGTAAGAAATTTTATCATAATTTGAATGGATGAAAGTATTTAGCTAGTCAAAATGACTCGTTTACGCATGGGAAAGTCTATACACAGATGGGAAGTGGTCATCCCAGCGTTTGTACGACTTCGGATTTTCACGCCGTTTTGTTTTGGTTCGTGTATGATACCTCAGCAGTTCGGAGGCCTACACTAACAATGGGGTCTCTTTGGGAAGGAAAATTACTTGACTTTCGACTGGTGGAAACATTTTTTGAAAATATTAAGGCGTTCCGAAGTTACGATCAATTTAACACGACGACTTAAAAAAATAGAAGCATGTGAGTTCGCCCCCTTGTAGTATTATATAGTTTTTTTTTGTTTTTGTTATTTTTGTTTTTGTTATTTCGGACGCACCTAGCCCCTGTGTTCAGAAAGAGGCAAAACGACAAGGTAAAAGGGTAGCACTAATCCGAGATCGACTGTATATAGAAAATGAATTGTATGTACCAGCTGAGGAAATTGATGAAGCTGGAGACTTTGATACACCGCTGCAACCGCATAATGTCTGGTCAACACCAAGAAACAGTGGAGATAGAAGACCACCAAAACGGCAACGCGTGAGCTCGACGACCCCTGAGCGAGGATAGGGGTGCCAAAGAGAACAATCCCAAATATCTCAAACTCTCTCTTTTGTTGATGAAGACTTTACTGTCATTAATAACAATAGTGTATATAAAAAAGATTGTATTACTTTTGATGATCATACTTCTGTTGATAATAATTTTGTTCATAATTCTTTTGCTGATAATATTGTTGTTGACAATACTTTTGTTGGTAACACTTGTTTCTGTATCTGATCAACAAGTTAACATTTTACTTTCAGATGATTCTATTGACTTATGTAATTACTTTAATGATAGCCAAAATAGTAGATCAAATATATGTAACGGTAGTATTGAATTTATTGATGATCAGTTCTCACCAGATAATTCCAGCTCATGTAGTAGTAGTAGTAATGCAGAAGATAGTTTAAACTGTACCGTTAAAAATTAACGTAATTTAAATGTTCTTAGCTTGAACTGTTGTGGTGTAAAATTACGTTTACAGTATCCAGAATTTTGTGAACTTATTAAAAAAAAAATGATATAGTTTGTTTACAAGAAACAAAAACTGACGATATTGATAAGATTGATCTCGAAGGGTATACTTTTAAAATGAAAAATTGAAAAAAATTTGGTAGAATATCAGGCGGAATTATCCTAGGTTACAAAGATCATCTAGAAAATTATATTGAACCTTTAGAGACAGAGTCAAATTATATATTTTGGTTTAAGGTTTCATCAAAATTATTTAACTTAAGTGATGACCTCATCTTTGGTATAGTTTATATCCAACCGGAAGGTTCTTCTTACCTTTCCCCAGATGCATTTGACCAAGTTGAAAATGAATATCGTGTTTTATCTCAAAATTACAAATATATCTGTTTGCTTGGGGATTTTAACAGTAGAACTGCAGATGACCCCGATTTTATTGAAATTTTCATTAATGAGCATGAACTAGATTTTACCCAATTTGTAGAAAACGATTTAGCAATTTTAGACACACTAAAAATAGATCGAAAAAGAAAAAGTATGGATGATGTTAAAAATAGATCAGGTAATATTTTGCTAGAACTTTGTAGAGGTAATAATCTATTTATTGTGAACGGTCGCATTGGTGATGATTATCTAGAAAGTGGAAGGTTAACTTGTAGAAACTCTAGTGTTGTTGACTATTATATTTGTTCGCCATGCTTTTTTGAATATTTTTGTAATTTTAAAGTTGTAGATTTTTCCCGTTTGTATTCTGATGTCCATTCCCCTCTTGTTGCAACTCTTCAATTTAATGAAAAAGCCGCAGGCCACGATCAATTTCAAAGCTCCGATCACACAATAGATGGGAGAATTAAAAAAATGGGACAATAAAAAATGTTTAACCTTTCAGGACAATGTAGATAAAGAAAATGTAAATGGACTTTACAATGAGCTCACAAACTCAATAAGTGAAAATATAACTAAAGACAATATAAACGCATCTGTTAAAAAACTTTGTGATATCTTTGTTGACAGTGCTCAAACGACATTCGGTACCTATAAAAATAAACGTAAACATTTAAACAGAAAACCGAAGGGAGATAAACCCTGGTTTAATTACGAATGTAAATTTGCCAGAAAAAACTATAGGAAACTTAAAAGGAAATTTAAAAAGAAAAGGACGGTCACCCTTAAACAAAAAGTAACGGCGGCTGAAAAGCATTATACAAATACACTTGATAAGAATAGTAAAAATTACCGGAAAAAAATGAGGGAGGAGCTAAAAATTTTAAAAACATCTGATCCGAAGGAGTATTGGAAAATTTTAAACAGGGGTGGGGAGAAAAAACAACCCGATATTCCTATGGAAGATTTGTTCAATTTTTAAAAAAATTTAAACACGGCGCCCGATTTGCCAACTCGGGAGGAAGAACATTTAAATCATGAACCTTTGGATAATGTTAATTTTGAACAGTTAAATGAGGGTATCAATACTTATATTTCACAGGAAGAAATACTTTCTTGTATCAAGAAACTCAAAAACAATAAAGCTAGAGGGGAAGATCACATAATAAACGAATATATTAAATCAACATTGGGCCTGTTCTTGCCAATTTACGAGAAGATATTTAATTTAATTTTTGAAACAGGCTTTTTACCAGATATTTGGCTGATAGGGAGTATTAAACCGATATATAAGAATAAAGGCAATCCTTTAGATCCCAAAAACTTCCCTCCAATTACCATTCTTAGTTGTCTTGGCAAACTGTTAACTGCTATTTTAAATGAAAGACTACGGGTGTTCTCAGAAGAAATTTTTTGTTAGAGGAAAACCAATTTGGATTTAGGAAATCATACTCGACTACAGACAGTATTTTTACATTATTTTCATTTTTCAAAATTTTAAAAAGTAAAAAGAAGAAATTATTTTGTGCGTATGTCGACTTTGAGAAGGCGTTTGACACTGTCTGGAGAGTAGCACTGTGGTATAAACTTCTATTAATTATAAACGGGAAAATGTACAATGTTATTTTAAACATGTATAATGATGTTAAATCTTGCATAAATTATAATAATTGTAAATCAGCTTACTTTTCTTGTGATATAGGAATGAGACAAGGTGAAAATCTGTCCCCTTTTCTGTTTGCATTGTTCTTAAACGATTTACAAAGCTTCTTGGAAAAAGAAAACCTACCAGGTCTTAAAACAATTTCAGAAAAAATTGAAGACATTTAAATATTTATTTGAAACTTTTCGTTTTATTGTATGCAGACGATACTGTTATTATGGCTGAATCACGCGAAGATCTACAAGCTCAATTGAAAGTTTTTGGAGAATACTGCAAAAAATGGAAATTGAAAGTAAATGCAGAAAAAACTAATTCATTTTTTCTAGAGGACGACCTCTTGTAGATATACATTTTTCATTAAATGGATCTGAAATAGAAATTGTAAACGAATTTAATTACCTCGGAATACTTTTAAACAGAACTAGAAATTTCAATAAAGCAATCACAAAGCAAGCAGAAAAGACCAAACAGGCTATGCATGAAGTTTTAAAAAGAGGACGCACTCATAACTTATCTGTTGAATGCCAACTCGAACTATTTGATAAAATGGTTAAACCTATACTTCTTTATGGGTCGGAAATTTGGGGATATAGTAAAAATATTGATTGTCTGAAAAAAATACATTTACAATTTTGTAAATTACTATTGAAATTAAAATCATCGACACCAAATTATATGATTTATGGGGAACTGGGGCGATTTCCTATCGAAATTGATATCAAAATAAGGATGGTGTCATTTTGGGCTAGACTTTTATTGGGGAAAGAAACAAAACTCTCGTACTTATCATATAAACTTTTATACACTCTTTCTATTGAAGAAAATGTTCACTTCGTCTGGATTAAATATTTAAAAGAACTTTTCGATGAAACAGGCTACTCTAGTATTTGGATAAATCAAGATATTCCAAATTCTAATTGGTTAATTTCGAGTATCAAATTACGCCTGCATGATCAATTTAAACAGGGCTGGTACTCCCTAATTGAACACTCTCCAAAAGCATTGAATTATAGAATATTTAAAGAAAATTTCGAATTTGAAAATTACTTTAGAGTTTTAGAAGACAAGGACATTTATACCCTATGCAAATTCAGAACTACCAATCATAAATTACCTATAAAAACTGGTCGGTGGAATAATATTGACCGTGTCAATAGAATATGTACAAAATGTGACAATATAACTATTGGAGATGAATACCATTACATACTGGAATGTGAACATTTTTCAAACTTTAGAAATAGGTTCATTGTTACAAATTTACGAGAAAGACCAAATATTCTTAAATTTAAACAAATCATGAGTGCTTATCAAAAACAAAATTTAGAAAAATTATGTAAATTTATACGAAATATAAATAAATCTTTTGTTCTCTAGGCTGTCTCACACCAATGTCTTTGTTGTATATACTGTATATATGTTTATATCTATTCTGTATTTGTTATATGTATATTTATGTCTTCTCTGTACCGTTGTATATGGTTTATGAGAATAAAGATGATTGATTGATTGATTGATTAACGATTCCTTGCACATTAAGTAGGATGCAAGGTTTTACATGTCTTATAAAATCCTATAAAATCAATATGCTTAGGTTATTTCAGTGAAATACTGTTCGTAGAAGAATATAATATTTGTGCTTCGTCGTACATCTTTTTTTTTTAAAGATAGTTCTTGTTTTAAATATGGAAAAATAGTCTGGAATGTTTCTATGAACTGAGGTTCACACACAATGGATATCAATTTGGTATATACTGAACAAGATTAAATGTAAACAAAGCATTATCCAGTTCCAATGGAAATGCTTGCATAACATTGTCTATTCAGAATATAGATTACAAAAAATGGGAAAATCAAATGGTCAATGTCATTTTTGTAAAAATGAAATAGAGTTCCTTATGCATTTGTTTTACAGGTGTAATAAAATTAAACATGTCTTAGATGAATTAAAACACATTTTTAATAGCATTTTTGAAAAAAAGATAGTACTTGTTGAGGAAAACTTAATCATTGGGGTGTATGAGGGAGAAATAACGGAAGATCTACTTTTAATGAATTTAGTAATTTGTATATTAAAATGGGTAATTTGGAAAACAAGAAATTTTATAAAATATAATAAAAGCATTTACAGGGAAGCAATAGTTATCACAAATCTCAAAAATGAACTCAGAAGTAATATACAAATGATGATTAAGAACCCAGAAGTTCGAAACTTATATAATATTAGGAAACTACAGTTATTATTGGATACATTATGAATTTAGTTGTATTAATAATTCCTTTCATTGTTTACTGTGTAAAAATGTGCTTATAAATTGAATATGAGAGATACAATATGATTTATTTGCTTATGGTATTGTATTCTTACTACAACTGTACCAGTATTTATTTATTTAATTATACTGTTCATTGTAAATATTTGTAAACCTTTGAGGTTTCCTGGCACCCAGAGGTAAATTGTTCACAGGTGTAATATAGATATAATAATAAAAAAAAAAAAAGTTCTTGTTTTGTTTTGTTTATGTAGGGCTTCTGAAAGGAGTAGACACTCAGATAGTAAAGTTGATGAAGTATTAATTTTAGATAAGCGGACCCAATATTTTGTCATGTTTAGAAGAATTTCCAGAAAGAGGGGATATCTTCCAAGCTCACCCAAGATGACCTAATTACATCTCCTAATACACTAACATAAGCAAAATATTTCATGTTATAACACTTTATTAAAAATAACAAAAACAACAGTAAAAAAATGGATCTCTTCTTCTGTAAAAGAAAACTTAAAAACGAAGGTAAAAAATGAGTTATAACAACAATAAATGACCTAATACTTAAGTCTGTATAAAATTAAAACATAAAAACAATTGAATATAAATTTCTGCAATTCTTTTCGAAAAGTACTCACACTTATGTATTCATGAGTTAACTACATCAATAAAAAATATGTCATACGAATTGTCTGAAATGAAACTTTACATACAGTATTGTACCATATACATTTTTTTTGTATTTATGAACAAATGTCTTTTTTCCTATTATATATATACTAGTCAAAAAAAGAAACGTTACATCAGTTTTTCATATTTTTTGTTCAGCAGGTGCTCCATACATATGTTTTTAATTAATTAATATAAAAATTAGGTTATTAGCCCATCGATTCCGGCATTGTTATTTTTTTTACAGAATGACGTTACGTCAGTTTCACGTTTTTCATAATTTCGATAATTTAAAATGAATGCAGGTGTGCTCGATTAGAATTAAAGGTCATACACTGTGTCGTTTGCAATTGTAAACAAAAGGCCACTTCAACAAACATTTTTTCTACACGCAAGACTATGCCCCGCTTACTCCAAAATGAAAGGGAACGTGCCGTTGGGATGTTTCAAGCTGGAATGACACACACAGAGATAACAAACCATTTTAATTGCTCAAGAATGACCATTTACAGATTGCTCGTTCGTGTAAGGGCAACCGCCACAACATCTGATCGTCGACGTAGTGGTAGAACACGAGAAACGACGTTACGTCAAGATAGACACATCACACTAATCCACTTACGTAATCGCTTTGTTACTGCTGTGGACACAGCAAGGCGAACCCCTGGTATACGTAACAACAGAATTTCTGACCAAACAGTTCGTAATCGGTTGCGTCAGTCTGGTCTCCGTTCACGTCGCCCTCTCAAAGGTATGGAGTTAAAACGTCGACACAGGATTGCTAGACTTCAATGGGCACGTGCACGTCTTCGATGGAGGCAAAACACTTGGCAGAACATTTTGTTTTCTGATGAATCCAAGCTTAATTTGAAATTTAGCGACGGAAGAGTGCGTATTTATCGTCGTCGTAGGGAACGTTTCGCTGATGGTTGTGTAAAGGAAACCGACCGATTAGGAGGCAGTGGTGTAATGGTATGAGGTGGAATTAGTCATGTTGGAAAGACTAACCTTAAAATAGTGGTTGGAAACTTAAATGGCATTCGTTATCGTGACGAAATCTTGGCTCCAATTGTACTCCTGTTTATTCGAACACATCACTTCAATCATAACGCTAGATGCCATATTTCACGTGTTGCCATGAACTTCCTTAATGATAACCACATTCGCACTCTACCTTGGCCGGCATTATCACCAGACTTAAATCCCATCGAACATTTCTGGGATGAGCTTGGAAGACACGTCCGTAGACGAGTTAATCCCCCTGAATCTATTGATCATCTTCAAAGGGCACTCACAGATGAGTGGAACAACATTCCACAGGCATTTTTCATGCGTCTGATAGGATCTATGCGCCGTAGGTGTCTAGCTGTCATCAATGCAAGAGGAGGACACACACGCCATTAAACTGTTATTTACGTTTTTAAGGTGTTACGTTTTGTTGCGCTCCCTTACAGTTAAAGTTGAACTGAAATGAATTCTGTGCACATGTCTATGTTCATAATGACATAAAGACTTGAAAACAATAATTTATCATAAAATATTGTTTGTATTAAAAATGTTATAAAAATAGAAAGAGGTGTAACGTTTCTTTTTTTGACTAGTATATTATATATAAAGCTCTCTTTTTTCCAAAAATTCTACCAAAGTCATTTCTGGTCCGATTTTCATAACATTTTCACCATTAAAATTCAATTTTAATATAGTTTCCTACAGTAATTTTGAAATAATTTTGCAATTTTTGAATAACAGTAAGTTAAACTCAAAATTTAAAATTCTAAGTTCAAATTTAACATAGTATATAGTAAATTATGACGTCAGAAATTCAAATTTGTGTTCAACTCATAAATACTTGAATACAGTTACACGGTGTATATCCATAACGGAACCTTCGGGATGAACATCGACGTTACGCGATTCTTGGGAAACAAGTAACGGATCCTTTGTGATGAAAAGGATGTCAGCAAGTGGGAAAGCCACATAATAATGAATAGCTGCAAGGAGGGAAGGTAAATATATCGTATATTTTGCTCTCACGGAACTCTCTGATGTATGATTCAATCCAAAACCAAAAACCATTCACATACGTCTGCTGAAAATGCGTTTCGCTCGCTTTCCAACGAGATGACTGTCAATGTAAAGTGAAATTTCAGACATATTTTTTATGAATAAAATTTGCTTTTTTCCACCTTTTAACTCTCAAATTTTGACAATTATTAAAAGAAGAAACCTAAATGCACCAACTCCTAACCCAGTCTTCAGTTAATAATCCTTTAAAGCCCATTAAATTCGATTTTTAATGGAAAAGGTTCGTAACGGCACCTTTACGATTTATAGAAAACGTGTTAAAATGTGGCACCGCGACCTTCGCAACTTGGAGGCAACGAACTCTTTACGACAATAATACTAAATACTTTATAAGCACAAACTCATTTATAATAAATGGTTAGGGCCCATATACAATGTATTATGTACACTGATTATGTAACAGTATGACAAGTTTGTGAAGTATGGTTTTACATCAAATAAAATATATATATGACAATATCAAAAAAAAATTATGCATAATATACATAATGTATTTCACATCAGACTACAGTCCTGGAACATAATTATTCGTCACCCTCGATTTTACGCTATATATTTCATATAAAACCACATTTTTCAAAAAAAATTGTTTTGAAGTCATTTCTAAACGGATTTTGATCATTTTTGCACCAGAAGAAGCAGAAATATTTAAAGATTATTTGTTTATTTTAGCACGATTTTCCGTCAGATTGCCTTAAGGGGGTACCATACACTTACAGGGAGATAACTCTTTAAATTCAGTTGAACGTTTTGATCATATGATGTTTGTATGCAGGTTTCAAGTATCTCGGTGATCAAAACCACAGAGAGAAAAGCTGCTATTTGGCTAGTGAATTTATAGCTCTGAGTCTGTTGGTTGGAATATGTTAAAATTTTAATATTTATTAGAGTGGATATATTCAAACACACTGCCAAAAAAAAAATAAGAAAATTAAACGAGCAGATCAAATTTTACCTGAAGTGTACGGTACCACCTTAAGGAGGCTTGTAGCTGCAAAGCCCTTCCCTTTTCGGAAAAAAAATCATTTTTCCCCTTCATTGTTTTTTTCACATTTTAGAAGAAAATTACCGAAAATATATCTCCTCTCATTATATCTTTCTTTTTGGGAATTTTCGTCTTGAAATGTAAAAAAAACAAAAAAAACAAAAAAAACCAATATAAAAAAGATAAAAAAATGTTGTTTTTTTCAAAAAGGGGGGGGGGGGGGTAAGGCTTTGCGGCTACAATCCGCTGTGATTTCGACAATAAATATATTTTATCGATATCCCCTCCTGGATATCAAAGGGTGACAAGTCAGAAAAAGGGTATTTTAGTTACATTCTGCATTTTAATTTAATTCTAAATATAAATATTGTAGGTGGAAGTAACCCTTAATTAACCTGCATTAACTAAGAAATAAAAAGTTTATTCACAAGTTAAAACTTTTCTTACAAATACGATGACGGGGTTTCTAGTAAAAAAAATAGCCAAATATAGTGTTTAATATACCTGTTTAGGATATATTAAATTGGGCCAGTTTTCAATCCTTCAGACCGCCACGATATAGCTGAAATACTGCTGAAAGTGGCGTTAAACCCCGTTCAATCAATCAATCAATCATGGTTGCTAATGTGATAATAGCTGAGTTCCGTGACACTTATTATACAGTTCCTAGACATCTTTGATCGTATTAAATCGTAAAATTAAAAAGAGACCGGTTTTTCAACTTACCTCAAAAATCTACCAAGGATCCGTTACTTGTTCCCCAAGAATCGCGTAACGTCGATGTTCATCCCGAAGGTTCCGTTATGGATATACACCGGGAGTTAACAGTAAAATCATATTAAAATTATTGCATAAAACTGTATAGAATTCTGTGTTTTATAGTGAAAACCTGATCAAATTCGGACCAGAAATGACTTTGCTAGAATTTTTGAGAAAAAAAAGAGAGTATTACATGTAATATATAGAGAAAAAGATATTGGTTCATAAATATATGACACCATATTGTACATGTATTAATGCTGACAAATTGTAAACTGGTAAGATTAGTCAGAGTTATAACAAGCACAACTTGTAGACTGGTAAGATTAGTCAGAGTTATAACAAGCACAACTTGTAGACTGGTAAGATTAGTCAGAGTTATAACAAGCACAACTTGTAGACTGGTAAGATCAGTCAGAGTTATAACAAGCACAACTTGTAGACTGGTAAGATCAGTCAGAGTTATAACAAGCACAACTTGTAGACTGGTAAGATTAGTTAGAGTTATAACAAGCACAACTTGTAGACTGGTAAGATTAGTCAGAGTTATAACAAGCACAACTTGTAGACTGGTAAGATTAGTCAGAGTTATAACAAGTACAACTTGTAGACTGGTAAGATTAGTCAGAGTTATAACAAGCACAACTTGTAGACTGGTAAGATTAGTCGGAGTTATAACAAGCACAACTTGTAGACTGGTAAGATTAGTCAGAGTTATAACAAGCACAACTTGTAGACTGGTAAGATTAGTCAGAGTTATAACAAGCACAACTTGTAGACTGGTAAGATTAGTCAGAGTTATAACAAGCACAACTTGTAGACTGGTAAGATTAGTCAGAGTTATAACAAGCACAACTTGTAGACTGGTAAGATTAGTCAGAGTTATAACAAGCACAACTTGTAGTGTCGGTAGTAAGTACACCTTGTTACTTGTAAAACTGTGAACGTTAATGTTTTACATACTTGGTATGATAGGACAAACTGCTTCTCCACTTAAAAGTTTTGCCACAAGTACTGCAGTGAAATTGACGTCCACCATGTGCCCCACGGGAATGATCTTGTAGATTTTTCTTTGTCTTAAATGAATTATTGTATAAGTCACAAACAAACTCGGAATCTATGGAATTATTGTTTCCATCGGATCCATTTGATTTGCAGCGTTTGTTATGCATGATCAGTGAAGATTTATAGTTAAATGCTTTGCCGCATGTTTCACACGTCACTTTCAAGGCGCTGTGGTGGCTAGAAAGATGTCGCCTAAAATTCCATAGGTGGTGGAACCCCTTATTGCACACGGCGCAGGTGAATCTAAACTTTTGCTGGTGTTTAATTTTTATATGAACTTGCATACCATAATGGCTGCGGAAAGATTTTCCACACTGGTCACAAATATGGCTTATCTGGTTTGTATTGACAACGTATTTTTAACATGTCGGTACTGGTGCCTTTTCAAACTAGTTTTATACTTGGTGGTAAATGGACACTTGTTACAGGAGAAGGTGGTAACAACTTTCTTAATTGATTCCTCAAATGGTACAACCTCAAACGACCGATCCATTATCTGAAATCAAAACAAGATAGACATGGTAGTGTTATCTATGAAATTAGATTAAATTTTATTAGATTAAATTAGATTAGATTTTTGTATTCTGGTTCGCAAATATGGAATGATTTATCTTTGGAAGTGAAAAGCTGTAAAACACTTTCTTCATTTAAAAGTAAATGTTAAGAACATTTTCTATCACTATAAAGTTGTTGTTCTTTATATGTAAATATCAGTTTGTTTAATTTTCTCTGAAATATCTGTTTAGTTTTCTCTGAAATATCTGTTTAGTTTTTTCTGAAATATCTGTTTAGTTTTCTCTGAAATATCTGTTTAGTTTTTTCTGAAATATCTGTTTAGTTTTTTCTGAAATATCTGTTTAGTTTTCTCTGAAATATCTGTTTAGTTTTTTCTGAAATATCTGTTTAGTTTTCTCCAAATGCTTGTATATTTGCTGTTTAAAATTTTTGTACATATTGATGCTATTTTGAGGACCCTCAGGGAGATTAGCTCTTGCTAATGGGGTTATGCTCTTGAAATAAAGATAATTTATTTATTTATTTATAACAGAAAACTAAAAGCAACCAGATTATGTGTCTGTAAGACACGGATGCCCCTCCCGTATATACGAAGTCTGAGAAATGGACCTAAACACTTAATTTAACCAGTCACTCAAGCGTACAATGTAGGTCAGGGTGACCCAATTGATGTTGGGATATGTTTTACTATATATGATGATTATACAGTCATGTGAAATACCTTTGGTCTATCATAAGTGGTTCCTGAGAAATGCAGCTAAACAACTTAACCAAAAGGACCATACATACAGACGTACAGACGGACAAGGGTAAATCTATATACCCCTTCCACATTCGTGGTCGGGGCATCACAAAATGGTAAAAATTAAGGACATAATTTTTCAATGGAATGCACTTTCAGATTTGTTTTTTGGCAAGATCTGTATTGATTTTATTTAAAAAACTATCCATAATCTTTTTGCCAGCAAAAGGTCGTAACCTTACTACACGTTTTACAATTAAAGATGAGTAAACAGTAAAAAAAAGTATGAAATTTTAGAACAACAGATAACAACTTCGAAACTTGAAGGAATACACAATTGTGCGGACAGGACAGAAGAATTCGTCAGCAATTAGGCGTACAGTGACGTAAAATGAAGAACGATGTTAAATGTACGCGTCGTAAGGAAAATGAGTGCGTTTACGGTCATATTTTCCTTGCATTGAAAACGTCGATGTCTATTTCATCAGATAGTGAGAACATATTTGACATAATTTAAAGAATAAGTGCAGAAAAATTAGATTCTTACCCTCTTTCTTCGAGCGAAAACATATCATCCACGATGTTTAAACGACGATTTCTAGTTTCAGTGTTCAAATAGGGCACTGTTATTTGATTAGAAATATAAATGACATACCTTTGCATCATTTTTTTTATTTTTGTTGCTTCGGTTGATCCACTTTCAAAGAATAAATCACGGATAATCATCCAAAAATGTCGAAATTTCTGCAAGCAACTAACCTTACCTGGTTGGACAGTACAGCAACTTCCGTTTTTCAAAACTGTCCGGTATTTAGTAAACCAAGGCTAATTATTATTTTTATTTTTATATTTAGATTTAACACCAAAGGTTGAGGCTGCTGCACTTGTAAATAATTTTGATAGTTTATCAACGACTTCATTAATATCATTCACACACACATTTTCACTATTAATCAGATTTAATTTCGTTAGGATCTCGCCAAACTTATTCTCTCGGTCATCCAAAACCAACTGTAAAAAGTCGTCCTTTTTTCGCGCGTACCACTTAATATGATCTTCTAATTTATACATGGATCCTATATTATCACATTGGGCATAAACACTGTGTACAAACTGAACGGGCAAAAAATGTTTGGACTCGTGCATATCTAATTCCGGAACGGAACCGGACTGTAAGAAGGCAAGAAGAAAGTAAGAATTCTGTTTATTTATTTGTTTTTTGCATGAACTTGGGGGAATTAAATGCTTTATTAACCATTTCCTGCTGTCAGATGAAACATTTTGGCTATGTCATCATATATTAATTGAGAAATAAGCGATAATGTGCCGCAAAATGACGATCAGCTTGACCCCAACCCCGAATTTCGCTCAGTTTCTCTTTAAATTGCTCACTTTGAATGGAACGAAATGTATTGAAGGAACGATTGATGAATAAAGATGACAAGAATCGTCACTTTGTGCTTTTAATTATTGATACAAGTAAGCACGGGGCGAAAGAAATGGGTCATGTCAAAATGGCAGGACCCGGTTTCGTGAATGATGTTACAGCATGATGACCCGGTTTTGTTCCAAAAAAAATTACGAACAAACAGGAACCAAAGCAACAGAAATCCACAGCCACCATTGTTCATACTGTGATACAACATTTCCACAATTCGATGACTTAATAAAACATTCTAGAGAAAATCATCCGTACCATTGTTATTACTGCAAAACAACCTTCGTCCTATTTGAAGAAGTAATAAAACACTCGACGGAAAACCACGGCCCACTAATGTTGAAAGTTAAATACCTTGAACTGAATCCATCTAGTGGACATTATGGTTACAAAAGCCATAATTTCAATGTTATTCCAGAGAAAATAAAGGCTTTGGTTCCTGTTTGTTCGTAATTTTTTTGGGAGCAAAACCGGGTCATCATGCTGTAACATCATTCACGAAACCGGGTCCTGCCATTTTGACATGACCCATTTCTTTCGCCCCGTGCTTACTTATATCAATAATTAAAAGCACAAAGTGACGATTCTTGTCATCTTTATTCATCAATCGTTTCTTCAATACATTTCGTTCCATTCAATATGAGCAATTTAAAGAGAAACTGAGCGAAATTCGGGGTTGGGGTCAAGCTGATCGTCATTTTGCGGCACATTATCGCTTATTTCTCAATTAATATATAAACTAACACAAAAACCGGTAAACTTTTTAAGAAAGGGTTTTAATTTTCTAAAATGTTTTTCTTTCCTTGTGATGCAATATTTCTGAAAGTTGGCGAGAATTGCTTCTGTTGCGGCCATTTTTTGTTAAAAAACGCAACATCGTAATAATGGATTCCCGATCAGCGTGCGCTCTCCTTTATGAAAATTCATTTCGTAGGTAAATCGTTATGGTTCATGCAAAATAATAATGGGGTGAAAACAAAGGTTTCTCGACTACTTCTTAAAAATATTGGATAAAAAACGTAAAAAATGGCGAGAACTACTCCCCGACCAGTAGTTGTATTAATATGATAAATGACCTGATTGTATAAATATGATATTGTGACCTAGTTGCATAAATATTGCGTTGTGACCCGATTGTATAAATATGAGAGTGTGACCATTGTATTGTGACCTGGTTGTATAGACATGATATTGTGATCTAGCTTGCATAAATATTGTATTGTGACCTAGGTTGTATACAGGGTCGGCCTTAAGCCAATTGGACCAATTGCTTCCAATTTGGTCCCGCGCCCACTCTTGGCTGTTCAAGTACACACAACAGCACACTGCATGTTTTACAGAGACTAGCAATTGGACCCCGCACCTCCTAAGGCCGATCCTGGTTGTATAAATATGATATAGTCAATATCGTTGAATAATTTTATTTGAAAATATATTCTTGAAGTTCTATTCAATGTTATAACATGAATACATTCTTTTCCTTTGATCTTTTCATGAATGTAAGCAATGAAACAGCTATGAAATAATACACGCAGATACCAGATATTACACAAAACGGTTAAATAATACTCGCCTCAGAAAATTCTGATGTAAATATTACTTGTAAACTAAATGAATTTGGCAGTGAATCGTAGAATTTCGTTCTATCCCTGTAAATCAATCTCATTATTCTATGTAATTAAACCTGTCCTCAATGGCATATGATTCGTTAATGTCACCTTTATTCCCGTTATTTGATACTTTTCCATCCATCTCCATTGTGGTTTCCTTTTCCCCTCCTTCTAATGTTTCGTACAAGTCAAAAGAAATCATTCCAATAACAATTATATTCTTTAAAGAAAAGATGGATATTCCACGACTTAAACCATGCCATAATACCATTCGGGTTATCAATAGAGGTAAATTAACAAAAAAGGCCAAGCATACTTTATGAATCATAACTAATTTGTGTGACAGTTTCGCTTCTCCATATTTTGTTTTAGAAAGTGTAATTAATGGAATCGTCGGTAGGAAGAAGTTGATTAGGGCAATTGCAATAATGGCATCGTCCATTCCTTTTGGAAACGTTTCTCTTTCTTCTCTGATAAATAATATTTCCATACTGTCAACACAGTCCAGAATATCAAATATAACTGTCCCAGTTAATTCTTCAATATATTTTCTTCTATGAGAACCAGGCTTAGCGTCGTGATTTGTTGCCAACAACAATGTAAATATTATGCCACTGAGCGCTATGCTCGTTTTTAATGTATTTGGTCCAAAGAACGTCGATTCGTCTAGCTCGAATACAAAGTCTTTAAAGCAAATACCTGTCTTGATAGACACTAATGTTGCATACAAAAACCAGGCTACCGGGCTCATAGGAAGGCTTCCAGAATCTGATACGGTCACATTTTCAACACCCCAAGTTTGCGCATGCTTTAGATATTTATACGAGAAATAAAAACACATGACAAAAACGATGGCAACCACAACATCAGCTGCTATACAAATAAGCCAAGCATGGCCTTTGTAAATTACTAAATAGTAATCCAATATGGCTGCTTGAATGAAATGGAAACACAGACACAGTAGCCGGCTGGGTAAATGCCTTATTGATTTACAACATTTTGTGCATAAATTCGCCATCTCTTTTTTTATATGTACGTCTGCTAATGTCTGTCAGCATCAAACCCTGAAAAAAAACCATAGCATGTGTTAATCAATATATCATAATATACCTATTGTTTTGTGCCGTAAATAGGGTTACATACATGTATCAACCAATCCAATGAACGCTGAATATATATTTAGAATATAATGTTTTAATAGCACACTTCGTGACCACAGTCGCCTATATATCGACAACATTATGTATATATTTGTACAAGCCGTGCTAGTTTGCACAGTTATTAAAAGTGTATACACTACTCACTTTTAGAGGGGTTCCTGTTATTCGATCTTTAGTTTTATGTGTTTGTTTTGTAGATCGTTGTTTGTCCTTTTGTACTTTTTCTTTTGGTCATTGTGTTGTCTGATCTTCTTCGATATACGGATTCTGTTTACCCCTTTGGTATCTTCAAACTCTTCACATACAATGTACGTGACAAAAAATGCGGCAATTGCCTCTGTTGCTACAATCCTAGTTACGGTCCTGGTTTTAATTAGAGCTCATTTAGTTGTAACAGCTAGTAGGAAACTGGATTTCTAATGCCATATTATATATCGTGTTCTGTCATTCTTCAAATATTTGAGGCGGGAGGTGGCTGGTTCCATTTGTTTATATTGATAGAATTGTTTACCATCACTGTTTGAACTGTTCTTTCTTATACGTGTGTTTATTCTTATATAATATTTCTCCCCAAATAAGCAATATTGGTTGGTTGGTTGGTTGGTTGGTAGGGGCCTTTAGCCATTATTATGAAACCATAGACGTTACATCCGTGTTAGCGTTTTAAATCGGTGGTTTTCTAAATAATCATATTTTTAAAAAATTATATAACATAATTATATTAGTTTATTCAACCACATTGAGTTACATGTTGACTAAATTCCACTTGCCTCCTGAATTCATACAATATTGTAAACAAAGTAAATGCCATTATACTGATGTTCAAGATATCGAAATCCCTTCTATTAAAATATAAAACACAGAATGTTTAATTTTACTTATTAACCAATAATCTACTACACATTGACGATGTTTGGAATATCGTTAATACTGGTGAAACTTTTACTATAAACATATATTAAAGGCTGTCAAAATTGAATTTTTTTGTTTATATCAAAAGTTGCCAATATTCGATATTTTATACTAATAAAATGTTCTTAACAAGAAGCCAGGTTTAAAAAAATATGTTATAATGTCGTAATTAGTGAAAAGAATTCGAATGTAGTGATAGAATGTTTTTCAAAGTTTTTGTTTTTGCCGTCTCCATTTGGTTGTACGTTATTTGTCTTAAATAGCGTCTTTCATTGGGTTTTTCTTAATCTGATGATGAATTATTCACATTGGTTTCTTTGTCTGGCCAGGTTCCATGTACAGAACACCAAGCAGTGGACTTTGATCCTTTGTTGAAGACTGCTCAACGCTATGGACTTTGATCCTTTGTTGAAGACTGCTCAACGTTGTGGACTTTGATCCTTTGTTGAAGACTGCTCAACGTTATGGACTTTGATCCTTTGTTGAAGACTGCTCAACGTTATGGACTTTGATCCTTTGTTGAAGACTGCTCAACGTTATGGACTTTGATCCTTTGTTGAAGACTGCTCAACGTTATGGACTTTGATCCTTTGTTGAAGACTGCTCAACGTTATGGACTTTGATCCTTTGTTGAAGACTGCTCAACGTTATGGATTTTGATCCTTTGTTGAAGACTGCTCAACGTTATGGACTTTGATCCTTTGTTCACTAGGACGAATAAGTAACATTTTTTTCTAAAAACTGCTGATTTGTTGTACAACCTAGTTCTAAAATACATACTATGTGTGATTTTAATTGGACGTTCAAATTTGTTCCCGAACTTCCCTTCAGGGAACAGCCAAGGAAACGCCATTTCTTCTCCACTTGTCAAATTCAAAATATACACTCAGACAAAAGTTAAGCACCACCCTATATTTTTATCGATTTTTTTTTTTTACATCAATACTGTTAAAACAATGAAATAGATATCACCATTTTTCTTACACTTCTTCAAAGACTACACCAAGGGCTCTAAAATTACCAATCTACGAAGTATTTAGCATCCTGAAAGACGTGACTAAGACGTGGCAACAATGGGGTTCAAAACAGGCGCTGGAAAAACGTAAAACCAGTTTGTCTTTGATGGAAGTTTTTAACATTGCATTAAAATGCAGTCTTCAGATTTTAAGAACTTTTAAATGCATCTATTGTGCGTATGTGTAAGGCATAAAAATCAATAACGAGTATATTCACCGCGTTTATTGTGAAGTTCTGTAACACGCCTCGTCATGCTTCGCACAAGACGCCTAAGCCGTTATTGGGGGAACTGTTGCCACTCCTGTACGATAGCAGTTTTTAATTCGTCAATATTTTGACATTTTGGATTGCGTTGGTTAATTTTTCGGCCAATAAAGTCCCATACATGCTCTATAGGGTTCATGTCTGGCGACATCGCAGGCCATGTAATTGTCTGAACAGCCTCTTGCTGTAAAAAATGTTGTACAATTCGGGCTCTATGTGGCCTAGCGTTGTCGTTCATGAACATTGGCCTGTCAGCCAACGCATGATTGTCGAAATGGGGGACTACGCGTGGAGCGAGCACATTGTCACGGTATTTTTGGCCTGTCAGATTACCATCAAGAACGTACAAGTCCAACTTACAGTCAAAGGAAAAACAACCCCAGACAGTTACACCCCCACCCCAAAAGGCAGTTGTGCTCAAAATGTTGTTGTCCTGAAATGAAGTGTTTCGTTGGCGCCAAACCCTTGCACGACCGTCGGTAGGGCGTAACAAAAAACGACTTTCATCAGACCAGTGGACCCGTCTCCATGTGCGAATAGTCCACCCCAAATGATCATGTGACCAGTCAAATCGAGCATGGCGATGACGTAATGTCAACTGTTGACGTTTTATGGGTCGTCGCGCTCGCATTCCCTGATGGTGGAGGTGTCTGATTACAGTGCGTGTGCTAATGTGGCCTCCAAACGCTAATTACCACGAAGTGCACCAGCTGTACTGAACGGTCGTTGCCGCGCCCGTCTGGATATGAGCCAGTCCTCTCTCGGCGTCGTTTTGCGAGGTCTACCTGCACGTGGACGGTCAGTAACATTCCCCGTTTGACGAAAACGCTGCATCAGTCGTACAATGATGGAATGGTTAACCCTGAAGTGGTCTGCCACCCTGCTATGGCTAAAACCACCGTTATGTATGCCAACAGCTTGCCACCTTTCTGGTATGGTTAATTTTCGCCGCACCATACCAAACCAATAGAAAATGAAACTTAAAACTCTACACAAAAAAATAAGCTTTCGTTCGCAAACACAAATGTTGAAAAGTACACGTGGCACTTTACACACCCTGCCATATACACATAAATAAAAATCGATCAATAACCTGTTTCACAGGCAAGTAAGTACGTGTGTACAGGTAACGAAAACAGCAAACCGATTTGAAATACGCTCATTATTAGAAAAGATATTATTGAAACAAGTCAGGTGGTGCTTAACTTTTGTCGGACTATATTAACAGGATCATTTTTGTTTTCTGAAATTTTCAGTATGTTATTTAATGAATTTTGACCAAATAAAAATTGAAACCTTGTGTTATTGACTTGTATCATAGCATTTTCTTCAAGCTGATGTTCCACTGAACCATTTGTATATTCAGAGTTGTATCATAGCATGTTCTTCAAGTTGATGTTCCACTGAACCATTTGTATATTCAGAGTTGTGAC
Source organism: Bathymodiolus septemdierum (assembly GCA_963383655.1). Lineage (NCBI taxonomy): Eukaryota > Metazoa > Mollusca > Bivalvia > Mytilida > Modiolidae > Bathymodiolus > Bathymodiolus septemdierum. The sequence continues at coordinate 25,194,029 of OY726531.1, read as the reverse complement.
AATCATCTGATTCATTTTGTAAAAATGTGCGATTGTTAACAGACATAGGAATATCTAGATCTGAGTATAAAACATTATTTTCCCTAATCCACAATAAAGCATCTTGTACTTTTGCAACTGAAACCTGCATTGTTTTCACCTCTTTAGGAAATTTGTTATTTCTCTCAAATTTAACAATGAGATATGGTGCATTTTTCACATTTTGTGGCAGCTGAGAAATGACGGATTCAATATCATTTGGCAAATTCAAAATTAATCCTTCCTCCGCATATTGACCACCTGGCAAAATTATAATGGTCATGAATATGCTAATTTTCTGAATTAATTTTTTTTTTCTAAAGGAGACAAATGTTGTAATTGACCGGGAATATTTCCACTGCTTAAGAAGATACCTTTAACTGATATACTTGGATCCAAGTTTTGAACCAAATTAGATCGGCATGTTCTGAAATAAACCACTTGATCTCTAAATAAAAATCTATTGCAGCATTTACAATATTGAACTGGTTTCTCTCTGACAAATTGTTCAAAAGAAGCATTGTGATTGGAATGTACTACATAATCTATGAAAGACATATTTACAGTTGTTGAAACATTACAAAGTAGTGACGCTCCTATTATATCATTTACCGAAGAGCATTGACTGTTATCATGGTTATAGTGGTTATCATCAACATCTATTTGACAATTTCCAGTATTTTTCCGATACATGCATTTTTTTCGCTTTGAAACAGGCTTCTTGGAAAAATAATTATGATCAAAATTCTGCTCAACCCTAATTGAACATGAATGTTGGTTTAAATATGAATTTATAGTAATGTTATTAGTTGTTGTCACCTCATTTCTACATATAGGATTAACGGTTTCACTTTTCCTTTTTCTTTCATTTGAGTGAGGGCTATTAGATGTGAAGCGTGTTGGAAAAAGTACAGGTGTAAGTTCATAAGAATATCCTGTGTAATGATTAAATAAAAACAACAAAACTTCATCTAAACTATCAAACTGTAATAAAACTGATGCTCCATTTTCACTGTGGAACACATTAGAATCACGTTCATGAGAGTCAAATAAATAAAACAAATTACTAGTGGTATCAATGTACATTGCAACTGTCAGATCGTTTACAGTCAAAAGTTGGAAATTTGATAATAAAATAGCTTGACTGAATAAAAACATGTCTGCTGTGCTTCCAAATTTATTTCTCCATTTATATCCATTTATAGTACCATAAAAATGATCTAATACATATGAAACCTGACACCTTTCTTGCCTAAAAGTAACATTTGTTGGCAACTGATTGTGACTTAAATAACCACTGCGCCCTGTTGTTTCGACAATGACCCGGTACAAAGATGTTCCTTCGACTATAAGTTCGTCTAAATCGCGACTTTCAAATGATGTGTTGTTTGCACATTTCATAAATGTCAACAAAGCTATCAGTACAACAGCGGTGCATTGCATGCAATTGTATGGTTGAAAAATAAGACAACCTTGGTGATAATGCCCAAGAATACTTCTGACCATCTTTGATACAATGTCTTCTTCAATCTTCTACCCAGACTGTCCTGACCTAAATGTTGTTGTTGGTGCGGCTGAGTAAGTTCTCACGTTTGTGCGTATCCGATACCGGCGCGCGTTATTTGTATTTATGCAAAATATAATGCAAATATTCATCACATATACCATTTCAACACCACTAAATGATAAGTATTTTGATTATTTCCACTTGAACATGTGAAAAATTGTAGTCAATAAAAAAAACCCGCATCCATCAACCAGAGACGGTATATACACCGTCTCTGTATAAACTAAGTACAGCCTTACGTTATAGGTTATTTTTAGAAACGAATGAGTGTACTTCAACACACATAGATTTCGCCGCTTTATTAATGAGAGAACTGATCAGGATTACATATTGGGATTACATTATTTATTTATTTATTTAATTGATTTTCGTATCATATTATTGCTTGAGTATCTTGCATAAGACGTTTCAATTCTGGATTAACTACAATTATTAATCAAACACTAACTACGAACTAGAACGCATATTTCTTGATAAAGAAACACGCCCTTATTTCATAAACAACGAATATTATATTAAAAAACTAATTTTAAGTGCATTTAAGAACAAATAATACACATAAATGAATCGTTGACTTGCATAGAAATTTTAAAACAATAGAAAAAAAAAGAACAATTGAAGAAAGTTGTGTTCGAAACTAACATTTTTAAACTCTTCACTAACCACATGACCCCCCATAGTAGTTACAATTATTAATCACAAATAGAGTCACCACGTCCTCGCGGCGACTAATAGAGAAACACATTTAAGGGTAATTTGTTTCAAAGATAAACTATGATTGTCAAGCTTGGCTAAGTACTTAAGCAGGTCGGACACATTCCATGTAAAATTATACCTCGGTAAGGACAGTTTTAAATGAAATATTCCTCTCATAAATCTGTTGACAAAGTTATGCTTACCAATCTGACAATGTCCCTTGATTGCAACAAAAGATGACAAGGCAGACCGAGCAGTGTTATGTCCGCTGTATCCTATACCCGCATGAAAAAGACTTGCTAAATAATCTAACACTACGCTTACAGATGGCGACATGGGATTAACATGTTTTTCAACACAAAAATGCAACCATATTTGGACATAACTCCAATACTGTCGCTTTGTGGAGTCTCGTCATAAGTGCATGATAATGTCAACAACTGATTTTGATAAGCCTTGATCTTCAAATGATTGCCGGACAATAAGGGTAATAACAAAATTTCCGAACTCCGAACAATCTAACAAATGGAAAGTCAAAACTCATAAGTATATAAACAGACAAAATCAGTCAACAACCGGAAAACTGTGAAAACCGTAATGACCCCGACTTGGTACAGGCATTTCTAAAGAAATGGTGGGTTGAATCAGATTTTAAAGCGCCAAACCTCCCGCTTTCATTACGGTTCAAAGGTTCCGACTGTCACTATAACAGTATTTATAACAATACTGGAACAAAATAGGTAAAATAGTTGTCAAAGCAGTACCAAAATCAGTGAAGTAAATGTCAAAAACACTTTTACGTCACACATTGATAAAAAATATTTTTGGCATTTATGTTGACTTCCTTATCTTTATACATTTTCACTATATGAAAATGCATTGTTTATTATCGTTCCCATTCTGTGTCATCGTTACTATTGCGTGATTCGTAATCTGCCTCGCAATTTTCACTCCCTGTTAAATGGGCCGCCGTTAACCAGATGTTTCTACAAAAATGAATTGAAGAATTGTGATTTAGAAAACAGCTTTCTACTTGTTTATTTGTCATCCCTCTCCCCCCTCCCCCCCCCCCCCCCCCCCTCTCTCTCTCTCTCTCGGTGGGCCTACCCCTACTCCCCGTCTTTAATAAACAAAAAAAACATAAAATTATTTATTAATTTCAAAGTACATGTATATACAAAAAAATTACCAAGAAGTATCATTCTGTCTATTTAATGGTGTATTTTCTGTCTCCCCGTCTTGGTCGGAATCGGTACGGTAAGATTCATACTTATATGGGTTGATTTGGACTTCATTGACTTGAGCTGCATCTTCTGTTTCGGCATTTCCAGAATCTGTATCAGATACGTTATCTCCATCCCCAAAAGGCGATGATCCACACGAAAGGGACAGTTCACTTGCATTGGATTCTGATTCGGATTGTATTGATTCATGCGTGTCTGCCATATTGATTATTTACAGTGTTCAAAAAGTGACGTCACACATTGTTTTTACTAAGAACCGGAAGTCATGGAATCTATTATCGGAAATCTTTGGGGACAGGTGCAAATGTGATTTTCAATTCATTATATCTCCGTCATGCGTTGGAATTTTTTCATTGGGTTTTCGATATTAGATTTAATGTAATATATATTTTCTGAGAAGTGTATTTTCCGAAAAATAAATTTTAGGCTATGATGGCACTAAGATTCTCTTTCATGCCACCCATTTTATTTACATACGTCACAGCAGTTGTGTTGTCAATCAATGCACGTATGTGTACATTACACATTGAACTACAAAAAAACTGAAGTGTCAAATACACAGCAAGAAGTTTGATAGGAACCTTCATCCTCTGACCATCTGCCACCTGTGGAGTTATTTTCATAAACTCCGCCCCAACCTGTCATAAATGCATCTGAGCAAATCACAATTGAGGGATTTTCTACACACAATGGTCATTTGCTAATTTCTATATTATCGACCCACCATTTGAGATCTTCTTTACACTTTTCATCAAGAAAGAATTTAGCATGATAATCTCCGCGGTGTTTGCGCAATTGTTCGTTTTTTGCAATGTGAAGTCTTTTTGTGGATAATTTAGCATAAGGGACGCCAAACTCGCTAGCTACCATTTTCCCGATTAATTCGGAAAATTTTCTAATAGAAAGAATCCTTTTCTTTAAAACATTCTGACACGATTCTTTAATTTTTCCGGTCTTTTTTATGTGTTAGTTGGACTGTCATTTCACGAGAGTTCAGAATAAAACCCAAATAATGTATATAGATCTTATTAATGTATTTCCAGTATTTTTTCCGTCATGTCCATTTACTACCAATATACAATAAACATTAGTTATATAAGTATATTAAAATCATTGTCATTAAGTCTTCATTTTTAATAACTCGATACCTATTTAATATAATATATTATTATTATATATAAACTATACATATATATGCATTTTGTAAAGAAAGAACACCCGCTGGTAACACAAACTTTCAAGACCGTATAAAAGAAATTTACTATACCCAAGCTCTGATAGTAATTTTATTTACTCAAGCATGTCAAAATAAACAGATGATAATCACGTGTTTCCGTGATCAGTCTGTGTTATGTCACGTGAAATCAATCCAATAATCGAGTAGCGCATGTTTCCGAAATTAGTTTATATAACGTGAAACGATCAAACATATGAAGGACCGATTTCTAGTTCACTAAGTTTTTAACTGGTCTACATTTGTACCAAACCTTGCATATGTCCGCTTTAAACTAGTTCATAAAAAAAAATCTTATTTTTGATAACCTTTACGATATGCTTCGATTTGTACAAAGCCGACAAAGGGGCATGCACGCGTGGACGTAATCAAGTATATGCAAGCCTTAAGACATAAACGCGTCCTAGGTAAATAATATATAAACTTATGGTTATATGTGACCCGCCATGACATTTCCAGGCTTATTATGGAAGTAAAACGTCATAAAGAGAAAAACGTCGTCAAAGTGTCGCGTTGCGAAACCGGGCACCTGTCACACCGGCAATAACATTTTATATGTACAGTGCCTATCGCAGAAGATATACATGCTTATAATTTATTATAGATATACTATTTACATATATCTATAACCATTTATCAGTTATCAAGTGCTATATTCATCTTTTCCCATCAAATTTAATAAAAATAAATTTCTGATTATATTTAATCATTTTAACCAACGAAATTGCTTCTCTTTTAAATCACACCTTTACAATATTGTATTAAGTGTAATTCTGTGATATTTATCTTACTGAACCATAGATTTAAAGTGGTTACGAATATAAACTTATTCGAAAATTCGTCGATCTCCGTTACCGGATTTGCCTTCATCATTAGTTTCGTCAAGGGAAAATACTCTGTTAAAAAAGTTTGCAATGTTTCTCCGAGAAAATGTAAACCATATTTGTTAAAATAACGTTGAAATGGTGTCCGCTAAGACTTAATTATGGATAGTCAAGGTAGTGTGTCATCCTCGACAAGCACCGTTCCATTGGATTTAATTCATGATCAGGACAATGACTTTGTGGATGAAATCGACGAAGTTGACCGAATTTATTTTGGGAACATTGAAATAAATTTGAGAGATGACATTAGTTATTCAGATTTAAATGACGAGGACGATGAAGACTGTGAATCTGATAAGGAAAATATTGACAGTAGTACATCCAACATTGGTGTGGAATGCAGTGAATTAGATCTTTGTGAATCTGAGAAACAAAAACATTTTCCGAATCAAACTTGCAACTGTGAAAGGTTGTATAACAAAGTTCCATGCAGTAAAATAGTAGATAATGAAGTACTCATAGATTATAGGTTGAGTTGTCTGGAAATGGACAAAAGTGAACTTGATTTGATAATCAAAGTTCAATTATTTGCTCACAGAAACAATAGCACAGGTGTTGATGCAAAAAAACACAAAGACAAAGAAAGAGAGAGAATAATGCAACAATATTTGTTCAATGGTCACCAGATATGTAGAAAAACATTTTTATTTGCCCATGCCATTGGCAAATCCCAGCTGGAATCCATATCTAAGTCACTAGAAAGGGAGGGATTAAAACCAAGGACTCATGGTAACACTGGTAAAACCCCTAAACATGCATTGTCAATGACCGATATTCAAAGAGTAAAACATTTTTTGAATGAGTATGCAGTAAAATTTGGGGTTCCGTTACCCGGTCGATTACCAAATCACAGAAATTTGAAGGTGACTTTACTTCCCACAGATAAAACAAAAGCTGATATTCATCAAATATACCAGGAAGCTGCAAAATCGCTTAATTATCGGGTCATAAGTTTGTCAGAATTTAAACAGCTATGGTTAGAACAGTGTCCACAAATAATACTCATGAACCTGCTACTGATCTGTGTTCAACTTGCCAAGGATTTACTGTTAGCTTGAGTAAAACTGGAAATTTGCAAGAGGAGGAAAAGGAGCTCATGTTACAAAAATATGGGGACCATCTTCAAAAGGCAAAGAAGCCGAGAGATTATTACAGGGATCAGTGTCAAGAAAGCAAAGACAATTTTACAAACTTATCACAGAATCAAAGAATGAGAGGTAAATTTATTTATTTGTTACAGGAAAATTTCACGACAAAAAGATATGATGCAATTGAAATTTATGTATTCAAATCAAATTTTATAATTATGCACAATGTATAAGTATTTATTAGCTTCAATATGTTAAACATGTAGGATTAGTATGACTAATGAGAGAATACTATGTACATGATGTACAAACATGTAAAAATGTACAATCAGTGATTGAGATTAGAGGGGGCCATGCGCCATTTATCACATTCCATCTGAAAATGTCCCATTGAAATCAGAAATATTTACACAGAATATTAAAGAATGTCCCATTATTAAAATTTTAATCCTAATCACTAGTACAAATGTACATGTACAGGTATGATGTAATTACATGTATGTAATATAATGACTATGTTCCTGAGATGGGTGAACATGTAAATGTACTTTTGATTTTACTTTCAATATACAAATTTATATAAGCAAAATAATAAAACATTTCAACATGAATTAATTGAAACTGTAAATTATCAGTTAACATGGATAACATAAACCATCGAAACAACTTGACAACTACATGTACATGTAGCATGTAAAATGATGACATGTCTGGAAGGATGATTAGTAACATTCAATGCATATAAATAATGTCTCATTCATTTTCATAAATTCTGAAAAATATATTTCTATGATTTTATTTTCAGGTCAGCCTGCACTGTCATATGATGGAACTATGCATTACAGCTTTGACTATGCTCAACAAATACATTATCCTCATTATTCTCAGCAAGTGGGCCCTTTGTTCTTCAAAACTCCACGAAAGTGTCAGTGTTTTGGTGTCTGTGCTGAAGGTTCTGGTATGTACATACACAGTATAAAGCTGTTCATATTGTCCATCATGTGCTACTTATAATTTTCAAGATTTTTCAAACTGCACATACAATGACATTATGTATGTCACTTCGAAATTGGTACATGTATATATTGTTGATTATAACATAGAATATTGAAAAGGAACAGATATGGGGCAATGACATGAAGACAGCACCAAATCACCTGATGCAACGCACACTAAAAAACCATAAAATATACTGTATAATAGTTTTTTTTTTAACTATGATAAAAACCAATTTTAAGAATAAGTCAATTTATTTCCTAAACTTGAGAATTTTTTTATTTTCCTTCTGCAATATGTTTACAGTTGTATGTACATATACATGTACCTCCATAAAAGGCATAACATCATATTTACTATTTTCATTTTTCCAGGAACTCGGGTGTTTTATCTTGTGGATGAAAGTGAAGAAACAGGAAAAGGAGCTAATAGTGTTATAAGCATGCTTCACCATCATTTTCAGTACAAGTCATATGGAGAGACAGCAGTCAAGTTACATATGGATAATTGCACTGGTCAAAACAAGAATAATTTTGTGATTTGGTACGAGTAATGTAGATACATGTAATTATTTTAGAGGATTGTCTCGTAGGCAGTGAAAATGGCAATAATAGGAATGTGCATTCTGAAATCTGATACCTATATTTGTATACAGCTTTTCCTGAAATTGCAATAATTAATCTCACATTTTGGTTGGATATTTGGTTGAAAATCGCAACAATAAATGCATGCAAGGATTTGTGAATTTTCAGTAGATGGTGTATACCGTGTTGTTGTGCACGTCTTATTTTTTATTTTGATCTAAATTATTTTTGGGGTTTCCAACGGTATCACATAAACTTGGTCGGTAAGGGGGGTACCCTCTGATGAGTTCTTGCTTACTGTTATTTTACTTTTGCAAAGCAGGATAATAAGGCGATTATATATGGAAACCACTACATAAACAAATACATTTCGAGAACTTTATTATTGATTTACCTAATAACCTAGTTCTATTAATAAAACCCTAAATGCTCGCTTACTCGCAAGGGTTATAACGGGATGCCATTACACGTAATGGAGCAGCCGCCGAGATTTTTTGCACTCGCTTACAGAGCTTCTGACGCCTGCATTTATCAATAATAAGACATAACCTTTCCTTTTGTCCATTATTATAACAAGTTTTTATCACCTACCAGTATTTTAGAATGTAATTCCCACAAAATAAAAATATTTTCTTTGAAAATTTTGAATTTCGTCATTTCCGGCCTCACTATTTGGATGTCGATACCATATTTGGCGATTTAGGCGTGAATGTTTACCAATCGTAACTACTCGGCCATTCTCGCTACCCTGCAAATAACAGGGTAGCGAGAATGGCAGAGTAGTTACGATTGGAATGTTTACGTCAGCTTGTAATAAGAAATACCATATTTAGAAAAGCTCTAGTATAGAAATTATTAAAGATATTGAAGCTATGTTATATACATTTATTTGGAAATCATCTGTTAATAGAGTGAAAAAGGATATCATGCAAAAGAAGTATCAAGAGGGGGGACTTAAGATGATTAATATACATTCTTTTATTTTGGCTTTGAAGTCCACATGGATCAGGAGACTCTTTTTCAACAATTGTAAATGGCAGAATATTTTATGTCATCAATTGATATAAATAAACTATCATGTGGCGGTAGTGGATATATAGAACAAGTAATAGAAAGTGTAAAAAATCAATTTTGGAAGGATGTATTATATGCTTGGAAATCTGTTATTGAAAAAGACGAAAACAAAGATTGGACAAACTTTCTTGCCAATACAGTTTGGTTGAATAAACAGGTAAAAATTGACAAAAAAACTATCTTTTATCCAGAGTGGTTCAATAGGGGTGTAAAGTATGTTAACGATTTTGTCAATGATGATGATTCTTTTCTGACTTTATATCAGTTTTCAAACAAATTTGGACTTTGTGTATATTTTCTGCAATATAATGGGGTTATTAGTTCTTTACGACAAATGCTAAAATTATATCCATATGGAGACAAATCATCTAATTTACAGACTCCTTTTGTCCCATCATCTCTACAAAATATTTTTCGAAGTTCTAAAGGTTCAAAAGATATGTACACAATTCTAAATAAAAACAGTAGTGTTCCTACAGCTCAAAGAAAATGGAATACAGTTTTCGATATTAATTCAAATGAGTGGAAACAAATTTATATACTCCCTTTTAAAGCTACAGCATGTACAAAATTACATTGGTTTCAATTTAGAATAAACCACAATATTCTGGCTACTAATTATTTCCTGAAAAAAATTAAAATTATTGATGATGCAAATTGTAATTTTTGCCAAAAGGAAAATGAAACCATTGAACACATTTTTTGGGGTTGTGAAAATGTACAAAATCTGCTAGGGCAAGTAAATTCTTGGTTCGGTGACAAAGACATAAAACAAACATTTTTAAAGAAGACTCTAATTTTTGGGGATGTTGATAAAGTATATAAAGATGATGTATACAATGCCATTTTACTAAGCATAAAATACTATATATATATACAAACAGATGTCTGAAGAAAAAATTATCCTTTCATTCGCTTAAAGCCTGTTTGATAAATTTATATAAAACTGAAAAAATGATTGCTGTCCGAAATCAAAGAATTGCAGAATTTCAATTACATTGGAGTACTTTTGAAAAACTGTTTGAGGATTGTTGACATAGTTTTTATTCTTATGTAAATTCCCTTTCCATAGAGACACCACTAAATACTAACTGATATAGTCTATCTAAATATACTTTTCCTGTTTATATTTACTATACTATAGTATACTTTATAGTATACTCATTACGGTATAATTAAAACAATATGAATGTTTGATCCATCCAAATAATACTTTTGTATAGTCCAATTGATTGTTTGCACCAGGCCAGACCATAAAAGTTTTATATATAAATGCCAATATAAAGTACAATCTGATCTTCTCAATGTCTTCTTTTTTTTTTCTTCTTCTTTTTAAAAATACATTAAATTCTTATCTACTTTTTTTCCTAATTATACACAAAAATATTTATCACATATATCAATAGTAAACAATTTTAAACTCTGCAAAATACCTCTTTTCTCATCTTTTATATTCTAAAAAAAAAAAAAAAAAAAAAACTCCACTGCAATATACATATGATTATATATTGGAAAAGATTGTAAGAAGATTTAATTGTACTTTACTATATAGATTGTATGATGTTTTATATGTTATTATATTATTGTACTCTATTCTGTATTGATGTATTTTGCAGTTGAGAAAAAAAAAAAAAAAAAAAAAAAAAAAAAGACCAATATTTAGAAAAGCTCCGCCTTCCGTAGTTTCCGTTTATGGAAAACGATCGATAAATTTGAACAAGGTTGTTGCTAATTTTGAAAAGCATATATTTCTCAGCCAAACTGATTTAACAAGGACTGGGATCATCAGTAATTGTTATAATAAAATGTTTGAAGCGTAAATAGTGAGTTTTTATGTTTCAACTGCAACTTTTTTTTTGCTCCATTGTGACGAATGGGACCGCGTTGTAGCTCTGCCGAGACACAAGTTTGTCACAGGAGCTACATTATTGCAGCTACTAATAACCTGGTATCTTTGTTTTAATTGGTAGAAAAGTATTGGTATATATGAAAAAAATCACTGTTGAGTGTTATGGTTCTTTCAGGTATGGCATATGGAGAGTACTGACTGGCCTGCATAATAGTGTTGAGTTCAACTGTATGGAAGCTGGATATTGCACAATCTGTGACTGATTCCTCAAGGAATAATCACAATATACCACAACTTGTTCAAGATGAGGGATGTCCTGTGAAATTTTATGACTGGAAAACATTTCTAAAGCAGTTTTTTAAGCCACTTTCATTGCTCACAACCTATCATCATTTTCGTGCTGATAAAGAATCACCTGGAATTGTCTTTGTCAAAGAGTACTGCGACTCTTTGGAAAAGGAATTCAGGTTGCTAAAGAAACGAGTAGTTGTAGACTCGTCTATGCCATCTGAGTTACCCAGGAAAGGTCTAGATGCTATGAGACAGTGGTATCTGTATCAAGAAATACGACCACTTTGTTATGGCAATAAAGATATCATATGTCCAAAGCCTACTGTACCAAAGCCAGAAATAACTATTGTTGAACACGTAGACAAAACCAGGAAATGCAGTTATTGCAAGGAGACGGGGCATGAAAAGAGCAGGAATGGAGAAATTCTTTGTCCAATGATGCCTAAGTGACATGATATTAAACATTTGTACATGCTCTTTTATTGTATATACTATGTCCAATTCAAAGACAAAGGATGCTGAATATCAAATATTTGTAAACTGATACTATGAACTTGTTGAAGTATATTTTTTTCATATCACTTTGAAATCCCATGAAAGTAATGTTTAGCATTATAAGATTATGAGACAATACAGTTTCAGTGGTTTTCTCCAGGCACTATGGCTTCCTCCAAATATTAAATTAATTGCAATGTATAATTAGTAAGGTGTTAAAATGATTTTAAGCCCCAATAAACAAACAATTTTAATTGTGATAATTCATCATAGCACATTGAGTCCGGAATGTTGAAAATATTTGAGTTTTATGTTTTGCTTTTATTTACTGTAGATTACCATGGCAACCAAAATATATTTTTTTCTATGCAGGGGGGATGTATATTTTATATTTTTTAAACTGAAGGTTACAGTTAAAATGCTTAAAATTAAGAGTAAAATGGTTATATTACGTAATCAGTGAATCAAAGAATATTTGATCAATTTAGATAACAGAAAATAAAATTTTTGAAATTTCGAAAATTACAAAAATTGACATAATTCCCTTATTTGGCAGAATTAAGCAAAATAACTTTGCAGGGTGTTTTGTATCAATATAACCTGATACACATTAATTAAACAATATACATGTTTAGCTTACTCCTTTATACATGATTATTATGTACCAGTATAGTTCGTAGTTATTCCTATTGTCAAGTGAACTTGGTTAATTAACTTCAAGTAGTAATAATAACTATCACTAAATGCATACTAAAGATCTTAGCATATCTTGTTAAAATTACCATACGGTCCAGCTTGGCAGGGTAAAACACAAATTAAAAAATGTGCTCGTTTCAGGCTGGGGTATGATATAGATTATATATATCTGTATTATATCCCAGTTTCGGGACATTCTTTTCAATCTGTAACTCTTATAGACTAGTTCAACTTGGATGAGTAATTAAATAATGTCCTCATTGCATTATTGACATAATGCTCTAATATCAGCCCAACTCGTTGTGTTTTAAGTCTGTTCAAAAAAAGTGTGTGCGTGTTTGTGATATAAGTTGAATGACTGAAGCACATACCCTAGGTCACCGATGCTTCAGTTGTTCCACTTTACAGGTCACAAACTACACATATATTGTGTATATGGTTAACATGTGTTACAGCATAGTGTTTTTGTATTGATATAAGTCGAACAACTGAGACACATACCCAACGTCCCTGCTGCCTCAGTTGTTCCACTTAAAGTTCATAAACCACACACGTATTGTGTATGTATACGCTATATTATGTTGCAAACATTGCTTGTATTGGGTTTATATTACAATATATTTTGTGGCATGCAAATCTTGTATTGTGTGCATATTGCATTATGCTGCACGCATGGGTAGTATTGTGTGTGTGAACAATCGCGATACACGCGCAGATTGCATTGAGTGCATATCAAGTTGTTGGATGAAGCTTTGTACTGTATGCAGTTGCATGAATGGCTAATATGATGTGCTAGGTAAATTATGTTGCATGCAAAGATCACACATGTTGTACTATGTAGCGTGTATGGCTTGTATTGTGTGCATGATATATTATGTTGCATCCACACGAATTGCATTGTGTACGTGTGAAATTATGCATTATGTTGCATGCATATATTGTATTGTGTGTACAAAATGTACATGTTGTATACGGTTGCATAAATCGAGTGCATGCTCACTAACGTATACCTGTACGTGAACTGGATGCATGGGGTTGTGAGTGAGCGTTTTTTATTTTGTTTTGTTTTTTTATATATTAATAGTGTTTTATATTATGATTTACATTGAAGTATATTTTTGTCAGTCTGCTTCAAATTTCAACATGACAGTCAATTTTACATTTATCTTTATCTTTTTTCCAAATATTGAGGATAAGGGCAACTTTGGTCTGGTAACTTCACATTAAAAATGACAAAAATATATTCCTTTAAATGAATTTCTCGTTAAATTTTATGTTCCTATTTTTACTTGGGTTAGTATTAAACAAATTCCATACAGGCTGTTTTACATGTAGTTTTATTGCATCTTGGTAAACCTCCATGTTCATTCATCATGATCTTCTCTGTATCAATTCTATCCATTTTGATTTTTTCCTTTTTTTCCCGCTGTGTTTTTTGTATATACGTTTTGTTTTTTCACTAAATGTACAATTGTCCACAATGATGAAATGCAACCTTTTGAAAATGGCTTGATTATATTCTATGATGCCTATTTGTTATTTAGCTATTGTATAACCATATTATTATGTTTTGGCCACTCTCAGTACTTATCGTTGCAATCAGGTGTTAAATAATAATAGGCATTTCAATTGAGCAATACCGACTGAGAGTAGGCCTGTTTACCTCAAATTTTGGGCACAACACAAAAAGACTTCGCCAAAGTGAGGTCCTCTGTATCTTGTTATTCTTTTTCTCACATAAAAAGACAAATGCACTGCGAGTTATAGTGTTCATTCATTTTATTATCGACTTGTTAGTTTTGAAAAAATGTCTAAAAAATATCACAAAAATGACCAAAGTTGACAAGTCAGCTCCGAGCTTGCCTAACAAACCTACTGTAGACTCTAAGTTGACCAATAGTGTTATGCACATATTTTTCTTATTATTTGTACTGCAAATGTTGTTAATATTAGGTGGTATAGAAACAAATCCTGGCCCAGAACTCCCCATTGATGATGAGTTAAGTTCTAGTTTTAATGACTCCTCTGAAATGTCAAGTATATACGAAACGTTTTCAACTTCTGTCTCATTTGTTCATTTAAATATACAAAGCCTGGTTCCGAAACTTGATTTAATATATGCTAAATATGAACATTTCGATATAATGTCATTCACTGAGACATGGTTGAAGGGCGACAACTCAGACGATTCTATTGAACTGCTAAATTTCCAAAAATCATTTAGGAGAGATAGGGATCCAGAGAAAAATGGGGGAGGGGTTGTTGTGTATATCAAAGAAAATAGTTATGCCTACAGAAGACCTGATCTAGAAGTTATTGGAATTGAGGCTATTTGGGTCCAGATAAAAATAAACGGGAACAAAGTATTATATGGGACTTTTTATGTACCTCCAAAAAGTAACACTGATTCATGGAATAAAGTTGAAAATTCGATAGAATCAGCTGTAAATGATGATACTATTGATTATCTTATTGTGACCGGTGATTTTAATGACAATCAACTAGATGTAAATAATGTAAAAATGAGAAATATATCGATGCAGTACAGCTTACAGCAACTAGTCGAAGATCCTACAAATTTTACTGAACATTCATCATCTCTTATCGATTTAATATTAACTAACGATGTAAACTTTGTTCCGTATGCTGGTGTGGGTCCCCCTCTATTAGATCAAGTACGTTACCATTGTCCGGTCATTGGTTTCTTGAATGCCCCTAAACCTGTAAGTAAATCGTTCAAGCGTAATATTTGGTTATATAACCAAGGAGATTTCGATGAGTACAGACGATTATTGTCACTAACTGATTGGGAATCCATTTTTTCTATAGACGATATTGATAAAATCACTACCGACATTTCGAATACTATCTTAAGCGCTGCTGAAGCCACTATTCCAAACAAACTTGTAACTATTAGGAAACAAGACCCTGCATGGTTAACAAACGAGATTAAAAAACTCATCAGAAAGAAAAATAGAATCCATAATAAGGCTAAGCGTCTAAATAAACCTGCTGATTGGAATAAAATTCGTAATGATGTTACATCTCTAGTAAGAAAAGCCCGCGATGTGTATCAAGATAAACCTGTATCTAGACTGTCTGACGATCATCATTCGACTAGAACTTGGTGGAAGACTTGTAACCAAATTTCTGGACTAAAACCATCACACTATGGCATACCCCCGCTACTGAAAAATAATAATTTGATTTTTAATGATTTAGACAAGGGAATGAGTTCAATAATTTCTTTGCTATGCAAATTTTTTACTGATCATGACGACTCCGAGGCCGTACTTCCCGAACTTTCTCTTCCCGAAAACCAGCTTTGTGATATTGAAATAAGCGAAACTGATGTCGAAGACGTTTTATCAATATTGAATCCTAGTAAGGCCTCTGGTCCAGATTTGATTAACCCGCGACTTCTAAAAGAGGCGGTTCATCAACTAAAATGTCCTTTATGTAAACTTTTTAATTTATCGTTATCAATTGGTGTGCTACCCAGCGACTGGAAAAAAGCTAATGTAACCCCGGTCTATAAGAACAGCAATCCTAATGATGTAAAAAATTACAGGCCAATTTCCCTGTTAAGTGTTATTTCTAAATATATGGAGTGCTGCGTTTATAAGTATGTTTATAATTTTTCATTGCTAAACAATATTATTACATCTAATCAATCTGGCTTTACATTTGGCGATTCCGCGATAAATCAGTTGGTAAATATTTCAAATGACTTTGGGAGGGTTTTAGACAGTGGGAAAGAAATCAGAGTTGTATTCTGTGACATAAGTAAAGCCTTTGACCGGGTATGGCATAAGGGATTATTGTTTAAACTAAAACAGTATGGAATATCTGGCAATCTTTTAGTATGGTTTGAAAGGTATCTTTCTGGACGGTCCCATCGGGTGGTT
The DNA here is from genome assembly GCA_963383655.1 of Bathymodiolus septemdierum. Taxonomy (NCBI): domain Eukaryota; kingdom Metazoa; phylum Mollusca; class Bivalvia; order Mytilida; family Modiolidae; genus Bathymodiolus; species Bathymodiolus septemdierum. The sequence continues at coordinate 25,177,405 of OY726531.1, read as the reverse complement.
TTAAACGGGTCAAATTCCGAGTGGGAGACTATAAATGCGGGGGTTCCCCAGGGCTCTATATTAGGTCCTCTTCTATTTTTATTATTCATAAATGATATTGTAACTGATATCAAAGCAAGCATTAAATTATTCGCAGATGACACTAGTCTTTATGTAACAGTTGATACTCCTCAAAACGCAGCTGACATTATTAATAGAGATCTTGAAAAAATCCATCAGTGGTCGGTAAACTGGCTTGTAAAATTCAATCCCCAGAAAACGGAGACTATGGTTATTTCTAGAAGATTAATAAAACCACTCCACCCCCCACTGGAAATGAACAGTCAAATTCTTCAACAAGGTACAAATCATAAACATTTAGGATTATTCTTTTCTAACAATGGGTTGTGGCACGATCACATTGACTACATTGTTAAGAAGGCTTATACACGATTAAACATTTTAAGGAAAGTCCGTTTTAAACTGAACAGATTTACTTTAGAAAAGATGTACTTCTCTTTTATTAGACCCATTTTGGAATATGGGGATGTTGTTTGGGATACGCAGACTCACTATTTGATAAATAAAATGTCCAGAGCGAAGCTGCACGAATTGTTACCGGTGGTACAAAATTAACGTCTATTCAGAAACTATGCGAGGAAACGGGATGGGAAAAACTTTTGGAAAGAAGGGAAAAACATAAATTGATTTTACTTTATAAAATAGTTAACAATCAAGCACCTGGATATTTGAGAAATTTGTTGCCTGATAGAGTTGACAATCTACACAACCATAACACTCGTCAGTCTGCGAATATTCTAGAAATAAGTTCAAAAACTAAATTCTATTCAGATTACTTCCTTCCATCATCCATAAAATTATGGAATAGACTCAATAGATACTCGAAATTCAAGGTCCCTGAATATTTTTAAGGAGCGTATTAAAACCCAAAATAGCAAATGCCCTGCACATTATTACAGTGGCACTCGATTGGGTCAAATTTTGCACACCAGGTTAAGAATGAACAGTAGCTCATTATATGAGCACTTGTTCATTCGAAATCTGGTGGATTCCCCTAATTGTGCATGTGGTCAGGTCGAGTCTACATCCCACTTTTTGATATCGTGCAAAAAATATACTGATTTACGTAATGAACTCATGTATACAATCAATTATCCGGTTACTATTGATCTTAATCTTCTACTAAAGGGGTCAAACACCTTAAGTGTAGATCAAAATATAGACATTTTTATCAAGGTACAGAATTTTATTCTTAAATGCAAAATATTTACATCATAATTCTAAGTTGCATTTCATCTGTATTACTAATTTCATATCTTTCTGTTTTGTTATTCCACTGTTTATTATTGTTTTTTTTTTTAGATTTGTCATGTATCATGTTCTATAATTTGTTTGCTATATTAGTGACCGACCATTTAACTTGAAGGGGGGGGTTATGGTTTTTTGCTTCGTTCAAAAAAAAAATTTCGGACAACACAAGAGTTAGAATATATATTATTTTTTTCCAGAATTTAACATTAGGTTATATGACAAAAACTCTGATGAATCATATTATTTTTTTTTCCTCCACCAAAATCAGAATATTTTTTTCAGCAACATTGGGAATCAGAATATTTTTTGAGAAAAAAGCCATGACCCCCCACCCCCACCCCCTTCAAGTTAAATGGTCAATTAGTCAATTATAATTCATAGGAGACGGATTAGTATAAGCTTAGCTTGTTTCCGAATCTTGTCATGTTCAAACAAATTTTGTGTGTATTGTAACATTATACCAGTTTATCATGAATACATATGTTTATACCAAATAATGTATTTCTCGAGTCGGAATGAACACGGATTTTTCAGGGTGAATAGTCGAGCCTAAGCTATCGACCAGAGCAACAGTATCTCGAATATTTCCCCTGCAATCATCATATGATTGTCCAATTAATAATGAATCGTCAATGTAACCAGTATTGCAATGACCCTTCTTTCGCAGAGCTTCTTTCGTAAGTCAAAACATACACATTTCATTATCTTTGTAAACACTCGCGGACATGTACTAAGACCTTAAGCTAAACATGTAAACTGATATAGCGGACCGTTCCAAGTAAAGCGTACATATTTGCGATCAGATTCATTTACAGGAATACTGAAAAAAGCATCTTTCAAATCTATGCTCGCAAAATAACAATTTTTGTTCATCAAATTAATTGCGGTGCTTAAACTATCCATCTTAAAATGATAATTTTCTACATATTCATTTAACAATTTCAGGTTTAAAATCACTCGATGTGTCCCATCTATCTTGGGTCTTGTAAAAATATGTGTCACAAATTGATTTTTGCAAGGTAAAGTTTCTTGAATGATTCCTTTCTCTAAAAACTTGTGAACCTCCAAATTTATTGATTTTTTCTCATTTGCACTGAATGAAGGATTATTACATTTATTGCGTGTTGGTGGCAAGGAATGAAATCGTAATTGAAACCCATTTAAAGCATCTAAAATCGATTTGTCACTTGTTATAATTTCCCATTTTCTGATATGTTGTTTGACTTTACCAGCTTAAACCTTTTCTGGTGTATTAACTCTAATTGAAAGGTCACACTCTAAACTAGTGTATTGTTCAAACTGTCTAAGCTGACTAACACTATCCTGTTGGTCTAACGTGACTTGTTGAACTGTCTCCCCCCTCTCCCTCGCTTGCTGGGCGAGGGGTATTGTTGGTCTAAGAAACGACCCTTGAAATTACCTTTGCTATTTCCACCAAAGGTTTCGGATGACTGACGATTGTTGTAGCTAAAATTGCCAGTAGTCTTGTTATTGTAGGGACCATTACCAGTGGTTTTGTCATTAAATCCAGCTACAGTAATGTTCTTAGATTTCTGGATATCTTCGATCTTCTTTTGAAGGTCATCACCGAAAAGTTTATCGGTGACACTGTTATTTGCAAAGGCAAATTTCTTGAATTACCCAGTGAGAATGGGTTTAAAGTTGTCTTTCCTGTACTGATTTAATTGAGCATACGATGCAGCTAGAATGCGAATACCATGAGTGACCTTTCTCAAGTTCTTTGTAGGTTCGAAAGACTCCTTTTTTATGGCAGCTTTAAGAATGTCATTGGCCGTCTCGATAACGGGTATCATACCTTTGATGGTGTACCCCATTATTTTTTTAAGTTTGAGATCACGTGATCTTATAGAGTTCATCATAGGATGCTTTTCTCTCCAGACTTGTTCATTTACTTTTGGGATCATCAAATTACCACAGTTTTCGAGGCGTTTGTATTTGGCCTTCATTTCTTTGAATTTTTACTCTGGGATTTTTGATCGTAAGGAAGAATTAATTGACTTGGCCAAGCTCTCTTCAATGGCAGCACCGGTTTCTTCTGAATCATTATAAAATTCAACCATTTCATCCATCAGTAGGTTTACTTCCTTCATATCAACATCATCGGTAATTACATCAGCCGATTGTGTACCTGTACTTCTACCGCTTCCCGGCCTTTTTTACTCCACACACAAGTGTATCGAATTCATCAACGGATTCGATTTCATCTTCAACACTTTTGACCTGTTTACTTGGTGTTATCAGTATTATCTTCCCCGTCGTCATAGTTACGGGAACGTTTTGTACCACTTGTAGCAGCTATGTGTGGTACCACCGGCGTGTACGTCAGTGCTAGCTTATCTATCTTTGTCTATCACTGAATCATAACTTAAATGTTCTGTGAGTTCTTTCATGGACTGCATTTGCTTTAACTGCAGTTCCATCATAGCGTCTTATAGACTTTTTCGACACGTTCGAAACAGCTGCGTTTAAATCCTCTGTTCTAGCATGAACTTGAAATGAAGAATCCCTAATGTCTATGGGTATTCTATAAGTTTCTCTGCCCTGTCCAGTTTCCTGGCTACATTCTGGGCCATGGTCATCATGAACAAAGTCATCTGTCCCACTTTGGGGCTCATTGTCAACTTGCGATGCCATTGTAAATTATAAAACCTGCACTTACGTGCTGAAAACCGTGTTTTAACGTTAATTGAATTTCAGAACGTCTATTCTTCGAAATAACAAAGTTTATAAACAATAATTGAATTATAAATCCGTGAACTACTTAAGATTCCATTAATAATCAGTGATGACTTTTTTATATCATGCTATCGATACAAAGGACGAGCGTTTTCTGATATCAAGACGAGGCTGCTCATCTCACGTGACAACTATGTACCATATTGGTGAAATGGAATTCAATAGAATTAATATAATTTAAGAAATATATCTATGAAATTGGATTACCGCGTAATCAGCTAATATTATATAATGGCATTTAGTAAGAATGACACTTAGAATCGGAAATACGTGATGAAATCAATAAAAATAAACCCAAACTCTGCAAAGGGGCTCGATAAAGGAAAAATTGTAAACAAATTGTATTGCATATTATTGACAACACTTGAGTTGACTTGATTATATTTTTTTTAGAAAAAAACAGACATGAAGTTCATTATTTTAGTCTCTAATTTAAAAGAGATATCATCTAGCGTTTTCTCCTGGAAAAAAAAGATACTACGATGCAATTCTACTGTCAAAATACGATTCGGCCGAAAAAAGATACTAAATTATGCTTACGTGTTGAAAAATGGAGTAGGTCGGTATAACATCTTTTTTTAATTCTTACACAAAGCTTGCTGAACCCTCCTTTTTGTGTCGTTTTCGTAAAGAATCCGTCAATGTGTTTGTTCTTCCACGATTCGATTTGTGCCATGTGCTTTCTTCATCAACAAACAATTTCGCACATGCGCAAACGCTTTCCCGAATGACTTCACTGTCAGGTCGTATGCATATTGCGCGGGTAAGCAATTGGATTCTTTACTGGATTCAAGAAAATAAAACAGTGACGTATTTCCTTCGTTCTAGGCTATTTACGTATGATATTATGAAAAATTTCACCTGCAATTAGTTTAAAACATCGAATATTGGCAACTTTTAATATAAAAAGAAAATTCAATTCCGACAGCCTTTAATGCTTCAATGACATCACATTTAAATTCAATGAACCGAAATAAAACTGACTTACATTAAAGGTAAACTCAACTGTAAATAATATAGTACATTTTGTACATAATAATTCAGAGCTACACTTACCTATTAAAATTTACGAAGTCGATCAACCAGTTCTTTTTACTTTAAACCAATCACTTGTGTCAATAATGAAAGCCACACAGAGGGATAAAAATAGGAATTAAAAAAAGTTATCTCCCGTCACACACTGTTGCTATGTGTAAATAACTGTTCTTTTGAAAATATTTTGAATAATATGAGATGTTTGTAATAATCTCCCTTAGAAATGTGTGCCTGTTAAGATAATCATAAGCGCTAATTATATAACAAGTAATTGACCCGAGGAAATTTAAATACCTACCTGGATTTTCCTGACGTTTAATGAATGAAATAAAAAATAAATATTACAAGTTTACGAGGGTACGTTTGACCTATTTGATGAAAAGATTGTCAATTTGTGTATGTGTACATTTTGTAAAGAAACAAGATCTCGAAAATCTTGCAATATTTCAACTTGACAAATGTATCGTTCTGTCTGTCATTCTAAAAAAAGTCTGATAACATTTAACTACACCCTCCATGGTCACCCACTGAGTCATTAGAAGCAAAATAGCCTGGTCTAGCAATCAACCAAGATCAAAAAGTGGAACATTTATGTAAATAATCCCTACATGAAGGCCAATTTGTAAAACTAGTATTTTGTCCTCTCTTGTCCTACGTTTTTTTGGCAATAATTTAAGAAAATTAATCTGAGTTTATATTAAGGAAGCAAAAAATATATTCTCCAGTTATCCAAGGCACAGGCACTTGTTTCATTCAAAAAATATATGCCCCCTCCTCTTCCTTACTTCAAGGTAAATATCTGTCCCTTTTCCCCTTCCCCACTTCGCCTCAATATTTTTCGCTTATTTGTGATCCTTTCGCTGACCCAATTATATCGTTACACTCCCGAGATATTTCACTTTTCGACTGCCGCATTTAAATATACCTACCGGGCCCCCCTCAGACCAATTGGACAAGAATATTCAGCGAACGTCGCATGGTCTACTTTTCAGTCATTGAAACGGATACAGCCACTTCCGGTTTGCGCTGGATTTTTCATATGCATTCGGAATTCTCTAGACCGGTCATGTGTAACAATGCCATCATGATCATCTCCTCTCAAATGTAAAGTAAGCCTTAAAAATACAGATAATTGTTCCAATGCAGATTATAAAAATATGTTCAACTCCAAATTATTGACATCTGATTTTTAAAGCACCTTTTTTTTTTTTAAATCAATTTAAACCGGAGATTATTACAAACATCTCATATTATTGGTGGAGAAAACCGGAGGACCTGGAAAAAACCACAGACCGGCTGTCGGAAGTCACAGACAAACTCTTATCACATAATTTTGTACACCTCACCCTGATCGGGATTCGAATTCGCAACATCGGTGGTGATAGGCGCTGATTGCATTGGTAGTTGTAAATCCAACTACCATACGATCACAGAAACGACAGCCAGATTGGAATACCTGCTGTGTTGTAATTTATAAACATCAGGATTTAAGGTTATAAAAATGTACCTGTTGGTCAGAGCCTGTCTACACACCCTACAACCGGCTATCTGGACAACAGATGCTATCGGGAACTCAGATCATATCTACGTCACACTAAATGACAGGTAGGAATTTCTTTGACGATTTTCTTCCATTTTATCTGCTCTTTGGATTCTAAATTTATGTCTGATTTGTTGCACTACAAATGAGAAATTTGCATACCAAATATGACGGTATAGGTTTTAATATTTAGTAAGTTTTCAATCAATGAAGATCGAATTTGACATTTTCAACAGAGAATTCTTCAGAACATTAACGTTTTCTCTAAAATTTCAAAAGAAAGCACAAGTTTCTATCATATACATGAACAATATAGTGTTTCTGCTACCTTCCTGTACAACGGGAACTCAAAGTGTTGTGTAGTAAGAATATTATACGCAATTTCATTCCAATGGTCAAAATGTTATGGCTATCGGGGACAGCAGATTATTTTGAAACTGACTATCACTGACAGCAGATGTTGGCAATCGGGGACAACAGTGACACGAATTCTTATTTCTGGTTTATCCTTTAATAAGTTGAGCAATTAGTATTTAGAATAATTTAAATATTGAAATTCATGGCTAATGGTTGCCTTTAAATTTCAAAACATTGAGATTGTTCCGAAGTAAAAATATATTTTCGAGGCTGTGAAACCCATTAAAAAATAGATTTTTGTCCAATACCATAGTATTAGCTTTTATTGTATTGATTTCCTTTGTCATTGACTTTGGAAATATCTTTGGCGTGGATAAACTGAGAAATAACTTGAAAATTACTTCTCACAGTTAAAGATTTGATTGAATTAGGATATTTAGAAGTTTTGTAATATTTCATTTTTGATTAATTTCAGATAATATGGAGTCTATTGATCTACTGAGAATCCACTAGATGGATCTTTTCTAAATATTTCTTTGGAAGAAACCGCTCATACAACAATCTGCTGTCCCCAATAGCCAAAACATTTTGAAAAGTTAATTAACAATGGAATTTCTTTTAATTTTTTTCATGTTCCCGATTGCCATTTAACTCCAATGATCTGATGTACATGATAGCCCGATCTGCTGTCCCCGATAGCCAAAGTATGTTGACCACTGGAATGAAATTGAGTATAATATTCTTACTACATAACACTTCGAGTTCCCGTTGTACAGGAAGGTAGAAGAAACACTATATTTTTCATGTATATGATAGAAACTTGTGCTTTTTTTTTTTAATTTTAGAGAAAACGTTAATGTTCTGAAGAATTCTCTGTTGAAAATGTCAAATTCTATCTTCATTGATTGAAAACTTACTAAATATTAAAACCTATACTGTCATATTTGGTATGCAAATTTCTCATTTGTAGTGCAACAAATCAGACATAAATTTAAAATCCAAAAAGTAGATAAAATGGAAGAAAAACGTCAAAGAAATTCCTACCTGTCATTTAGTGTGACGTAGATATGATCCGAGTTCCCGATAGCATCTGTTGTCCAAATAGCCGGTTGTAGGGTGTGGTCTATATAATGTAATTACAGTTACAGGTTTGGTTTATGGTGTTTAACACCACTTTCAACAATATTTAAGCTATATCGTGGCGGTCCGTTTTATTCCATGGTGGAGGAAACCGGAGTACCCGTAGAAAAACACCGACTCACAACTTCAGTGGTGATAGGCATTGATTGTACAGGTAGATGTAAATCCAACTATCATGTGATCACGACCATGACGCCCCTCCTCATTCTTTACAGTTACAGGTAATGAAGCTTATTTGACAAAATTTGAAAGTTACCTGTATATTTTTTTTCTTCAGAACTTGATGAAAAGATGTAAATATATAATCACTATTAAATTGATCAAAATCAAAATCAAAATTTGAATTTTTAAAAATGCATTTACATTTAATTTATTGTATTATTACATGATACGATACTACTATTTAATTTGAAATAAAATGTCCTTTTTAGAATAAGTTATATTTACAGTACGAGTGACGGTCTGTATCTGATTTACAATAAAGGGGCGTGGTTATTGATCGAGTCCGTTAGGACTAGATCAATAACCACGCCCCTTTATTGCAAATCAGATACAGACTGTCACGAGTGCTGTAAATGATTTGTGAAATTATCCAATGAAATGTTGAAAAAGTTCTGGAAAATTCTGAGCACATGGCTTTGAGTTTCATATGCGGCATAATTTGAAAAGTCGACTTTTTGGAGCTCTCACAAGAAGAAGAGATGGAACTTGTCACTCAAGTCAAGAAGTTAGAAGACACTAACAATTTATCAAGTTCTTCCTTGGACGATTTAAATAGCAATTTCTCAAATCGCGGAGAATATGTAAAACGAACATTTTGTCTTTCAAGAAATGGAGGACTTTATATCAATAAGTCAGACAATGCACCAGTATCTTCCTGGAAGTGTTTTTAATTTGGACTTCCCAGTGTGTGCGTGTGTGACGAGAAATTCGATTTGAATGAAGTGGACCATTCAAGATTCGTAAAGCCTGCTTCTGATGAAGAACTCAAAAGTTTGGCCGAGAATCAAGAAAATGTGAATACGAAAAACAACACAAAATGGGCCATTAACGTATTTAATAAATGGCGTGAGCAGTGTGTGGAAGATATTCCGCAACTGCATGAAATGAACGCGGATGTCATGAACTATTGGTTGCAGAGATTCATTGTGGAGGCTAGAGGAAAAGACGGCGCGGAATATCCACCGAAAAATTTCATATTTGTAAAGTTCATTCGTTTTGAAGAATTATTTTTTTTAAATTTGAAAGTTGTCATTTTCAATTACAGGGTAAACATTTCTGTTTAACAAAATGAACTTCATATTGTTTGAATAAGGGTAATAACAAAAGTACCAAACACAAAGTGAAGCAACAGAAGGTCACGGATTGTATTGTAATGCATGGAAAGACAGGTACTGTAACTGGAGATACTATAGTATTATTACGTGATGTTTTTCATATTGGCCTAGTTATAGGTCCGAGGTCTGCTGTATTGGCCTGAGGCGCAGCCGAACGCCAATACAGCAGACCGAGGACCTATAGCTAGGTCAATATGAAAAACATCACGTAATGATACCTTTATTAATTAACCAGTCCAATATCTCTCGGGATTTTTCCTTGCAATTGTCGAAATGTCTAGCGGATTCCGATCTAGTTGTTATTGGACTGACTGGAATTGGGCCAATACGAAAAATATCCGTATTGGACTGGTTTTTGCCGTATTGGCCCAATGAAAGTTTCTATATTGTATTGACAGATTTGATCATATAAAGGCTAATAAATCAAAGTTAATTAATAAAGTCAGTTATTGTACAGTCATGACATCAATTTAAGCTCCACCCCTTTCCTTTGTAAGATTGTTCGGAGTTCGGTAATTTTGTTATTACCCTTTAACTATAATTTACAGTACAACGAACATCAAAGAAAATACAGCAAATCATTCCACAAATTAAATGAATAGTGTAAACCATCCAAATTTAACTAATATTATTACGTGATGATTTCCGTATTGGCCACAGGGATGATTTCCGTGAGGGCCACAGGGAAGATTAGCTTATTGTTGCTAACTGTGTTACCCTCTTGAAATAAAGTCATTACTTACTTACTTACTTACTTACTTACTTGGCCTAGTTATTAGTCCAAGGGATTCCGAGTTTGCTGTATAAGGTGCTACTCGGAAAAAAAAATCCGAGGGGTCACTGGGAACAAAAAATCCGAGAGATCACGAATATCAGACTAGGATTCGATTCCCTCTATTTAGCAAAATATCACGTGGGATGCTACTGTTGTTAACGATGACATCCTGAAAACATCCGCGTTTTTTAATAAAAATATAGTTCCTAAATTAGACTCTGTGGGTTTTTTTTAAAGTTATCTTTTTAATTGACATAGTCAACGCGATTTGTTTTAATTGTATCATTTTTACTCATTTCTTTTATTCTTATCCCACTTGGTAACACAATGGTTATTTTTCTATTTTTGTAATTAAAACCGGAAATACTGCGTAGGAAAAATCATTGTCAATAAGACGATTCCGACTAGGTTACACGAATAAATTGCGGAGCCTAGCGACTGCGTATGTAATGTTTGTCAAGTGTCAGTAAGCAAAAACAACAATAAAGATGCCGTTTAATCTTTGTAAAACGGTTGAGGTCGAACCAGAACCAGTAGGACTACCCGTGATGCATGAGAAACTGGAACGGGTAGAGAATGTAGATATACTAATGGAGTCGGATTTAGAAGATGAGGTAGACGATGATCTCGGTGAGAGGTGCTCTTCCATGTCAACACCAAATACTAAAGAAATAACACCCTATCATCTCCTAGAAGTCAAAGTTGCAGAAATACAAGAGCAACTTGAAAACATTGCATCACTATCAGTATTAGTTCCATCTAACAAGCATCTTTTCGAAAAGACAAGAACTCAATACGAGGAAAAACCAATCGTGAGTCGAGTGGAAGCCAATGAGAATGGAATTGCTAAAGTATGGTTAATCCTTGAATCATTGCCACACATTTACAGAGGACATATTTGATTATTCACAGATCTAGTAATATATAAATCCTTGTGTTAACCAAAGACATTTATACATTGATTGGATTGAGTCTTATACATAAGTTACATGTATTTGTTGTATAAGGGGAACAACCCTCTATCTGTGGTTCATTCATTCATTTTTATTTAGGCAAACATCAAGCACATACATTTAAACAAAAAACATTACATTAAATAAAAATAATTAGATTTAAGAACCATGCATGACTTCCTTGAATTGGATAACACATAAAGGCCGAAGGCTTATTTCCAATGGGGTCCATTTCTTGTAAATATAATACAAAAAATGACTAAGAATAACACTGAATTAGTGCAGTTGTAAGAGTCATTCTTGACCTGGGGTCTGTTAGAGCAGTTGTATGAGTCATTCTTGACCTGGGGTCTGTTGTTAAACTTGTGATTAAACTAACCAGATGATTACATAATTAATTCCTAATCCCATACTTAGCTAATGCAATGATTAAATTTTAATCCTGAGCTCTTTTTTAATCAATGTATTAACTAATCATATTTAATCATTGAATTAGCTAATTATGTGATTAGGAATGAATCATGTAATTAGGGCTAATCATATGATTAGCTTAATCACAAGTTCAACAATGGACCCAACACACTTTGTCCAAACACTGCATTTCTATATAAAAATTTCAGTCTAGAGTTAACTTTGTTGACAATACTAAGAAATAATATGTTCACAATTTAAATATTTGTCAATGGAAATTCCTAAATATTTCAAAACATCTGTTGAATTAATTACATGATCATATCATTTCACTTGAAAGTTTGTGATTTGTTTGATCTTTCTAGGTGATCCAAATAACATACCTAAAAGGCTAATTGTAATGACAAAAATAGCAGCGGCCCCAGAATACTTCCTTGGCGCACGTGCCCCATGTTACTTCCATAGATTCTGACATAACATTATTTAAAACTACAAACTGAACACGATCAGAAACATATGATCTAAACCATTCTACTGAATTGACGCCCATTACATTTAGTTTGGAGCATAAAATGTTGTGATCAACCATGTCAAATGCTTTCTGCAGGTCTAACATTATCATACCTGTATAAAGACTTTTAGTATTATTACTAATACATTGTATATAGTCTAATAGACCAGACTGAAATTCAAAAAGCATTTTATTGTCTTGAAGAAATTTATACAATTGATTATAAACACTTTTTTCAAGAAATTTTTGAAACTGTACTAAGTATGCTTAATTACTGATCTGTAATTACCAACATCAAGAGGACTGTTCTTTTTAAACAGTGCAGGTTTGACTCTAGCATGTTTCATACTATTTGGAACTTTACCTGATAAAATTGATTGATTAATAATAGCAGTTATAGGTGTTTTAAGAACACTAGCACCTGCCACCATCCATAATGAACTTGGCAGGGATTTCATCTAAACCAGTACTTTTTGTTACATTCAAAGATGATAACTCTCTAAAAACAAAATCTTCACTGACAGGTTTCAATATTAACTTGTATTTATTTGGATTTCTCTTGTTAAAAAAATCTAAAAATACCTGTGATATAACACTAAAAATACCTGTGATATAACACTAAAATACCTGTGATATAGCACTAAAAATACCTGTGATATAACACTATTATAAGAATACCTCTGATATAACACTAAAAATACCTGTGATATAACACTAAAAATACCTGTGATATAACACTAAAATACCTGTGATATAGCACTAAAAATACCTGTGATATAACACTATTATAAGAATACCTCTGATATAACACTAAAAATACCTGTGATATAACACTAAAAATACCTGTGATATAACACTAAAATACCTGTGATATAGCACTAAAAATACCTGTGATATAACACTATTATAAGAATACCTCTGATATAACACTAAAAATACCTGTGATATAACACTAAAAATACCTGTGATATAACACTAAAATACCTGTGATATAGCACTAAAGATACCTGTGATATAACACTATTATAAGAATACCTCTGATATAACACTAAAAATACCTGTGATATAACACTAAAAATACCTCTGATATAACACTATTATAAGAATACCTCTGATATAACACTAAAAATACCTCTGATATAACACTATTATAAGAATACCTCTGATATAACACTAAAAATACCTCTGATATAACACTAAAAATACCTCTGATATAACACTATTATAAGAATACCTCTGATATAACACTAAAAATACCTGTGATATAGCACTAAAAATACCTGTGATATAACACTAAAAATAACTGAAATAACACTAAAAATACCTGTGAGATAACACTAAAAATAACTGTGATATAATACTAAAAATACATCTGATATAACACTAAAAATACCTTTAATTAGCACTGGGTAATTTTTCTACCAGTTATAGGAACTGTACATAGTAGGTTCATGACCATCTTCTGCTAACTGCATTAGTGGAGATCTCCTTTCGCTCAGTTGATAGTGCGATATAGCTTACAATATGCGATAGGTTCTGGGATTAAATGCCATCTGGGACATTGCTTTTTGGTTCTGGGTCCGTTCACCCTAAATCACATTCGCCCTACTTCCTGTTCGCCCAGGATCCATTCACTCTAATAATTATATGTATATTGGATATTAGAAATAAATGATATTTGATGGTTTATCGATAATAGATTGAGAAAATTTAAATAGGAGGCATGCTAAAAAGTGTGTATTTTGATAATGAATAAAGTTAAACATTGCAGTCCCTTGGAATAAGTAAAGCAGGTAAAAATAAGTGAATCGAGAGTCTGACAAAATATTTTTCGATAATGTCTTCTGTCCACTCAACAGAAATAAGCTGTACTCGATACAACAATATGTGATAAAGTTTGTCAGTGGCTTGTGGCAGGTCAGTGGTTTTCTCCAGGTACTCCGGTTTCCTCAACCAATAAAACTGTCCATCATGATATAGCTGAAATATTATTGAAAGTGGCAAAACACTTATTGACTTAATACAAATGTCTTTTAGTTACATGTACTAATAAAGACAAAGGCACATATATATATCTTCCATAGAAGACTTATCTGAATATTGCCATCTAAGAGTTTTTTTTGTGTATATTTGATAACTGATATAAAGTGCTCAATATTGTGGAAAAGCATTTCCAGAATCTTTAGAAATTTTTTATTTTGCATACATTTTTTTTCCAGTGTATGTCAATGATAGAGGATATGGTCAAAAAAAATGCAGGACCTTAGAGATGAACACAAACAGCAAATGGATCAGATCAAAGGAGTAAGTAGAAATGCACCAACCGATAATAAGTTTGAGATATACCAACAAATATCTTATGGTGTCAAACCACTAATTCACCAATCACATTTTAGAACACAAAAGTATAAGTCCCTTTTCAAAGAAAAAAGTTCCTTTCGCTTTGTTATATTGTGAGAAATACTGAATGCACCAGTTTGTCGAAGTCAAATATAGAATATTGTGATATCATTATTGGATTGTTTTCAATCCTACAAATTTTTCCTCAAAATGTACTTATAAAACAATATAAGGCTAAAGAAAGCAGTTTTAATTGAAAATTATGTAGGAAAAACTTGGTAATTTAAGTGATCTCAGGAAAATTATATTGACTGCTTAGCATTTTCTGTTAATTTTTCACATTTTCAGCTTGGATTGAATGTTTTAGAGTATTATTTGGCTGTAATAGTACATTTGAACATTTGGCTTACTTGAACAGTGATTTTTAGCTCATCTGACCCAAAGGATCAGGTGAGCTATTGTCACCACTGAGCGTCCGTCGTCCGTCTGTTAACTTTTCACATTTTAATCAACTCCTCTGAAGCCACTGGGCCAATTTGAACCAAACTTTGGTGGAATGGTCCTTGGATGACCCCCTTCCAAAATGTGTCCGGTGATCCCGACTTTCAACCAAGATGGCCACCAAGCTAAAAATAGAAAAAAGGGGGGATGAAATTTTGATTGTTCATTGCTGCTTTAGTATAAGTCAAAATTTTTCTTTCAACCGATATATACCGATTATGCAAATTGGGCATATTTTGATAAAAGATCACATTTAAATCTTCTCCTCTGAAACCGCTGAACCAAATTAAACCAAACCTGGCAGGGATGGTGCCTGGGTGGGTCCCTTTCAAAATTGTGTCTGACAGCCCCGCCCTCCATTCAAGATGGCTGCTGTTACTAAAAATAGAAATTTCGTCAATTGTCCATTGCTGCTTTAGTATAAGTCAAAATGAGCTCAAATTTTAACTGCAGCTACATGGCAAGGAGTAGTTTAACATATATTCTGGGTTTTTCTGTGAAATTTTTCTTTCAGCCGATTTATACCGATTATGCAAATTAGGCATATTTTGATAAAAGATCACATTTAAATCTTTTCCTCTGAAACCGCTGAACCAAATTAAACCAAACCTGGCAGGGATAGTCCTTGGGTAGTCCCATTTCAATATTGTGTCCGACAGCTTCACCCTCCATTCAAGATGGCTGCTGTTACTAAAAATAGAAATTTCTTCAATTGTCCATTGCTGCTTTATTATAAATCAAAATGAGCTCAAATTTTAACTGCAGCTACATGACAATGAGTAGATTAACATATATTCTGGGTTTTTCTGTGAATTTTTTCTTTCAACCGATTTATACTGATTATACAAATTAGACATATTTTGATAAAAGATCACATTTAAATCTTCTCCTCTGAAACCGCTGAACCAAATTAAAGCAAATTTGGCTGGGATGGTCCTTGGGTGATCCCCTTTCAATATTGTGTCCGACAGCCCCGCCCTCCATTCAAAATGGCTGCTGTTACTAAAAATAGAAATTTCTTTAGTTGTCAATTTCCACTTTATTACAAATCAAAATGAACTCAAATTTTAACTGCAGCTATATGGCAATGAGTAGTTTAACATATATTCTGGGTTTTTTTGTGAGATTTTTTCAGCCAGTTTATTCCGTTTAGGAATATTATGAGATAAAAATCACATCAAAATCTTTTGCTCAAAAATTTGAGTTGAAATGATCTTTGGGTGGCCCACTTTCAAAATTATGTGTAACACCCCCATTTTCTATCTACTATAGATGTCAAATTGAAAACCAGGTGAGCGATTACAGGCTCCTGGGAGCCTCTAGTTTTTATTGTGTTCTGGGGAAAATTACAGTTGTGCACCATAAGAAATTCTAGGACTTGAATATCAATCAATCAATCATATTTTTGCAAATCTGATGCAATTAGAAGGAATTTCAACTGAAGATCTAGATACAAAAACTTATTTCATGTCTTAAGCAGCATAATTTATGGGGTTAAAGCATAAATTATGTTTAGAATGCTTTGAACTCATTTTTAGACAAGGAGTGATGGGATTAAATGCAAACATTTCATATGATATTTAGATATTAAATATACAGCTGCGGCATATAAATACATTTGTATGTGTTAAAATTGCTTATTATGTTAGAAATTAGCTTGATAACTCTAAAAAAATAAGGGAATACGTAAGTTGTGGTATATTACACAATCTGAACTCAACAGCTGTAAATGAAGATATTTTCATTATAAATCTTTAAAGGGGGTACCTTTGCATATACTTGCAAATATGAGTCGGCCACATACCTTATGAGATTTTTTGGGGTTGATATTGCCCAGGGAATAGAAATTAGTCCAATAAATGGTTAGAGAAGCACATTTTGTTGCTCTTTATGATAATGTTAAAGGTGTAAATTATGGTTCCAAAATTATAATATTTCTTGTCATACAGCCTTTTAATATTGATAGCTTACCTTAATAGATGACTTTAATCTTGTTCTTGTGGAAACGTAAAATGCTGGACCATTCAGTCTGTTGTTGTTTTCACACAGGATCATGTGAGCCTCTAGTTTCGACACATTTCAGTTTCATAAGAAAAATATATAATCATCCCATCCCTATTAAAAGAGAGTAAACTTTGGACACACCATTAAAATTACATCTAATGATGAGATTAAATGCAATGCCAATGGAAAAAAGCATGGTAAGATTATGTTTTTGTGTGTATCCTTATGTATATGTACGGTAGGGAAAAAAGATTACCAGATGGGAATAAGAAAAGCATATTTTGTGCATGCTAGCCAGTTGAAAGAAAACATCGTTTAGATTTGTTTTTATTGTTATCATCCTTACCTCTCGCTATACCAGTCTTGCTATACCTACCTGCTGACTTCATAAGCAAAACTTGTATCAAAGTTCACGTGAGCTGAGCAGGACTTCTCAACAGTCAGCAGGAGTTATCACCAAATTCTCCCAACTAAATATTTAAACGATAATTTCTGTGAAGATGTCGGACAAAAGTAAATAAAATTCATCAACACCATTAGCTACATGTAGTTAACATTTCATTTTTTTTAAAACATAAATCAAATTAGGAACTTTCGTGTAAGCAATATCAACAAACATGATCCTACATAAATGCACTCGACACAATTCTTGATAACCGCTCCTGGGACTATCTTATTTTAACGTCATAATCGAGGTCGTGATGTTTGTGCTTTTTAAATCGGAACGGAATTGGTAAACAAAACCGCTAATAAAGAGGGGAGAATCATTTAAATTTTCATTATTTTAAATCATTGTCTTTGAACTATGTTGTTTTTGTTAAATGTTCATCAAGTTACGTTACAGAATCCACCATTCATTGTATTAATGAATGGTATATTTGTAAACTACTTACAAACTATGTTTTGAAGAGTATTTTGCCTAAAGGAGTGAGTGCGAACGAATATTTTGGATGATGTGATTTTTCATGCGAAATTACAAATATCAAAACCTTTAGATGTACCATATATCCGTGTTTATGTTTAATTTAAGGATGATAAACATGTATGCTGAACGTGAATAATTATGATTGATACTGAAATATCAGCCTGCTTGACAGAATATGAAGTTTGTGACTCGTTCGCTTCACTCACTCACCAGCAAACTTCATATTCTGGCTCGGCAGTCTGATATTTTCCATATCAATCAATTCACATCCAGATATACTTATTGTTTAAAACTTGTATAGCAAACTTGAAGTTCCTATTTCAAAGGTTCTAATATGATTTATTGTATGAAGAATTAAAATCAATCTCAATGCTTATAAAGCACAATTTATCATTTCTGTATTATTCAAGTATTATTTTTGTATTCACTATGAATTGCAAACATACATTTTGGTTTGGTTGTTTTAGAATGATGTGAATGATAAGTTCAACACTTTGGCATGTCATGATGATTGTAAACAATTTGTGACTCGGGCAGAATTAGAAGATGCTTTACAAGGTACCAGCAAAGTATTGGAAAGCAAGTTGCCTTCTCATGATGATCTTGAACAGTTTGTGACTCTGGAAGAATTAATAGATGTTTTGCAAGCTACCGAAAAAGACTTGGAAAGCAAGTTGTCATCCTCTGATGCTTTTAAACAATTTGTGACTCGAGAAGAATTAGAAGATTATTTGCAAGGTGCCGGAAAAGATTTGGAAAGCAAATTGTCGTCCCCTGATGATTTTGAACAAATTTTGACTTGGGGTGGATTAGCAGATGCTTTAAAAGATATCAGACAAGATGCAGAAAACCTGCAGCAACCAACAGAGAAAGTTGAGATTGAAATGTCAAGTGAGACATATTCAGTAGTAAGTCATATTATTCACTTTCTTATCTCATGTCATAGAAAGTTAGAATTTATAAGCATAATTTGTATTCAAATATCTGGAATATGAAATTAAATAAATGTTAAATGAAGTGTTGGTGATATATTTATGTGATATTAAACAATTTCTATGTACTAATTAGGAATGTTATGTTTGTTTATCTTAATATGAAGCAGTAAATAGTTTGCCTTTCATCATGGTATATTGTGGTATTAAGGGAACGACCATTTTAGCATTTAACTTGAAGGAGGGGTTATGGTTTTTTTCTAAAAAAATATTCTGATTCCCAATGTTGCTGAAAAAAATATTCTGATTTTGGTGGAGGAAAAAAAAATAATCTGATTCAGAGTTTTTGTCATATAATCTAATGCTAAATTATGGGGAAAAAAATTGCGCTTTGCGCGACAAAACAAATAAATAAGTTAAATGGTCGGTCCCTAATATTTGTGTACATTTAGATACAAGGGTATTAATGTTTGTAAATAAAGGGAAAGGACTGGTAAATAGTTCCACCTTTTTCCATTCGTATTGGTTGATTCAAATAATGATATATCTTAAATATTGTTGAAAGTGGCATTAAACACCATAAACCAACCAACAAAGCCATCAAATAGAATATGGCGTTCAGGATTGTTGTAATGGGGTTATTTTAAACAGAGAAGTTGAAACAGATCGATACGTTATTACGGGAACTACATGTAAATATGATGTCCAAATAAAACGAGAGAAACAAAAAACAAAATTTGTTTTAATATGTTGACATTTCATTTAATGCAAATTTCATATTTATTGTCTGATGCAAATGACAAATATTAGTTTGCACGATTGTTTGTTTGATGGTGTTTAGCGCCACTTTTAACAATAATTCAGTTATATCGTGGCCGTCAGTTTTATTGGTGGAAGAAACTGAAGGACCCGGAGAAAACCACCGACCTGTCGCAAGTCACTGATAAACTTCGTCACATAATGTTGTACACCTCGCGCTGATCGAGATTCGAACTCACAACATCAGTGGTGATGTGCACTGATTGCATAGGTAGTTGTAAATCCAACTACCATGCAATCTCTGCCACAACGGCCCCCTAAGGCTGCACGAAGATACATGGGTAAATCTGAAACATGTTTGGTATTGTAAATACCATTCAAAATAACCAGATTTTACAAAAGATATTTTATGCACTTTTCTACTAAGTACATGTATACAAATATTCAAATTTTATTATTTGTATGGCATTTTGTTTAAAAAACAAGGAATCTAGCATTACGAGAATGGAAAGCAGCTTAGTGTTGTTGTTTTTTTTATAGCATTTTCTTGTTACTGTAAGATAAACACCATAAACTTACAGAAGATGAAATGTTTTTTTATTATTATTTTAGCCCTCTGAACCAACTTGTTCAACATTCAGTAAAGTTGAATAAGCTTACTGAAAGTCATGAGGCACTGACCAGACAAGTGAAGGAATTAGAGGTAAATACAAATGTATTGTGATGAAATAAAATTCTTGTAGTACTATTATAACAGTTCTGAGTTCAATTATGCTCACTGAAGAGAAAGTAGCACATAGTATACATTGGTACATTGAACACTTGATAGAGGGTTGCTGTTAACAAGAAAGCTACTGAACAAATGGTTCCTCTTGGTTAAGTTGAACTCATCACGTCGAAAGTTTTATGCACACCACCATGACTTGGTTGACCTTTATGGAATATCTGTGTCACAAATGACCATAGAAATGTTCCACTTGTTGTAAGCACTTCCCTGTCCTTCCTCATTCATGACTTGTCACCAGGTTTGCAACCAGATTAACACGACGGGTACCACTAGTGGAGCAGGAACTGCTTACCCTCACAGAGCACCTGAGTTCACCTGCTGGTTTTAGTGGTATGCATGTTACTCGATCTTTAGTTTATGTGTATGTTTTGTAGATTTGTGGATCATTGTTTGTCCTTTTGTACGCTTTCTTTTGGCCATTGTGATGTCTGTTCTTCGATTTAAGGATTCTGATTACCCCTTTGGTATCTTCAAACTCTTCTTTAATCTGAAACATTTAATTGGTTGTCATGAGTTTACTTCAGTTTAATTTGACATAAATCTTTTTGTTTTTGTTTTTCTTTACAAGATAAACAACTGATGATTGTCTTGTCGAGCTTTATTTAATGTAAAGGATGTTTTATTCACAAGATTGAACCTAATATGACAAAATGGAGGTTCATATTTGAATTTATGTGACAACAATTATATCTGAGGAAGAATTGATAAATACAGATCTACATGTTTATGCTCCATTTTTTTTTATTGCATGTCCATTGGATTTACAACTACCTATGCAATCAGTGCCTATCACCACTGATGTTGCGAGTTACACATGTAGAATCTCGAACAGTAAATAGTTTGCCTTTCATGATGGTATATTGTGGTATTAATATTTGTGTACATTTAGATACAAGAGTATTAATGTTTGTAAATAAAGGGAAAGAACTGGTAAATAGTTCCACATTTTTCGATTCATAAGTATTGGTTGATTAATATAACGATATTACTGAAATATTGTTGAAAGTGGCATTACACACCATCAAACAAACATATTATGTACATGTATACACATACATGTATATTCAAATTTTATTATTTGCTTGAAAATATGGCATTTCGTTAAACACCATAAACCAACCAACCAAACCATCAAATAGAATATGGTGTTCAGGATTGTTGTAATGTGGTTATTTTAAACAGAGAAGTTAAAACAGAGCAGTGTGTTATTACGGGAAGTAAATATGATGTGCAAATAAAACAATCGAGAAACAAAAAACAAGATTCGTTGTTTTATGTTGACGATTTCATTTGATGCAAATTTCCAATTTATTTTCTAATGCAAATGACAAATATTAGTCTGCACGAAGATACATGGGTAAATCTGAAACATGTTTGGTATTGTAAATACCATTCAAAATAACCAGTTTTTACAACAGATATTTTATGCACTCTGCAATCATTTATATTATGGGGACCGTTATGATTGTATGATATTTCGAATCTTAATCAGGGCGAGGTGTCCAACATTCTGTGATAAAGTTTGTCAGTGACTTGTGGCAGGTCTGTTTTTTTCCGGGTCCTACCGTTTCCACCACCAATAAAACTGACTGCCATGATATAGCTGAAATTTTGTTGAAAGTGGCACCATCAAACAATCAAACAAACATTTATATTATGTACATGTATACACATATATTCAAATTTTATTATTTGTTTAAAAATATGGCATTTCGTTAAAATACAAGGAATCTAGCTGTACGAGAATGGAAAGCAGCTTAGTGTTGTTTGGTTTTTTATAGCATTTTCAATTTACTTTAAGATATACACCGTAGACTTATATAGAAGATGAATTGTTTTTTTATTATTATTTTAGCCCTCTAGACCAACTTGTTCACATTCAGTAAAGTTGCATCAACCAGACACTTTATGTAGCAATAAATAGAAATTCAAATCAAAGGCCTCCTTTTAACTTTTAGCCCATTTAAATATGTTGTCCTTGTTCTGCTCTACTTCACTCATTAGTGGCAGTCGTGGTCGTCATCGTATGGTAGTTGAATTTACAACTACCTATGCAATCAGTACCTATCACCACTGATGTTGTGAGTTCGAATCTCGATCAGGGCGAGACTTACAACATAATGTGATAAAGTTTGTCAGTGACTAGAGACAGGTCGGTGGTTTTCTCCGTGTCCTCTGGTTTCCTCCACCAATAAAACTGACCGCCATGAAATAACTGAAATAGTGTTGAAAGTGGCATTCACCATCATCAAGAAAACAAACATACAACACTCAATAAAGGACAAAATTTACCACACTCAAAGATACTCTTACACCTCTTAATAATGAAGTGCTTTATGGAAGAGCTTTTAATCTTTAATATATATGTATTTTTATAATGTCATTTGTTTGATAATATATTTTTTGTAAATATTATATTAATATTATTTTACAGAAAATGTTGGCCTACTGTGATGAACTACAATGGAGTAAAGCTGATAGAACTGAAGTGGATGTGGTAAGTTTTGTTTTTGTTTTTTTGTTAATGGTTCCCTGTCAGTGATGAGCTTTGAAAATAAATATTCACAGATCCTAATCCAAATTGTTCAAGCAACATAATAGAAAACATATATGTTCTAGCTTAAGCAACTTAACATTACCTTCAGTTTACCAAGTTCTTTTAATGTTTAGAATTTTTTGTAGAAAATATTTTCATTAGTTAAATATTTTGATTATTTTTTTATTTTTTTTATGTTTGTCACAAACTTATATATCTAAACCAAACCTCCTTGGGACTAACTTTTGTGTAAGGAAACTTATTTCACATTTCGTACACAAAAATAAAACCAGCGAAAGTTTTTTTTTTTTATCTCATTACTTAGTACTGTATGTGAACATGAATCACAGCATATAATTTACACATTATTATTTTGTTTGTGTTAAGAAAGCTGACAAGACAAGTTTGGATAGCGAAGTGGACCATTCCTTGTTTAATACACAAATCAATGATATTGCCAAGACGTTCAATGTAATCGCAGATCAAATGGAAGAAAACGTAAGTTTTTACTACAGTAGATATTTTGAATTGTAAATTACTTCAACATTACATTAGGTTGATTCCCTTTCAGAATGGGTCAAAGTTGTTAGGTCGTATAAGAAGCAGGAACTACTTACCCTTCGCAAGCACCTGAGTTCACCCTCGGTTTTTTGGTGAGGTCTGTGTTGCTCATCTTTTTAATTTTTTGTGTTGTCCCATTATGTGTCTTATCTTCTGAGTTTCGTATTGTGATGTCCGTTACAATTTCCGCATAACAACAATGTTCGGTTTGTCTTTACTTACAGTTGTTTGTAGGCGGGCTCATGTCTTATTTACGTTATTTGTGTTTGTTTCCAAGACATATTGTTTTTTTCTTCGTCTATGTTGCCAGTTTCTCTGGATTGTCCATTTTTGATTGCCCCTTCGGTATTTTCTAACGTTTATATATTATAAACTGGCAGGAAATTTTAGTTATTGCAACAATCGATAAACATTATCTAATATGGTGGGAAAGGTAAGTTACTACAAAATTATACTCTGTGTTACCCTAACAAATGTAAAAAAAAATCAAAAAAAATCGTGAAATGTCTACTTAAAAAACAGAGTCAAACTACGAAAAGTTTGATAAGGTTAACAGAATCTGTTAATCAAAGAAGTGAGTATGAAATAGAAAATTACTACAACACGAGAGATTGGCAAGATATGAAAGTGTCCAGAGGATGTTCTGAGATTTCCTAACACTCCAGCAATGATTTGAATTTATGTATTAACTCGGTATATAACAGATTTGTTTTTTATAGGTTTGAGAGATGTTCATATGTCGGTTTAATGTGTGATGTCAAATTACCAATTAGTCGAAATCATCCAATATAGTTATTTAAAATGTCAGAGATGCCATTATTTCACAAACCATTCCTATTTTTCAGGAAGAAGCTTGGAATCAGCAACGTAAGGTATTAAGTGATGATATTGACGGAAAAGTAGATCGTTTGGAATTGGAACATCTAAAGGAGTGGTTGCTGAAAAGACTCGAGGCACGCAATGATAAGTTAAATAAACAGAATCAAGCTCCTGTAGAATGGGTAGATGATGCTGAAGATCAAAAGGAGTGGTTACAGAGTAGACTTGATGTACTCGATGATGAGTTAAAGAAACACAATCAATCTCCTGTAGTATTGATAGATGTTGCTGCAGATCAAAAGGAGTGGTTACAGAGTAGATTTGAGGTACTTGATGATGAGTTAAAGAAACAGAATCAAGCTCCTGTAGAATTGATAGATGATGCTGCAGATCAAAAGGAGAGGTTACAGAGTAGACTTGAGGTACTCAATGATGAGTTAAAGAAACAGAATCAATCTCCTGTAGAATTGATAGATGATGCTGCAGATCAAAAGGAGTGGTTACAGAGTAGACTTGAGGTACTCAATGATGAGTTAAAGAAACAGAATCAAGCTCCTGTAGAATTGATAGATGATGCTGCAGATCAAAAGGAGTGGTTACAGAGTAGACTTGAGATACTCAATGATGAGTTAAAGAAACAGAATCAAGCTCCTGTAGAATTGATAGATGATGCTGCAGATCAAAAGGAGAGGTTACAGAGTAGACTTGAGGTACTCAATGATGAGTTAAAGAAACAGAATCAAGCTCCTGTAGAATTGATAGATGATGCTGCAGATCAAAAGGAGTGGTTACAGAGTAGACTTGAGGTACTCAATGATGAGTTAAAGAAACAGAATCAATCTCCTGTAGAATTGATAGATGATGCTGCAGATCAAAAGGAGAGGTTACAGAGTAGATTTGAGGTACTTGATGATGAGTTAAAGAAACAGAATCAATCTCCTGTAGAATTGATAGATGATGCTGCAGATCAAAAGGAGTGGTTACAGAGTAGACTTGAGGTACTCAATGATGAGTTAAAGAAACAGAATCAAACTCCTGTAGAATTGATAGATGATGCTGCAGATCAAAAGGAGTGGTTACAGAGTAGACTTGATGTACTCAATGATGAGTTAAAGAAACAGAATCAAACTCCTGTAGAATTGATAGATGATGATGCAGATTAAAAGGAGTGGTTACAGAGTAAACTTGAGGTACTCAATGATGAGTTAAAGAAACAGAATCAATCTCCTGTAGAATAGATAGATGATGCTGCAGATCAAAAGGAGAGGTTACAGAGTAGACTTGAGGTACTCAATGATGAGTTAAAGAAACAGAATCAAACTCCTGTAGAATTGATAGATGATGCTGCAGATCAAAAGGAGAGGTTACAGAGTAGACTTGATGTACTCAATGATGAGTTAAAGAAACAGAATCAAGCTCCTGTAGAATTGATAGATGATGATGCAGATCAAAAGGAGTGGTTACAGAGTAAACTTGAGGTACTCAATGATGAGTTAAAGAAACAGAATCAATCTCCTGTAGAATAGATAGATGATGCTGCAGATCAAAAGGAGAGGTTACAGAGTAGACTTGAGGTACTCAATGATGAGTTAAAGAAACAGAATCAAACTCCTGTAGAATTGATAGATGATGCTGCAGATCAAAAGGAGTGGTTACAGAGTAGACTTGATGTACTCGATGATGAGTTAAAGAAACAGAATCAAGCTCCTGTAGAATTGATAGATGATGCTGCAGATCAAAAGGAGAGGTTACAGAGTAGACTTGAGGTACTCAATGATGAGTTAAAGAAACAGAATCAAACTCCTGTAGAATTGATAGATGATGCTGCAGATCAAAAGGAGTGGTTACAGAGTAGACTTGATGTACTCGATGATGAGTTAAAGAAACAGAATCAATCTCCTGTAGAATTGATAGATGATGCTGCAGATCAAAAGGAGTGGTTACAGAGTAGACTTGAGGTACTTGATGATGAGTTAAAGAAACAGAATCAATCTCCTGTAGAATTGATAGATGATGCTGCAGATCAAAAGGAGTGGTTACAGAGTAGACTTGAGGTACTCAATGATGAGTTAAAGAAACAGAATCAATCTCCTGTAGAATTGATAGATGATGCTGCAGATCAAAAGGAGTGGTTACAGAGTAGACTTGAGGTACTCGATGATGAGTTAAAGAAACAGAATCAATCTCCTGTAGAATTGATAGATGATGCTGCAGATCAAAAGGAGTGGTTACAGAGTAGACTTGAGGTACTTGATGATGAGTTAAAGAAACAGAATCAATCTCCTGTAGAATTGATAGATGAGGCTGCAGATCAAAAGGAGAGGTTACAGAGTAGACTTGAGGTACTTGATGATGAGTTAAAGAAACAGAATCAAACTCCTGTAGAATTGATAGATGATGCTGCAGCTGGAATCAGGAGGTAAATAAAAACTACATGGAGCTTCTTTAACACAGATCTGTTTATATGACAGGATAATATGTTTTTGAGTCATTTTGAATAATAATATAAATGTACAAGTGAAATTATTACTACCATATTTATAATGGAGAATTTAAAAAAAAAAAAGATTTTCTGTCACAAAACAGACAACTTTAAAACAAGAAAACTTATTCTAAGTAAGAGGCAGCCACAGATATAGTGGTGATAGGCCAATAAATGTACAAGTAAAAAGTATATAAATCTGTGTCAAGACTTTATAATCAATAGATTTATTTTAAGTGATCTATTGGGATAAATATTGTTTGTGACAAATGATTGTCTGAACATAGCATAATACATTCCAAAAACCATATAATATATAAAAGCTTGATCAGAAATACAATTGTATTTCATGTGACAGACCAATTGATATTGTACCCCCAGGGTAAGTGTATAATAGTTTTATTTGTCATATCGTGTGGTAGGTTAAAAGACCTTTATGGTAGACCAGTTGATATTGAACCTACAGGTAGATTGTTATCATGTGACTTGTCAGATGACATGTGATAGGTTTAAATGTTATCATGTGACTTGTCAGATGACATGCAATAGGTTTAATGGGTCATGTGATAGTTATGACAAGTTGATATTGAACCTACAGTATCAATTATTATCATGTGACTTATCAGATAGCTTGTGATAGCTTAGTTCTACGAGTTATGCAACTTGGTGATATGTGTGTGTAGTTTGAATTAAAACCAACACTGTGATTTATAGTTGAATTTATTTTGGAAATCTTTTTTTTTTTAAACTAGACTTTAAATTAGAAATACAAAATCAATTTGCACAATTTAACACATGAATACAATAAATATTAAAATCGTTCTGAGAAAGCATTGAATTCATTAAATCATAAATATAGGTGTATGATATATGAACAAAATATTTAAATAGTAGATAAACTATTTGTGTCTTAATTGGTTTATTTAGATCGTTGTTTGTTAGATCCCTTTTCTTTTGACCATTGTGTTGTCTGTTCTTCTTTGATTTACAGATTCTGATTACCTCCCTTTGGTATCTTTTGACCATTGTGTTGTCTGTTCTTCTTTGATTTACAGATTCTGATTATCTCCCTTTGGTATCTTTTGACCATTTTGTTGTCTGTTCTTCTTTGATTTACAGATTCTGATTACCTCCCTTTGGTATCTACAAACTCTTCTTATGTGAGTTATATAAGCTGTTGTGAGCCATGTTTTTTTTTTAATTCACAACACAATATCAATACATACAAGATCTTATAGATTTCATCTGTTTATTTTTAGTCTGGTACCATTATCTATGCCATCTGTGTCAAGTCATCAAGCATTACTTCCAAGGAGATCACAAATGCCTTGCTTAACTTTGAAGACGGACCAGATATGACAACATACAAAGAGGTATGAAGATGCCACACAAATATTTATTTTAAGTGTGTACACTTGTTTGGCTAATGCTAGGTTATAATAATATATTGTACTCAAAGGTTAAAAAATAGCTTAAGCAAAGAAATTTAATAAGATACTAATAATTATGTGTTTTGCTGCTTGATTCAGGACAAACATGTCTTAGCATGTTTTCTTTATTTATTTTATGCTATAATACTTTATTTACTTATTGTATTTGTACAAGCTATTAATTTCTTGGTTACCTGTAATTTCATTGCATTTCTTGTTGTTTTTCTCCTTTAACAGAATGTATGCTGGTATTGACAGACCTGTGTCTTGGATATTTATTACATGTATTCACTACTACTAATACTTTCCTACTTGTAGCACATGCCTGTAGCAATCCAGAATTGCCTCCCTTTTTTGCACAATACATTCCTCCTTGATTTGTGTTTCTTTCAGATGGTTTTGGAGAATGAAAACACTGCATGATATCACTGTGCACTTTTCAGATCACTGGAATTCTCATTATTTATCATCTTATTTATTTATTTCATTAATTTCATAACATTTATTGCATGTACAGTATGACACCACTTAGTTAAAAACTTTCCATCTTAAGTGTATGATTTTGATTGATCGATTTATCAACACTGTTTAAAAATCAAAAATTCTAGTTAGACATATAATCTCCAGACATTTATATTCTTATTTTTTATGATCATTTTGTTAAATAATTGGATTATTAATTGTTTTATCTGTATCTCTTTATTTAATAAGGATTTTGTAAGGTAAAACTTTCTAATGATTTTTAAAATAATAAAATAATGGAAAAATGAGGATTAACCTGATTTTTTTTTAAATAATTAAAACAACTTAATCAATTACATTTGTATTAATTACTAACAACTGAAAATGCTAACCAGGTTTTAGGACAGTGTGTATTAGTAAAATCATTTGGATACAATTTTGCTGGAGGGTAACATTTATCATTGCATGCTTTTTCTACTAACATAGTACTTAATTTTCAGTGGCGTTATGTTCTGTGATACCACCGTTTCTCTCATAGAATTTCATGTCTTTCATTTTTCTTCTGTTTTTACCTTTTACTTTTCTTTCTTCCTTTCCCAGTGATACTAGTATGTGTACCATTATTAAAACTAACAGAAGTCGAAATAATGATTACTTTGACCGCTCTGTAACAAGAAGACAAAAGGTCAGTCAAGGTCAAAGAATCATTAAATCTGACAACAATAAAACAAAAAGACCAAAGACCAGAAGAAGTAAAAGTAACACTGTAACAGAGAAACCAGAGGCCCTAATGAGTCAATCAGACCAGGAAGCCTTTCAAACTCATTTTGGAAATAATGTTGAAGATTTTCAGAAAGGCTTTCTGATACAGAGAATTGACAGAAATGAGTAAGTTTTGTTGATTGATTGGTGTTTAGCACCAACATTAGCAGTATTTCAGCTATATCGTGGTGCGAACAAATTTTGTATTAACTTAAGAAGTAAATTTGGAAAGATGACTTGAGGATCTGAAATACACAAATATAAACTGGTTACTAAACTGCTGATTTACAGGTCTTTCAATAAGGAGTGGTACCAGGTGCTTTTACCCACCTAAAATGGTCTTTGGTGCCTCCTGATTTTAAAGAGTGTTTACAAGATATTCATGAAAATTTTTCAAATTTACTAAAAAGTACTGCCTGTAAAAATTTTGAAAGCACTGGATTTACAAGAAAAATCTTTTCTGGTTTGAAGACGTTTCGTGACTTCACAATTCTGCCTCAAAAATCTCAATAAACAATCTAATTTATATACATGGTACAACACAAGAAATGAAGTAATTTTTTTTTAAATATCACTGTCCTTGTTGAAAGGATTAAATTTGGATTATCTGCCAAAACTTGTTTAATAGTAAACATATTGTTTATTTTGAACCCTTTTATTTGAGTTTTATTTACTTTAATTATCTGACATTCAATTTTGTTGGGTATGGCTGATTACCAAACTTAGTATGTAATAAATATTTATATCATCCTGAGTATGGCCGATTACCAAACTTAGTATGTAATTAATATTTATATCATCTGAGTGTGGCTGATTACCAAACTTAGTATGTAATTAACATTTATATCATCTGGGTGTGGCTGATTACCAAACTTAGTATGTAATTAACATTTATATCATCTGGGTGTGGCTGATTACCAAATTTAGCATGCAAGTAATATTTATATCTTTGGGTTATGATTGCATGTTTCATTTTCCTGACATAAATATGGTATTGTGTGTCTTTATTTCCTATTTCCATAGCATTCTCATCATAAATAATTATGCTGTAATTTCTGATTTGCTTTCATCTTTTTGTTTTCATTTTAACATTATCTGTTGTTTCTTCATTTCAGTAAATTAAATGTTTTTCTTCATATATTAACATATTTTTTTATTACTTGAACAATATAACAAATAAATTTCATAATTTTCATATTTACGATAATTACTTTTGTCTAAATTATTTTCGCTGTGAATTCACCATTATATTGAAATGACAACCTATCTTTTGTAGTAATGCAAATGCTGATTGCTATGCAAGAAACAGATCATGTAGTGGACAACACACCACAACAAGGTTGCCACGTATAAGGTAAGAAATCACTTGAAAGGTCATTTTCAAAGGTCATATATCTGTAGTTTGACAAAACTGTCACATCTCAGGAAAGAATCACTTGAAAGGCCATTTTCAGAGATCCTATATTTATAGTATGACAAAACTGTCACATTTAAGTTAAGAAGCTGTTAGAAAGGCCATTTTCAAAGGTCATATATATGACAAAGCTGTTACATCTAAGGTAAGAAATCACTTGAAAGGTCATTTTCAAAGGTCATATCTTTATAGTTTGACAAAACTGTCACATCTCAGGTAAGAATCACTTGAAAGGCCATTTTCAGAGATCCTATATTTATAGTATGACAAAACTGTCACATTTAAGTTAAGAAGCTGTTAGAAAGGCCATTTTCAAAGGTCATATATATGACAAAGCTGTTACATCTAAGGTAAGAAATCACTTGAAAGGTCATTTCAAAGGTCATATATTTATATTATGACAAAGGTGTCACATCTAAGGTACAGTATTCTAGCTAGGATTTCAAAAGGGCAGGGTGCTACTTCTGAAAAGGGCACTTTTATGCATAAATGTTGGCTGAAAAAGGGCACTTTAATGTGCAAAGATTGACTTGAAAAGAGCACTTTTCTTCAGTAAATAGAAGTCAATAAGTAATGTTTTTTTTTTATTATTTAATTATGTATTTTCTACCTCTACTTTTTACAAATGCATATTTCCACAACTGTAATATAGTTATACTTCAGACTTTTTTTTTTTATATTAGTATAACTATAGGTAACTTTATTCAAAGACAATCATATTAATATATCTCCATCCAAACACTGTGGAAATGCATACTGCAAAGTATTTTTGGATTGTTTTTACAATTAAATTGAAAAGAAACAACCTTCGTCACGAGTTGAAATAATATACCGTATGTTAAAACGAGCTTCAATATCCCTTTAAACTCCTTTGTGGGTGAAATAAAAAAAAAAATAATAATTATATTAAATGATCGAGTTTTTTACTTTCTTTCAACAGCTATTGTTAACTTAATTGTCATCGTAATTAGAATTAATCATTACGATTAGAAGAATGAAATTTCCTGACAAAACGTTAAAATTCAACTTCAATCATTCACCGAAAACTATAAATAGCCTAATCCCACAGTCAGCATGTGCTTACATGTACCTTGATCTGTTACCGCGCATTAAACGAATGTTGACAGAAATATATGCTGGGAACCAGTACTTCATAATTCAATAATTTTCAAAATCACGATTATTTATTTATAAAATTGAAAGATTAAAACGGTATTTTCTATAGTAAGCAATTTAATATAAATAAGAAATAAACCCAAATAAACCAAAACAACAATAATAAATCATCACGTGAACATCTTACCTGTAAAAAAAATGGTGGTCTTAAACAATAACGCTAATCGTGACTTTATGCATTTACTATGAAAAATCTATTATTATGAACTAGTAACAGGTATGAAAAAAGACATCCACGTTAGTCACAAAGGGCAGGGCATCACTGGGACAAGGGCGGGCGCTGCGCCCTGTAAAAATGGGCTAGCGAGAACACTGAGGTAAGAAATCACTTGAAAGGCCATTTAAAAAGTCATATATTTATATAGTATGACAAAGCTGTCACATCTAAGGTAAGAAATCACTTGAAAGGTCATATATTTATAGTATGACAAAGCTGTCACATCTAAGGTAAGAAATCACTTGAAAGGTCATTTTCAAAGGTCATATATTTATAGTTTGACAAAGTTGTCACATCTATGTAAGAAATCATTTGAAAGGCCATTTTCAAAGGTCATATATTTATAGTTTGACAAAGCTGTCACATCTAAGGTCAGAAATCAGTTGACGGGCATATCCGATGTGAGATTCATGCATCTCACATAAAATTATCTCTTGTTTTTGTGTGTCGCAATGCAAAAAATATTGCACCACAATGTGGAAGTGTTGCAAAATCAAACCATTTTCTGTGAGTCTTTCAAAAACGTGGAAATTGTGATCATTTCAAACATAAACTACTGTATATATATTTTCAAGTTGCTTGTGTGCCGTTTTATATCTAAGATTGAAAACAATATAATAATTTTGAATAACATATTTATATTTGATTAAACTTTAGTGTAGAAGTAAAATTTGTTTGTGAATTGCAGCCATTGTCAAGCTTAGCATAAATGTCAGATATTTTACCAAATAATGTGAGAAATATTTTATTGTTTCAGTTTGTATTTTCTAACCTCAATTTAATTTAACATGACATTTTTTATTTCAGAGAGGATAAGGAGGCACAGAGAGGATGATGATACAAGTAGAGACTAGAGGATTTCACTCTTAAAGTTTGTAAATTACTAAAAATAGAAACATTAACAACGTTATTAATTGCAGATAGAAGAAAAAATATAATTACGAATTACGAATCTTGTGTTCGTCAATTTGCCTCTGGACAAAGGTACGGAATGGCTGTAATTTCTCCACATGGTCTGCAGGTAGTTGTGCAATTGTAGTTCTCTGGCGGATGGCTAAGTTGTTACATTTCATAGATCGGTAACACCATGATGGATTGCCTTTGAAGTTTATCAATGTTGTGGGACTTCGCTAGTACAATGGCTTTCATGCGTAGTTGCACTGTATTCAACCCTCGACAGACAGCCCTCTGCTCAAGCACGAACTCTTCAAGTTGGTCCTCTAGTGCTGGCCAGTGTGGTGTGTGCACCCGGAATGCCTTTCTGGATTTCTTGGTCATGCAAAGTGCCTCTTTCTGCTGATGCCAACCTCTGATTACTTTTTCATTGACCCTATATTTATGCTGTGCAGCCATATTACTACCATTTTGTTTAGCACAAAGTTAATGGTTGCAGATTAGAAGAAAAAATATAATACTAGTATACATCTTCTGTGGACGATTGTTATTTAAGAGTCACTGAATTGTTATTAGATGCCTTATACAAATATTATTTTCTTATTGTTTTTGTAAATTTATTCAGTATTTAAATTAGTGCAATATTTATAATTTTCCAAATATTATTTTCTTATTGCTATTGTTAATTTATTCTGTATTTAAATTAATGCAATATATTTATAATTTTTTAATTTCAAAATAAAAACGTTCAATAAATTTGAATGAGTTGTAGTCTTTATTGTATAATAAAGCTTGTGATACATGAGAAAAGTTGTGAAGATATCAGAAGCCCTAAATCGAAGGACAGACAATACAATTACCAAAAGAAAAAAGACAAAGGGAAACTGAAAATTGAGCCACATGAATCCCACCAGAAATTGGGAATTAACTCGGGTGCTGTGAATGGATAAGTAGTTCATGCTCCACTAATTGCACCCGTCATGTGTGATTGTTGTTTAAAGCCAAATGAGCAATTATTCAGCTATATTGTGGTGAGAAATTACGTTGGATGATATTATGATGTCTACTTTCTACTAGGCCAACATGATTTAGTTAGATCTTGATAGTGCCAACTTAATGAAACAACAGTCCTTCAGTAGACATGTTACCTAGTTAGATCTTGATAGTGTCAACTTACTGAAACAACAGTCCTTCAGTAGACATGTTACTTAGTTAGATCTTGATAGTACCAACTTACTGAAACAACAGTCCTTCAGTAGACATGTTACCTAGTTAGATCTTGATAGTGCCAACTTACTGAAACAACAGTCCTTCAGTAGACATGTTACCTAGTTAGATCTTGATAGTGTCAACTTACTGAAACAACAGTCCTTCAGTAGACATGTTACTTAGTTAGATCTTGATAGTACCAACTTACTGAAACAACAGTCCTTCAGTAGACATGTTACTTAGTTAGATCTTGATAGTACCAACTTACTGAAACAACAGTCCTCCAGTAGACATGTTACTTAGTTAGATCTTGATAGTGTCAACTTACTGAAACAACAGTCCTTCAGTAGACATGTTACTTAGTTAGATCTTGATAGTGTCAACTTACTGAAACAACAGTCCTTCAGTAGACATGTTACCTAGTTAGATCTTGATAGTGTCAACTTACTGAAACAACAGTCCTTCAGTAGACATGTTACTTAGTTAGATCTTGATAGTGCCAACTTACTGAAACAACAGTCCTTCAGTAGACATGTTACCTAGTTAGATCTTGATAGTGTCAACTTACTAAAACAACAGTCCTTCAGTAGACATGTTACTTAGTTAGATCTTGATAGTACCAACTTACTGAAACAACAGTCCTTCAGTAGACATGTTGCTTAGTTAGATCTTGATAGTACCAACTTACTGAAACAACAGTCCTTCAGTAGACATGTTACCTAGTTAGATCTTGATAGTGTCAACTTACTGAAACAACAGTCCTTCAGTAGACATGTTACTTAGTTAGATCTTGATAGTGTCAACTTACTGAAACAACAGTCCTTCAGTAGACATGTTACTTAGTTAGATCTTGATAGTGTCAACTTACTGAAACAACAGTCCTTCAGTAGACATGTTACTTAGTTAGATCTTGATAGTGTCAACTTACTGAAACAACAGTCCTTCAGTAGACATGTTACTTAGTTAGATCTTGATAGTACCAACTTACTGAAACAACAGTCCTTCAGTAGACATGTTACTTAGTTAGATCTTGATAGTGTCAACTTACTGAAACAACAGTCCTTCAGTAGACATGTTACTTAGTTAGATCTTGATAGTGTCAACTTACTGAAACAACAGTCCTTCAGTAGACATGTTACTTAGTTAGATCTTGATAGTGCCAACTTAAAGAAACAACAGTCCTTCAGTAGACATGTTACCTAGTTAGATCTTGATAGTGTCAACTTACTGAAACAACAGTCCTTCAGTAGACATGTTACTTAGTTAGATCTTGATAGTGTCAACTTACTGAAACAACAGTCCTTCAGTAGACATGTTACTTAGTTAGATCTTGATAGTGCCAACTTACTGAAACAACAGTCCTTCAGTAGACATGTTGCTTAGTTAGATCTTGATAGTGTCAACTTACTGAAACAACAGTCCTTCAGTAGACATGTTACTTAGTTAGATCTTGATAGTGCCAACTTACTGAAACAACAGTCCTTCAGTAGACATGTTACCTAGTTAGATCTTGATAGTGTCAACTTACTGAAACAACAGTCCTTCAGTAGACATGTTACTTAGTTAGATCTTGATAGTGCCAACTTACTGAAACAACAGTCCTTCAGTAGACATGTTACCTAGTTAGATCTTGATAGTGTCAACTTACTAAAACAACAGTCCTTCAGTAGACATGTTACTTAGTTAGATCTTGATAGTACCAACTTACTGAAACAACAGTCCTTCAGTAGACATGTTGCTTAGTTAGATCTTGATAGTACCAACTTACTGAAACAACAGTCCTTCAGTAGACATGTTACCTAGTTAGATCTTGATAGTGTCAACTTACTGAAACAACAGTCCTTCAGTAGACATGTTACTTAGTTAGATCTTGATAGTGTCAACTTACTGAAACAACAGTCCTTCAGTAGACATGTTACTTAGTTAGATCTTGATAGTGTCAACTTACTGAAACAACAGTCCTTCAGTAGACATGTTACTTAGTTAGATCTTGATAGTGCCAACTTACTGAAACAACAGTCCTTCAGTAGACATGTTGCTTAGTTAGATCTTGATAGTGTCAACTTACTGAAACAACAGTCCTTCAGTAGACATGTTACTTAGTTAGATCTTGATAGTGCCAACTTACTGAAACAACAGTCCTTCAGTAGACATGTTACCTAGTTAGATCTTGATAGTGTCAACTTACTGAAACAACAGTCCTTCAGTAGACATGTTACTTAGTTAGATCTTGATAGTGCCAACTTACTGAAACAACAGTCCTTCAGTAGACATGTTACCTAGTTAGATCTTGATAGTGTCAACTTACTGAAACAACAGTCCTTCAGTAGACATGTTACTTAGTTAGATCTTGATAGTGTCAACTTACTGAAACAACAGTCCTTCAGTAGACATGTTACCTAGTTAGATCTTGATAGTGTCAACTTACTGAAACAACAGTCCTTCAGTAGACATGTTACTTAGTTAGATCTTGATAGTGCCAACTTACTAAAACAGCAGTCCTTCAGTAGACATGTTACTTCACTTGGATGCATAACCCCGATTCTGAGGAAATCAGTCTGTGTTCTTACTCCTGAATACGGCATACTTAACTGAAAAGCAGCAAACACAAATTTTACAGTTTGGTTTGACCTGACAGGGGCTTGACAAACACAAATTTTACAGTCTGGTTTGACCTGACAGGGGCTTGACTTCACGAACTACCACACTTGAGGTGAGCATGCTAGCCATTGCACCACCGATATATAAGTAACAAGTAAAACATCAATGGGATAGTCACACAATTGTTTTGTAGATTCTGAGAGAAATGGTGAAATATGAAAAATCTGATGGACGCAGATGACAACTGTCTAGTTTGAACGTATGGCTTCTTCGATATTGAACAATTCAATAAAGAGAAAAAGTACATACAACCGGCTTAATCCAACCTCATATTTGTGCATGTCCTAAATCATGACCTGTATTTTCAATTTCATGTGTCTTTTTTTACTGTTCGGTTGTTTGATGTGGTTTTTCGCTTTGTTGATATTGATGGATTTGTTGACCATCTTTGTTTATATTTCTTTTTGTATGAAGAGTTTGGAGATATCAAACGGGTATAATTATGAATAATCCATAAATCGAAGGAGAGATAACACAAAGGAACGGATCATTTAACTTCCAGGGAGGGGCTATGGTTTTTTTCTAAAAAAATATTCTGATTCTCAATGTTGCTGAAAAAATATTCTGATTTTGGTGGAGGAAAAAAAAAATAATCTGATTCAGAGTTTTTGTCATATAACCTAGTGTTAAATTCTGGAAAACAATTCGTACTTTGCGCGACAAAAAAAAAATATTCTAACTCTCGTGTTGTCCGAAAAGAAATTTCTGAACGAAAAACAAACCATAGCCCCTCCACCATCCCCTTGCAAGTTAAATGGTCAGTCCTTATAGAAAAAAAAGAAAACAATTATCGATCTGTAAATTACAAAAAAGGGTGCACTCGACTCGCAGCCGCAACTGAAAATAATTACCAGTTGCTTGCCCATGGTCGGTGGTTCTCTCCGGGTATTCCGGCTTCTTCCACCACTAAAACTGGTTGCCATGATATAGCTGAAATATTGCTGAAAGTGGCGTTAAACACCAAAAATCAATCAATCAATCAATCAAGCAATTTTTTAGTTGATCATCTGGACATAGTTCATGTTGTATGTATTTTTGTAGATTTTGGCTACTACATGGATCCATTGACATGTATATTGTATTGCAGACGATTTCCTTCTGGAAATCTCGCCAAGACGTAGTGTAATTAAGGGAATACGATACAGTAGCAAGGGCAGATAATTACTTTGCCGAATACCGCATGTTGTTTTTGCGACGTCACAGTAACGAGCGCGACATTTTCCTCGGAAGTTGTATCGACGTCATAAAAAGCCGATTGCGTAAAAATTTGAAAGCACCTGCTTCAAGCCGAATAATGCCGTTTTTAAAAGAAGGAGAAATACGCCGTCGGAAAAAATGTTCAGAGCACTTGAAAGAGTTGGATAGGAATGTTGGTGAGACAGAGGTAGACCAGACAGACGCAAACCCTGGAACTGATTATAAAGATATATGCTGGCAGGATGGGAGACGAATAGTTGAACTAAAAACACTAGCAGAGCAATTAAACGCGTGTGACGGTTGTGATACACCGTTAAATCTAATGAACATTGAGCAAGAACGTGTGCACGGGTTAGGCAGTTGCTTATCTATTCGCTGTACAACTATAGCCGTTCTCTTTCATTTATTTCATTCTCCGGTTGCGTTTCCCTTTCATCCAATCCAAGGAAAACGGCGGGAAAGACTCCACGACGTTTTACCTATTAAAATACATTGTAAGGTAATTTGGCGCCGAAATTGACGATGTCTAGGCTTGTCATGAAAAATGCACGGTTTTTGTTCTGTAGCTAAAAAACAAGCACATGTACCCCTTTATTTTTTGGTAAAATTCTAAATAAAATCATTGCGAGAATATCATGACAAAATATTAAGAAAATATCAATTGTCATTTTTTTTCTACATGCAAATTTATTCATGAAGAAACCACTAAATAATCCATATTCCACAAATAAGTAGAATTTTTGGACTATTTAATCTATTATTGGCAATGTACATGTTCATCATCTTTGAACGAAATTATCATAGGAAGCTATTGCAAAAAACCGGATGCAATTATCTTTTACCGTTTTGAAATTGTGATATTTTCTTTACCGCTATAAAAAATCCGTATTTTAAAAATTTGTCGAAAAATGGTCAAAATTCGATCGTAAATATCTCGAAAACTAAGTCACGAAGGTATATTTTTCTTTGCATATTTGGAAAGAGCATGTCGAAATTGACCAAATCACGAATTTTCATGAAAAAATCAATTGGCAATCCCTACTGTATCGTATTCCCTTAATAGGGATTTACCGTGGAAACTGAATTATATTAATTTATTTTTTCTTCAAATTCAGTTGAATATTTCATTGCAAACAACCGCATTTTACAATTTACTGCCGAAACATCGTGACATCATTGTTTTCATTAGCGACGACCGACATTGACCTAGCACGATTGCGTCACAGTACATATCCTTCCGCGTTGGTCAGCGCATGTCAAATGATGAACTGACTCAAAACATTTCTGATATGGTCTAGTACGTCGACCCTAGTTTTATCTATCGGCACACTTCAAAGGAATGCGGCACAAATTACCGATAATTATAGATAAAGACTAATTAAGCACACCTTAAATGACCTTATAAATTTATGAATGGAGAAATTATCACTTTTTTATTACTCTGTGAAAGGAGGAGGGGGTATCGTTTACTTCTAAAATCGTATGTATTAAATTCGTCTTTCCAATGCTCTATAAAACCCTTACATATTATTAAAATTAACATCGCCATTATCTTTATTTTATATTTGACGCATGTCATCAAATAAGATACCGATTGTCTAGAGTATGGACACGTTTACTACGGCACTTAAGGGACCGACCATTTAACTTGAAAAGGGGGGGGGGGGTTATGGTTTTTTGTTTCGTTCAGAATTTTTTTTTCGGACAACACAAGAGTTAGATTTTTTTTTTCACGAGCA
Source organism: Bathymodiolus septemdierum (assembly GCA_963383655.1). Taxonomy (NCBI): domain Eukaryota; kingdom Metazoa; phylum Mollusca; class Bivalvia; order Mytilida; family Modiolidae; genus Bathymodiolus; species Bathymodiolus septemdierum. The sequence continues at coordinate 25,137,471 of OY726531.1, read as the reverse complement.
AATTGCGAATTTTTTTTCCACAATTAAACATTAGGTTATATGACAAAAACTCTGAATCAGATTATTTTTTTTTCCTCCACCAAAATCAGAATATTTTTTTTCAGCGACATTGGGAATCAGAATATTTTTTTAGAAAAAAAACCATAATCCCCCCTTCAAGTTAAATGGTCGTTCCCTAATAGAAATAGAAACGTCTTTTTGTAATCTATTGTTATAGTGATAGCAATAGATCACACCTGACCCAAAGCTAAATAAGGAATAATATTTTAGTTCAATGACATGAAAGTCTGTTGATGATACATCTCTATTGTATTAACGAAGGTTGTATAACATGTTATCTGTAGTAATCAACCCAGGACATTGATAACCTATAACACCAGATGTCGTACCTGTCCCTCACTTGATAATTAGATCTTTTTCAATATACTTTTATTATTGATGTGATTTTCAAGACATAATGATATACGGTATGTATGTTGTTTTACTTTACAGTTAGTTTAATTGGTGTTTAACGCAAATTAATAGCCACTGTAATATTTCAGTTTTATCTTGGCGGTAATTGGTGTTTAATGCAAATTAATTTCCACTGTAATATTTCAGTTTAATCGTGGCGGTAATTGGTGTTTAGGGTAATTAATTTCCACTGTAATATTTCAGTTTTATCGTGGCTGTAATTGGTTTTTAATGCAAATTAATTTCCACTGTCATATTTCAGTTTAATCGTGGCGGTAATTGGTGTTTAGGGTAATTAATTTCCACTGTGATATTTCAGTTTTATCTTGGCGGTAATTGGTGTTTAATGCAAATTAATTTCCACTGTAACATTTCAGTTTTATCTTGGCAGTAATTGGTGGAGGAATTTGGAAATCAGATAACCGGAGAAACCATAAACATATCATGAGTCACCGACAGTCTTTATCACATTACGTACATCTCACCAGACACGAAAATCGAACTCTCAACTGAAATGTAGTGGTGTCAGTGTAAATCACTGATTGTAAGTGTAGTAGTGTCAGTGTAAATCACTGATTGTAAGTGTAGTAGTGTCAGTGTTAGTCACTGATTGTAAATGTAGTGGTGTGAGTGTTAGTCACTGATTGTAAATGTAGTGGTGTCAGTGTTAGTAACTGATTGTAAATGTAGTGGTGTCAGTGTTACTCACTGATTGTAAATGTAGTGGTGTCAGTGTTACTCACTGATTGTAAATGTAGTGGTGTCAGTGTTACTCACTGATTGTAAATGTAGTGATGTCAGTGTTACTCACTGATTGTAAATGTAGTGGTGTCAGTGTTACTCACTGATTGTAAATGCAGTGGCGTCAGTGTTACTCACTGATTGTAAATGTAGTGGTGTCAGTGTTAGTAACTGATTGTAAATGTAGTGGTGTCAGTGTTACTCACTGATTGTAAATGTAGTGGCGTCCGTGTTAGTCACTGATTGTAAATGCAGGGGTGTCAGTGTTAGAAACTGATTTTAAAAGTAGTGGTGTCAGTGTTAGTCACTGATTGTAAATGTAGCGGTGTTAGAGTGTGTCACTGATTTTAAAAGTAGTGGTGTCAGTGTTACTCACTGATTGTAAATGTAGTGGCGTCCGTGTTAGTCACTGATATTAAATGTAGTGGTGTCAGTGTTAGTCACTGATTATAAGTGTAGTGGTGTCAGTGTTACTCACTGATTGTAAATGTAGTGGTTTCAGTGTTAGTAACTGATTGTAAATGTAGTGGTGTCAGTGTTACTCACTGATTGTAAATGTAGTGGTTTCAGTGTTAGTAACTGATTGTAAATGTAGTGGTGTCAGTGTTAGTCACTGATTGTAAATGTAGTGGTGTCAGTGTTACTCACTGATTGTAAATGTAGTGGTTTCAGTGTTAGTCACTGATTGTAAATGTAGTGGTGTGAGTGTTAGTCACTGATTGTAAATGTAGTGGTGTCAGTGTTAGTCACTGATTGTAAATGTAGTGGTGTCAGTGTTACTCACTGATTGTAAATGTAGTGGTTTCAGTGTTAGTAACTGATTGTAAATGTAGTGGTGTGAGTGTTAGTCACTGATTGTAAAAGTAGTGGTGTCAGTTTTACTCACTGATTGTAAATGTAATGGTGTCAGTGTTAATAACTGATTGTAAATGCAGTGGTGTCAGTGTTAGTAACTGATTGTAAATGTAGTGGTGTCAGTGTTAGTAACTGATTGTAAATGTAGTGGTGTTAGTGTTAGTAACTGATTGTAAATGCAGTGGTGTCAGTGTTAGTAACTGATTGTAAATGTAGTGATGTCAGTGTTACTCACTGATTGTAAAAGTAGTAGTATCAGTGTTACTCACTGATTGTAAATGTAATGGTGTCAGTGTAAGTAACTGATTGTAAATGTAGTGGTTTCAGTGTTAGTAACTGATTGTAAATGTAGTGATGTCAGTTATAGTAACTGATTGTAAATGTAGTGATGTCAGTTATAGTAACTGATTGTAAATGTAGTGGCGTCCGTGTTAGTCACTGATATTAAATATAGTGGTGTCAGTGTTAGTAACTGATTATAAATGTAGTGGTGTCAGTGTTAGTCACTGATTATAAATGTAGTGGTGTCAGTGTTAGTCACTGATTATAAATGTAGTGGTGTCAGTGTTAGTCACTGATTGTAAATGTAGTGGCGTCCGTGTTAGTCACTGATATTAAATATGGTGGTATCAGTGTTAGTAACTGATTGTAAATGTAGTGATGTCAGTTATAGTAACTGATTGTAAATGTAGTGGTGTCAGTGTTAGTCACTGATTGTATATGTAGTGGTGTCAGTGTTAGTCACTGATTGTAAATGTAGTGATGTCAGTGTTAGTCACTGATTGTAAATGTAGTGGTGTGAGTGTTAGTCACTGATTGTAAATGTAGTGGTGTCAGTGTTAGTCACTGATTGTAAATGTAGTGATATCAGTGTTAGTAACTGATTGTAAGTGTAGTTGTGTCATTGTTAGTCACTGATTGTAAGTGTAGTTTTGTCACTGTTAGCCACTGATTGTAAATGTAATGGTGTCAGGTGTCAGTGTTAGTCACTGATTGTAAGTGTAGTGATGTCAGTGTTAGTAACTGATTGTAAATGTAGTGATGTCAGTGTTAGTCATTGATTGTACATGTAGTGGTGTCTGTGTTAGTCACTGATTGTAAGTGTAGTGGTGTGAGTGCTACCCACTGATTGTAAATGTAGTGGTGTCAGTGTTAGTAACTGATTGTAAATGCAGTGGTGTCAGTGTTAGTCACTGATTGTAAAAATAGCGGTGTGAGTGTTAGTCACTGATTGTAAATGTAGTGGTGTCAGTGTTAGTAACTGATTGTAAATGTAGTAGTGTCAGTGTTAGTCACTGATTGTAAATGTAGTGATGTCAGTGTTAGTAACTGATTGTAAGTGTAGTGATGTCAGTGTTAGTCACTGATTGTAAATGTAGTGGTGTCATTGTTAGTCACTGATTGTAAATGTAGTGGTGTCAGTGTTAGACACTGATTGTAAATGTAGTGGTGTCAGTGTTAGTCACTGATTGTAAAAGTAGTGGTGTCAGTGTTAGTCACTGATTGTAAATGTAGTGGTGTCAGTGTTAGTAACTGATTGTAAATGTAGTGGTGTCAGTGTTAGTCACTGATTGTAAATGTAATGGTGTCAGTGTTAATAACTGATTGTAAATGCAGTGGTGTCAGTGTTAGTAACTGATTGTAAATGTAGTGGTGTCAGTGTTAGTAACTGATTGTAAATGCAGTGGTGTCAGTGTTAGTAACTGATTGTAAATGTAGTGATGTCAGTGTTACTCACTGATTGTAAAAGTAGTAGTATCAGTGTTACTCACTGATTGTAAATGTAATGGTGTCAGTGTTAGTAACTGATTGTAAATGTAGTGGTTTCAGTGTTAGTAACTGATTGTAAATGTAGTGATGTCAGTTATAGTAACTGATTGTAAATGTAGCGATGTCCGTTATAGTAACTGATTGTAAATGTAGTGGCGTCAGTGTTAGTCACTGATATTAAATATAGTGGTGTCAGTGTTAGTAACTGATTATAAATGTAGTGGTGTCAGTGTTACTCACTGATTATAAATGTAGTGGTGTCAGTGTTAGTCACTGATTATAAATGTAGTGGTGTCAGTGTTAGTCACTGATTGTAAATGTAGTGATGTCAGTGTTAGTCACTGATTGTAAATGTAGTGGTGTGAGTGTTAGTCACTGATTGTAAATGTAGTGGTGTCAGTGTTAGTCACTGATTGTAAATGTAGTGATATCAGTGTTAGTAACTGATTGTAAGTGTAGTTGTGTCATTGTTAGTCACTGATTGTAAGTGTAGTTTTGTCACTGTTAGCCACTGATTGTAAATGTAATGGTGTCAGTGTTAGTCACTGATTGTAAGTGTAGTTTTGTCATTGTTAGTCACTGATTGTAAGTGTAGTGATGTCAGTGTTAGTAACTGATTGTAAATGTAGTGGTGTGAGTGTTAGTCACTGATTGTAAATGTAGTGGTGTGAGTGTTAGTCACTGATTGTAAATGTAGTGATGTCAGTGTTAGTAACTGATTGTAAATGTAGTGGTGTCAGTGTTAGTAACTGATTGTAAATGTAGTGGTGTCAGTGTTAGTCACTGATTGTAAATGTAGTGGTGTCAGTGTTAGTCACTGATTGTAAATGTAATGGTGTCAGTGTTAGTAACTGATTGTAAATGTAGTGGTGTCAGTGTTAGTAACTGATTGTAAATGTAGTGGTGTCAGTGTTAGTAACTGATTGTAAATGCAGTGGTGTCAGTGTTAGTGACTGATTGTAAATGTAGTGATGTCAGTGTTACTCACTGATTGTAAAAGTAGTAGTATCAGTGTTACTCACTGATTGTAAATGTAATGGTGTCAGTGTTAGTAACTGATTGTAAATGTAGTGGTTTCAGTGTTAGTAACTGATTGTAAATGTAGTGATATCAGTTATAGTAACTGATTGTAAATGTAGTGATGTCAGTTATAGTAACTGATTGTAAATGTAGTGGCGTCCGTGTTAGTCACTGATATTAAATATAGTGGTGTCAGTGTTAGTAACTGATTATAAATGTAGTGGTGTCAGTGTTAGTCACTGATTATAAATGTAGTGGTGTCAGTGTTAGTCACTGATTATAAATGTAGTGGTGTCAGTGTTAGTCACTGATTGTAAATGTAGTGGCGTCCGTGTTAGTCACTGATATTAAATATGGTGGTATCAGTGTTAGTAACTGATTGTAAATGTAGTGATGTCAGTTATAGTAACTGATTGTAAATGTAGTGGTGTCAGTGTTAGTCACTGATTGTATATGTAGTGGTGTCAGTGTTAGTCACTGATTGTAAATGTAGTGATGTCAGTGTTAGTCACTGATTGTAAATGTAGTGGTGTGAGTGTTAGTCACTGATTGTAAATGTAGTGGTGTCAGTGTTAGTCACTGATTGCAAATGTAGTGATATCAGTGTTAGTAACTGATTGTAAGTGTAGTTGTGTCATTGTTAGTCACTGATTGTAAGTGTAGTTTTGTCACTGTTAGCCACTGATTGTAAATGTAATGGTGTGAGTGTTAGTCACTGATTGTAAGTGTAGTTTTGTCATTGTTAGTCACTGATTGTAAGTGTAGTGATGTCAGTGTTAGTAACTGATTGTAAATGTAGTGGTGTGAGTGTTAGTCACTGATTGTAAATGTAGTGGTGTGAGTGTTAGTCACTGATTGTAAATGTAGTGGTGTCAGTGTTAGTCACTGATTGTAAATATAGTGGTGTCAGTGTTAGTCACTGATTGTAAATGTAGTGATGTCAGTGTTAGTCACTGATTGTAAATGTAATGGTGTCAGTGTTAGTCACTGATTGTAAATGTAGTGATGTCAGTGTTAGTAACTGATTGTAAATGTAGTGGTGTCAGTGTTAGTCACTGATTGTAAATGTAATGGTGTCAGTGTTAGTCACTGATTGTAAATGTAGTGATGTCAGTGTTAGTAACTGATTGTAAATGTAGTGATGTCAGTGTTAGTAACTGATTGTAAATGTAGTGGTGTCAGTGTTAGTAACTGATTGTAAATGTAGTGATGTCAGTGTTAGTAACTGATTGTATATGTAGTGGTGTGAGTGTTAGTCACTGATTGTAAATGTAGTTTTGTCACTGTTAGTCACTGATTGTAAATGTAGTGATGTCAGTGTTAGTAACTGATTGTAAATGTAGTGATGTCAGTTATAGTAACTGATTGTAAATGTAGATATTAATCAAAATTACAGACGTTCACTTTCAGAAACTTGTATCCATTGCATTATGTAAACTATAAGTTAATTTCCGATTGCATGAATAGAAAATTCTAATGATGAATTAATTTGATTTAAATACAAAGTGAATTTGTTTATGTCAAAAATGTTGCATGTTGATATTTCCTATAATTAAATATAAAATATCATCTAATTACTTGGTAACAGTACATTCATTATTCTGGTGTCGTTTGATAGATTTTGTTTAAACCTTATTCGTTAGTTATATAATAGTTACTTATGTATAGGGCATTATCGTGATTTATTGACTGCCCAAGGGACAGTAGTATTGACTGAAAAAAAGATCCTCGCAAGCTTGTGTTACTTTCTCAGCTATTTTAATCACGGGTTTGAGAAGAATGTTTTCTATATGGGATATAAACTTACAAATACATCATGGGTGTCCATGGTTACCTAAACTATTGTTATTCATGCTGTTATAAATAATACCACAGTTCCCGAAGGAAATATTAGTTTAGAAATACAATATAGAACATCCGAAAGATTAAACGATTGGTGTTTTGACGTATTTAAGATATGGTAAGAACAAGTACATGTATGATTGACCAAGTATTATAACAGATAATGTTAACTGTTTTATCTACAATTATCTTAAACTACAACTGTATACAGATACCATCATCAAACTTGTCATTTTACATAGTACATTATCTATAATATAATTATGTTTCACAGAAACACCGATGCATAGAAATAGCACTTAGCACTAGTATCTCCTCTACTGTAGGGGCTTGTCACGTTTAGAAGTTTATCCCCCACTCCTGAAGCTTCACCTGACTTTCAGATCCATAATAAAGCTTGCCTCCACATTCGGGTTCATTCATACGCCTCTGTACTAGGTAGAACACATCTGAAAGGAGAGTCACTTGTGTGAAACCAATAACTAACACAAAGGACTGGACCCAACTGATACACTACTAACACAAAGGACTGAACCCAATAATACACAACTAACACAAAGGACTGGACCAATCTATTACACGACTAACACAAAGGACTGAACCCAATAATACACAACTAACACAAAGGACTGGACCAATCTATTACACGACTAACACAAAGGACTGGACCCAACTAATACACAACAAACACAAAGGACTAGACCCAGATATTACACAACTAGCACAAAGGACTGGACCCATCTAATACATTACTAACTCAAGTCACTGGACACAACTAATACACGACTAACACAAAGGACTGGAGCCAACTAATACGCAACTAACACAAAGGACTGGTCCCAACACATACACAACTAACACAAATGAGTGGAACCAACTAATACACAACTAACACAAAGGACTGGACCCAACTAATACACAATTAACACACAGTACTGGACTCAACTAATAAAAAACTAACACAAAGGACTGGACCCAACTAATGCACTACTAACACAAATGACTGGACCCAACTAATGCACTACTAACACAAATGACTGGACCCAACTAATGCACTACTAACACAAATGACTGGACACAACTAACGCACTACTAACACAAATGACTGGACCCAACTAATGCACTACTAACACAAATGACTGGACCCAACTAATGCACTACTAACACAAATGACTGGACCCAACTAATGCACTACTAACACAAATGACTGGACCCAACTAATGCACTACTAACACAAATGACTGGACCCAACTAATACAAAACTAACACAATGGACAGGACCCAACTAATGCACTACTAACACAAATGACTGGACCCAACTAACACACAACTCATACAAATGACTGGACCGAACTAATACACTACTAACACAAAGGACTGGAGCCAACTAATACGCAACTAACACAAAGGACTGGTCCCAACACATACACAACTAACACAAATGAGTGGAACCAACTAATACACAACTAACACAAAGGACTGGACCCAACTAATACACAATTAACACACAGTACTGGACTCAACTAATAAAAAACTAACACAAAGGACTGGACCCAACTAATGCACTACTAACACAAATGACTGGACCCAACTAATGCACTACTAACACAAATGACTGGACCCAACTAATGCACTACTAACACAAATGACTGGACACAACTAACGCACTACTAACACAAATGACTGGACCCAACTAATGCACTACTAACACAAATGACTGGACCCAACTAATGCACTACTAACACAAATGACTGGACCCAACTAATGCACTACTAACACAAATGACTGGACCCAACTAATGCACTACTAACACAAATGACTGGACCCAACTAATACAAAACTAACACAATGGACAGGACCCAACTAATGCACTACTAACACAAATGACTGGACCCAACTAACACACAACTCATACAAATGACTGGACCGAACTAATACACTACTAACACAAATGACTGAACCCAATTAATACACAACTAACACAAAGGACTGAACCCAATTAATACACAACTAAGACAAAGGACTGAACCCAATTAATATACAACTAACACAAAGGACTGGACCCAATTAATACACAACTAACAAAAAGGACTGGACCCAACTAATACACAACTAACACAAAGGACTGGACCCAATTAATACACAACTAACACAAAGGACTGAACTCAATTAATAAACAACAAGCACAAAGGACTGGATCCAACTAAAACACTACTAACACAAAGGACTGGACCCAACTAATGCACAACAAACACAAAGGACTGAACCCAACTAATACACAAAGGACTGGAGACAACTAATACACAACTAAAACAAAGGACTGGACACAACTAATACACAAGTAACACAAATGACTGGACCCAACTAATACACTACTAACACAAAGGACTGCAACCAACAAATACACTACTAACACAAAGGACTGAACCCAACTAATACACAACTAACACAAAAGACTAGACCCAACTTATACACTACTATCACAAAGGACTGGACCAAACGAATACACTACTAACACAAAGGACTTGACCCAACTAATACACAACTAACACAAAGGACTGGACCCAATTAATACACAACTAACACAAAGGACTGAACTCAATTAATAAACAACAAGCACAAAGGACTGGATCCAACTAATACACAACTAGCACAAAGGACTGGACCCAACTAAAACACTACTAACACAAAGGACTGGACCCAACTAATACACTACTAACAAAGGACTGGACCCAACTAATGCACAACTAACACAGAGGACTGAACCCAACTAATACACAAAGGACTGGTGACAACTAATACACAACTAAAACAAAGGACTGGACACAACTAATACACTACTAGCACAAAGGATTGGTCCCATCTAATACACAACTAACACAAAGGACTTGATCCAACTAATACACTACTAACACAAAGAACTGGACCCAACGAATACACTACTATCACAAAGGACTGGACTGAACTAATACACAACTAATAAAAAGGACCGGACCCAACTAATACACTACTAACACAATGGCCTTGACTCAACTAATACACAACTAACACAAAGAACTGGACCCTACTAATACACAACTAGCACAAAGGACTGGACCCAACTAATACACAACTAACACAAAGGACTGGACCCAAATAATACACTACTAACACAAAGGACTGGACCCAACTAATACACTACTAACACAAAGAACTGGACCCAACGAATACACTACTATCACAAAGGACTGGACTGAACTAATACACAACTAATAAAAAGGACCGGACCCAACTAATACACTACTAACACAATGGCCTTGACTCAACTAATACACAACTAACACAAAGAACTGGACCCTACTAATACACAACTAGCACAAAGGACTGGACCCAACTAATACACAACTAACACAAAGGACTGGACCCAAATAATACACTACTAACACAAAGGACTGGACCCAACGAATACACAGCTAACACAAAGGACTGGACCCAATTATACACTACTAACACAAAGGACTAGACCCATCTAATACACAACTCACACAAAGGACTGGACCCAACTAATACACAGCTAACACAAAGAACTGGACCCAACGAATACACTACTATCACAAAGGACTGGACCCAATTAATACACAACAAACACAAAGAACTGGACCCAACTAATACACTACTATCACAAAGGACTGGACCCAATTAATACACAACTATCACAAAGGACTGGACCCAATTAATGCACAACAAACACAAAGAATTGGACCCAATTAATGCACAACTAACACAAAGGACTGGACCCAACTAATACACAACTAACACAAAGGACTGGACCCAACTAATACACTACTAACACAAAGACTGGGCCCAACTAATACACAACTAACACAAAGGACTGGACCCAACTAATACACTACTCACACAAAAGACTGGACCCAACTAATACACTACTAACAAAGGACTGCACCCAACCATGCTCATATTACACATTTGTAATGTAATAGTGTCCATGTTACACATTTGTAATGTAATAGTGTTTATGGTACACATTTGTAATGTAATAGTGTCCATGTTACACATTTGTATTGTAATAGTGTCCATGTTACACATTTGTAATGTAATAGTGTTTATGTTACACATTTGTAATGTAATAGTGTCCATGTTACACATTTGTATTGTAATATTGTCCATGTTACACATTTGTTATGCAATATTGTCCATGTTACACATTTGTAATGTAATAGTGTCCATGTTACACATTTGTAATATAATAGTGTCCATGTTACACATATGTAATGTAATAGTGTTCAAGCTACACATTTGTATTGTAATAGTGTCCATGTTACACATGTGTGTGTGAATCAGAAATAGTAATGTAAAGATTAAAGCAGAACTGTCTTTGGCTTTGATAGTGGTATGATTTATAGGCACTGATATCTTAATACTATTTATGTATTAGGCATCCGTGATATAACCAGTTTTGTCGTAAGATATACATGTAAAAAGTTAATAGAAATGTGTAATGGGTATACACAAATACTTTTATGTCATATATTTGTGTAAACCGAGACCCTTTTTCCATTAGACATTGTTTTCAGCTCAGTGTGGACAAGAGAATTGGTTCGCGTCTTCGTTGTCATACAAAATGTTGATCATTGCTGTTACATTTTAATTTCAAATCCTAACCATACAACAAACTTGTATATCGTATCGGTCTATGGGCTATCATGGCTACAAGTCAAAATATAGGCGTATTTGTGATAACATATTGACATGATCTTACGTTAGTTTATACCTCAGATTTATTATTTTAGCTTCAGTATGGTGATGAGATGAGGATGCAACGTAACCATGTACGGTAAGCTATTTTAAATAACGTATCTGGTAATGTCAAAATGGCGAAATGTTATTGGTTGATTATAATGATTAATGAACATTTTATGACTACCAGAGTCCCAGGTGATTCTGTGGCTGCGAACGTATAATAACCGGTGTCATCATCACTAGTGTTTATGAGCACGATCTTCGTTAACATCGAAGTACACTCAATACCACTTTATTTTCGCCAGTGACTGGCTGAAGGTCGGTATTTGTCTCTGTGTACTCCGGATTCCTCCAACAATAAAACTGGTAATGCATGTATTTTTCATTTGCTCTCACTTAGGGAATACTGACTCTGATACTGAAAGTCAACGGTCAAGTATGACATCAAGCACATCAGGACGTTACCTATATGCACCACTGGCTGATATGGGGAGTCGCGAGATAATACCGGGCTGATATAGAAAAGGTCATCTATTAATCTCTATTTATCAACCCATGAAAGTATATCGACCTCGAACTTCGTCCTCTGTCGATTTACTTTCATCAGGTAGATAAGAGGTTTTTATATGGCAGTTTTCATATCGCATCCCATATCAACTAAGGACCCCCATATTACATGGGCGTCTCGGGATAATGTGGGGTGTGATATGAAAATTAACATATCATAACCTATTTATTATATACTTCCAATTCCATTAAATGACATTGAAAGGCTTAATGTTATTTTGAGGAAATGTTCTCATCTTACGCACAAATAAATAGCAGAAATATTGATACAAAGCTGTTAAAGTGATATATTTTTAAATAATCAGACTGCAATTTATTCTTAAAGAAATCAAATCGTGAAGAAGTCAGTATCCTCTGAACAAATAATATCAATATTTTGACGGATTTTTAAGAACTGTCTTTAATGTTAACATTGAACAAATAAATATGTACATTTTTTTCAATTCAATTTCTCATTTTCATTATGGATCTTCGTCTTAAATAAGGCCGTCAGGTTTCGGAAATCATGTATGCGTTAGATTTCACAAAAGTTATGAAGAACAATGGGAAAATATAATACATCAACAATAAAATTCCCGAAGTATGGGGATAAAAATAAAGACTTGAAAGATTTGTCTTAATCAGAATCAATAATATATGTTTGTACGTTTGAATATCATTGTTCTTGTATGCATAATTCATCACAGGCACTCGAATTCAGTACCCCCCTTTTTAGAGGACAAGCGAAGGTCGTTTTGAAAACTGGAGCGTTATTGTAAAATATCGAGTCGAAGCGAGGGTTCCCTCGTCGTATTTTTGACGTTTGTTTCTAACCTTTAGGATTTTTCAGTAAAACGGCAGCTGGACCTAGAAACAAAAGTTAGTAGAACGAGAGGGTTGTAACACGAAATGTTGTAAAATATGGATAAATGGCTTAAAGATATACTTCCAGATTAGATCCATACCATAATCGCGGGAGGGACCAAATGAGGAAAAAGGGGAGTCCGGAATTCGAGTGCCTGTCTAATATTCACCAGACATTTTTATATGGGGTTAGCGATACTGTAATTATTAAAAAAAAAAATATTGCTAATGCCCTTTTATAAAGACATTTGCTCATGCTTTAAATTCCCCTTTTCCCCTATATGCCCTTGTTAAATTAAAAATAAAAGACATTACGCGTGAATTCAAAGACGGAAAAAAATATCAGACTGAACATAAAACCTCATTTTATTTTGGATAACCGTAGATGTATCTTTTTCATGATGAAATCGACTCTGTGTTCTCTATCCACACTTTGATTTAAAGTTTGGTCCATTTTTTGCAGAAGACGGAAGTTTACAGTGCCTGATTAATAACAGATTCGGACATAATCACACATTTAAAATTCCGGAATAAAATATATATTTTATTTCTTTAAATTGTTTATTATAAGAATATTGGAGATGTTCTCAAAATGAAGCTATACTACTCGGTAAAATAGACACCATTTTGTGTTCCTTTGGAATTTCAGCCAAAGATGAAGAACTGGACCTCCGTCACTCTATTGGATTCCTAAATTACACAAGTGTCCTTACACACTGCACTATATTGCTGGGGCTGACAAATGCTACACAAAACCTCTTTCCAATTCTATCAACAGTCAATACAGAGCTTCAGAGTTACTGTGACACTAGCTAATCAATTGGTGGTGGTGTAAACAGATGTGGATTCTGAAAAAGTTTAAAAATCGGATCTTTAGTGTACGTACAATCAATGTCCCTCTTATAGATGAAATCCTTCCACTAAATAATTCTAAGTTTGGTGATTTTGTTTATCTCATCGAGCTTGAAATAAAGTATGTCACAGATACAGGTAGACCTGCTTCATACATTGATCTACACAGCGAAGACGAGTTAAGAACGAAACTTTACGACAAAAGATATGATTTCAATTTTCCCATTGTGAACTTTCCATTTATGTAGCAACATCCCAACACCACCTGTATATGGAGTATATAGCTCTCAGTTGGTACGATATTTCAGAGCTGGTGGTTTTTATCATGATTTCCTTGATAGAGAGTTGCTGCTAACAAAAGGCAGCTACTGAACCAAGTGTTCATAGTGATTAAGTTGACGTCATCACACGTTCTCCACTATGACTTGGTTTACCTATGTCACAAATGAGCATTGGCATTTTCCGTTTGTCGTCATCACAATCAAGTCCTTCCTTATTCATGACTTATCACCGGGTTTGTAACAAGAGTAATACGACGGGTGCCACTAGTGGAACATGCTTTTAGTGGTGTTCGCGTTGCGTGATCTTTAACCTTTTGTGTAGTAATTTGTATATCATTGTTTGTCCTTTTGCCCTTTTTCTTTTGGTCACTTCTCCGATTTGCGGCTTCTAATTACCCTTTGATATCTTCAAACCCATCATATAGCTGAACTCTAATTTGATGTTGAACAACGATCAATTAATAATTCTCTAGGGATTCTATATTTTCAAGTGTTTTTTCTCTATCTGTTAACTGTTTTCAACTGTTTAACTTTAAGGATACTCATTAAGAATATTCCCTACATCATTTTGGTATGATTTCATTATTTTCAGGTTTACATGCTGCTGTTGCCTGGCAACTAGTGTCTTTATAATTATTTATTTTTTGGGGAGTTTTCACCAAATGACAACCAGCCACCGATGTGCCCAATTTGAATTAAATATAAGTAAAAGGCTGAATGAATGTTTGAGTAAGAATATAAATTCATACAAGCAGGAATTCAAAAAATATTCCAAGGAGGTGATCAAAGTCACACAATTCACTACAAATAAGCAAGAGAACGAACATTCACGCTCATCAACAGGAATTACATGTAGAAATCCAAAGTATAATATTGCTTTTCTAAAAACACACAAGACAGCAAGCTCCACAATCACCAATATTGTTCAGAGGTTTGGTTACTATAGAAACCTTACGTTTGTCATGCCTCTTAAAGACATAAATCAACAAAGATACAACTATATCGGTAAACAAGGAGAATCCATTACACAGGATAACATTATCCCTAAGCTGGATGGTGAGCAATACAACATTCTATGTAATCATGTCGTGTATGATATGACGGCATTTCAAAATATTTTACCAAATAATACATTTCTATTCACGATGATCAGAGAGCCATTTAGTCAGTTTATTTCTACGTTGAATTATTATGGACATGCCTCTAATGGATATATATCATCGTTTTTAAATCAAAATGTATCAAATCCACTGTCAACATATCTACAATCACCATGGAGATTTGAGCCAGTCAATCCACATTATTCAATGACAAACAATAAAATGTCAATCGATCTTGGAATGCCAACCGGTCACATTAGAAATGGAAGTTTGATCAAATTTCATCTTCAGAAACTAAAAGCTAACTTTCACCTTGTTCTGCTGCAGGAATATTTTGACGAATCATTGATACTATTGAAACGCCATACTTGTTGGTCTTTTAAAGATGTGATCTATATATCCCATAATATATGGCCATTTCGGCGGGAATTCAACTTGTCTGCAGACGACATAAATAAACACCGATTGTGGAATACAGCCGACTATATGTTGTACGAAACGTTTTTCAAAGTATTTTGGGACAAAGTTTTAAAACAAAAAGACTTTTTCAGCGAAGTATTATATTTCAAACGCATTCAAAAGAAAGTCGCATTGCATTGTTCTGATGACAGAAGGTCAACAACTTTAACAATAATGCAATCAAAATGGAGTAAAGGATTTACACTGACATCAGAAGATTGTTACTTTATCAGAATGAATGAAGAAACATTTACCAAACACATTCATAAGAAAATGATGTTTCGTATCAACCCATTTGGTAATTTTTCATGGACACAAACAACAAAAAGGCAAAGAATAAACAAATTAGACAAACATTTATTTATGGATGATGATAATAAAATGAATGAGTGAGTGGTATATGTTTGATTAACGGCTTAACGCCAAAATGAGCAATTATTTAGCTATATCATGGCGAGAACAAGTTACATTCAATGCAATTATGATGAGGTCTTCTTTTTCACAGACCAACAACTTACTTGGATCTTTATATTGCCAACAACTGTCCGCAGCAAATACCAATATTATAGTCTTTTGGTTTGAGCTGACCGGGGCATGAACATAAACATCTACCGCACTCAAGCCCGCCCACTATTACGTCATCAATATGGTTAAATAAATAAAAATCATTTTAATGATTTCAGTATATATGAATCAATGATACTGTACTACTATCCTATGTTTTATCACATCATTATACTGTACTACTGTCCTATGTTTTATCACATCATTATACTGTACTACTGTCCTATGTTTTATCATATCATTATACTGTACTACTGTCCTATGCTTTATCACATCATTATACTGTACTACTGTCCTATGTTTTATCATATCATTATACTGTACTACTGTCCTATGTTTTATCATATCATTATACTGTACTACTGTCCTATGTTTTATCACATCATTGTACTGTACTACTGTCCTATGTTTTATCACATCATTATACTGTACTACTGTCCTATGTTTTATCATATCATTATACTGTACTACTGTCCTATGTTTTATCATACCATTATACTGTACTACTGTCCTATGTTTTATCACATCATTATACTGTACTGCTGTCCTATGCTTTATCATATCATTATACTGTACTACTGTCCTATGCTTTATCAAATAGTATATATACAACCGGTCACGTAAAAATACTCACAAAGACATTACGGTGTGTTTGATAAGTTAGGTAACAATAGTCTGTTTGATTCCTGACCGCTAATTTATATATAGATTTTCATTTTGTCATAGCAATATTTATTTAAAAAATGTATATATTCATTATCATATACAATGTACTTATTTATGATATCTATGATTTTGCATATGTAATACAAATGGTTAAGGTAAGTCTATATCACGATGAGGTGTAATACAGCATCCATGTGAGTGTACCATTGAGTGAGTGAGTGATTGTTGTTTAACGCCAACTCAGCAATTTTTCAGCTATATCATGGCGAGAACAAGTTAATTTTCAATCAGATGATGATGAGGTCCGCTTTGTTCTAGACCAACACGCTGAGTTGGAGAATTATAGTGCTAGCTCACTGAAACAACAGTTAGCGGGTAGATATGTCGCTCCACTCGGACACATTATTCTGATTCCGAGCCAACCAGTCTTTGTTCTTACTCCTTATTGCTGCGTACTTAGCGGAGAAGCAACAAATACCAATTTTATAGTCTTTGGTTTGATCCGACAGGGGCTCGAACCCACGATCTACCAAGGCAATCACGCAAACCATTACACCACGGATACGGTCTCCATGGGGGTGTAATATGGCATCAATATTACATGGGGTGCGATATGATTAAAACAAAATGGTGTCTAAGTCATCGCATGGCATCACTTTATTTTAAAAACAGTTGCAATATTTTTATAATAAACTTCCGTCGTCTGCAAATAAAACTGAAACAAACTTTGAATCAAAGTGTGAATAGGTATAAAACAGTCTCTTTTCATCCAAAACATGAGATTATTTTCGATTGTTGTGAAATTTGTCTTCATCTTTGAGAGGACGCATAGTTAATAAAAGGGACATGGAAGCATTAGCAATATATTTTAAAAAGGATTTGATTTGATTTATTGTGTTTAACGCCACTTTCAGCAATATTTCAGCTATATCATGGCGATCAGTTTTAGTGGTGCCTTACAATGCCACTGACATTCAAACACGTACATGTTATTGATTCTGATTGAAACAGTAGTCTCACATTTGTACCTCTACATTTCGGGAAATTCTTTTTAATGAATTTCATCAAATTGCATTAGTATTTCTAAACCTTGACAGCCCTGATATAATATGATAATTGGTCCATGATGAAAAACATTCATTTAAATGGGGGAAATAAACATGTGTTTATTTGTTCAATATTAACATTGATAAAAAATGTCCTTAAAAAATCGTCCAAATATTTAGATTATTTGTTCAAAGGACACTGAGTTCTTCACGATTTGATTTGTTTCAGAATACATTGCAGTTTGATTATTTATGGAATATATCACTCTTACTGTTTTGCATCAATATTTTTGCTATTATTTATTTGTAAGTAACATAAGAAAGCATCTTCAAATAATATTTTAGTCTTTAAATGTCTTTTAGACTTAATGGACTGAGGGACTGGTTGTTGTTTGATGCCAACACAGCAATTTTCAGCTATATCATGACGTTTTGTTCTGGACCAACACGCTTAGTTGAATTTGTATAGTGATAGCTCACTGAAACAACAATCCGCGGATAGACATGTCCCCACACTCGGACACATTATCCTGATTCCGAGCAAACCCGTCTTTGTTCTTTCTCCTTAATGCTGTAGGCTTAGCGGAGAAGCAACAAATAATAATTTTATAGTCTTTGGTTTGACCCCATCGAGGCACGAACCCACGATCTACCGCACTCGAGGCGAGCACTAGGCCTGATGCAATTGGAAGTATATGATGAACAGGTATATATCAGTTTTCATATTGAACTCCATATCAACCAGAGACAACCATGTTATCACTGTGGCCTTCGACCCCCTGGCTAATATGGGGTTGATATGCTGAGTGATATGAAAATTGCCATACAATAATTTTTTATTATTTATAGATAAAGAATCCAATAAGATGAAATTAAGTGAAAAACTTCATACCTGTTTCTGATGCTTTATTTGAAAAACAAAAATCAAAATCACACGTTAAGATAAAATATAAAATGGAAGGTACAGGTGGGTGTAGGGCATGGCAAGTACTGTCATTAAAACTAAGTTGTATGATGTGTAGTTTGTAATGTGTATAATGAGAGAATTTGTATTTTCCATGGACAAATGAGCTTGTAATAAAACGGGGGCCATTAAGTCGGTTTCCATAGACGTCTTAGGTCAGTATACAATTCAGGTGTTATTGAATAAACTATAGTTATAAAAAATAGCACATATTTATCATGATCTTACATATATATCAACATGAATTTATCAAGATTGTATAGACATGCTAGCACTGATTTATCATGATTTTACAGACATGCTAGCACTGATTTATCATGATTTTACAGACATGTTAGCACGGATTTATCATGATTTTACAGACATGTTAGCACCGATTTACCAAGATTTTACAGACATATCAACATGAATTTATTAAGATTTTAAATAGACATGCTAGCACGGACTTATCATGATCTTACAGACATGCTAGCACGGATTGATCATGATCTTACAGACATGCTAGCACTGACTTATCATGATCTTACAGACTTGTTAGCACTGATTTATCATGATCTTACAGACATGCTAGCACGGATTTATCATGATTTTACAGACATGTTAGTACGGATTTATCATGATTTTACAGACATGCTAGCACGGATTTATCATGATCTTACAGATATATCAACATGAATTTATCAAGATTTTATAGACATGATAGCACAGATTTATCATGATTTTATAGACACGCTAGTACAGATTTATCATGATTTTATAGAAATGCTAGCACTGATTTATCGAGATTTTAAACTTGAGCATCAAAGAAACGGACCATTAATGTGACTATGGTTAAAACATTCGTAAGATTGGTTATCAGGCTCTGATTTGTAAAATAAAATCTGTAAAAAAAAACTATTGATTGTGATGCAAATTATATTTATTCATAAGTAATAGAATAACATAGTTTTTATAATAATTCATTATTAAATTCTATAAATAAATGAAACAGTCACTAGACATTCAGACTCTTTCACGTCAGTAATAGAACGTTCAGATCAATAATAAATATATACCAAACTCTCTATAGAAGAACATAGTTTATAGTATAATTAATGTTTTACACCATGTTGTTCATTGCTAATTATATTCAGGCAGATCTACACGTATTTACAATGAACCATTCTATATTATACAATATGTCTGACTTTATATACATTCTAATATGATAATGTGTAAATTATAAAAAGTACATCATATATTATTAGGAACGTCTTCAAATACAACATGATTTGATTCCTTTCTTCCTAAATGTAATGATTATGATTGTTAGCCAATCAGACTAAAGTATTGATTGTCTGTCGACTTCCGGTCATTGCGTCATTCTTCTACACTGTATTGTCGGAAAACCTGTTTTTATTAAGTTTGTTATTTTGCAGAGGTATTTCACAAAATATAATCCCTTCATTCTTGTCATGAAAAAAGTTCATTGCTCTGAAAAAGTAAAAAATATTAGTTAACAATTGTCAATAGAAGAAGGTAAATATAAAGGTGTAATGGACAAACCATTCAGTGAATAGAAGAAGGTAAATATAAAGATGTAATGGACAAACCATTCAGTGAACAGGAGAAGGTAAATATAAAGATGTAATGGACATACCATTCAGTGAATAGAAGAAGGTAAATATAAAGATGTAATGGACAAACCATTCAGTGAACAGGAGAAGGTAAATATAAAGATGTAATGGACAAACCATTCAGTGAATAGAAGAAGGTAAATATAAAGATGTAATGGACAAACCATTCAGTGAACAGGAGAAGGTAAATATAAAGATGTAATGGACATACCATTCAGTGAATAGAAGAAGGTAAATATAAAGATGTAATGGACAAACCATTCAGTGAATAGAAGAAGGTAAATATAAAGATGTAATGGACATACCATTCAGTGAATAGGAGAAGGTAAATATAAAGATGTAATGGACATACCATTCAGTGAATAGAAGAAGGTAAATATAAAGATGTAATGGACAAACCATTCAGTGAATAGGAGAAGGTAAATATAAAGATGTAATGGACATACCATTCAGTGAATAGGAGAAGGTAAATATAGAGGTGTAATGGACAAACCATTCAGTGAATAGAAGAAGGTAAATATAGAGGTGTAATGGACATACCATTCAGTGAATAGGAGAAGGTAAATATAGAGGTGTAATGGACATACCATTCAGTGAATAGGAGAAGGTAAATATAGAGGTGTAATGGACATACCATTCAGTGAATAGGAGAAGGTAAATATAGAGGTGTAATGGACATACCATTCAGTGAATAGGAGAAGGTAAATATAAAGATGTAATGGACAAACCATTCAGTGAATAGAAGAAGGAAAATATAGAGGTGTAATGGACATACCATTCAGTGAATAGAAGAAGGTAAATATAAAGATGTAATGGACAAACCATTCAGTGAATAGGAGAAGGTACATATAAAGATGTAAATGGACAAACCATTCAGTGAATAGGAGAAGGTAAATATAAAGATGTAATGGACAAACCATTCATGTTAATTGTATTTACATTATGTATCATTTGGAAGAAATAAATAAAACAAAGCAATTTTAATTATGGGTGAGAGGAAGTTCGTGCTGTGACTATGCATAATTATATATATACGATAGCCATTTAAAATCCAGTCATGGTATCATGTGTATATATATATATTTACTGGTATTGTTTGGATTGTCAAAATTGTGATTTTTATGCTTCCTTTGATTAGAGTGTCTTTATGGTCATTATTAAATGGTAGTTAGATTTTTCTCTATCCACATAATCAGTGCTAATCATCTCTCACATTGTCAGTACGATTCTCGTTAATTACGAGATTTATCCGATACAATTTAGTTTGATAATATTTGCTAGTGATTTGTGGTTTTTCCGGTTTCCGCCACCAAGATAACTTTCATCTACGACATATCTGAAATATTGCTTAAAGTGTTGATAATCATAACTAGAGTCCTCTTGATGACATTATATTTTTTGCTTTATCTTAATAGTTATCACTGATCTTGTCCAGTGAAGACACATTGAGACACACACGATTATCCTAGTCAGAGAGTTGTGTTTGGCTGTTTATGAAACAGTGACAAAGGGTTGGCTAAATTTAGTTGAAGTCATCACTTCGAAAGTTTCACGGTCGCCACCATGACTTGGTTGACCGCTATGGAATATCTGTGTCACAAATGACCACGGATATGTTCCACTTGTCGTAAACACTTCCCGGTCCTTTCCTCATTCATGACATCACCGGGTTTGTAACTAGATTAACACGACGGGTGCCACTAGTGGAGCAGTAACTGCTTACCCTTCCGGAGGACATGAGTTCACCCCCGGCTTTTATTGGTGTTCGTTTTACTCGATTTGTAGTTTTATGTATATGTTTTGTAGATCGTTGTTTGTCCTTTTGTACTTTTTCTTTTGGCCATTGTATTGTCTGTTCTTCGATGTACGGATTCTGATTACCTCTTTGGTATCTTTAAACTCTTATTATGCCTATTATACCTGTAGTTTCTTTCTCTCTATGAAATCTCTAAGACGGTCTGTTGGAATGGATTTATGTCTTGTTTGTGTGTGAGAAGTAGAACAGTATTTCTGAATCCACATACTCTCTAAGCATTTCTGGCAAGTTGGGCGTTCGCTGAAATGGCAATAAAGAGTGTAAAAGTGTGAAAGTGTGAAAAGAATTTTGACTTCTATAGTCAAATAACTTTATAGATCAATTTTCAATGGGTTGATATAATCATTTTTTCTCTACTTTTGAAACCCATACGTCGAAAACTAACTCTTTTGAATACTGACTTTTTACTTATCATAATAATAAATTTAGTTTCCTGTCTTCAAAACGTCATTGACGATTCTAGTTTTGCTGGTATTTAGACATGTACCAAAAACAATCTTCTGAGAGTGTCGTTGTGCTCCATGTATATTATATTACCAGTGTTTAGATATGTATCATGACAAAGACAATCTTCTGAGTGTCATGGTGTTGTATGTATGTTATATTACCAGTGTTTAGATATGTATCATGACAAAGACAATCTTCTGAGTGTCATGGTGTTGCATGTATGTTATATTACTAGTGTTTAGATATGTATCATGACAAAGACAATCTTCTGAGTGTCATGGTGTTGCATGTATGTTATATTACCAGTGTTTAGATATGTATCATGACAAAGACAATCTTCTGAGTGTCATGGTGTTCCATGTATGTTATATTACCAGTGTTTAGATATGTATCATGACAAAGACAATCTTCTGAGTGTCATGGTGTTGCATGTATGTTATATTACCAGTGTTTAGATATGTATCATGACAAAGACAATCTTCTGAGTGTCATGGTGCTCCATGTGTGTTATATTACCAGTGTTTAGATATGTATCATGACAAAGACAATCTTCTGAGTGTCATGGTGTTGCATGTATGTTATATTACCAGTGTTTAGATATGTATCATGACAAAGACAATCTTCTGAGTGTCATGGTGCTCCATGTGTGTTATATTACCAGTGTTTAGATATGTATCATGACAAAGACAATCTTCTGAGTGTCATGGTGCTCCATGTGTGTTATATTACCAGTGTTTAGATATGTATCATGACAAAGACAATCTTCTGAGTGTCATGGTGTTGCATGTATGTTATATTACCAGTGTTTAGATATGTATCATGACAAAGACAATCTTCTGAGTGTCATGGTGTTCCATGTATGTTATATTACCAGTGTTTAGATATGTATCATGACAAAGACAATCTTCTGAGTGTCATGGTGTTGCATGTATGTTATATTACCAGTGTTTAGATATGTATCATGACAAAGACAATCTTCTGAGTGTCATGGTGTTGTATGTATGTTATATTACCAGTGTTTAGATATGTATCATGACAAAGACAATCTTCTGAGTGTCGTGGTGCTCCATGTATGTTATATTACCAGTGTTTAGATATGTATCATGACAAAGACAATCTTCTGAGTGTCATGGTGTTGCATGTATGTTATATTACTAGTGTTTAGATATGTATCATGACAAAGACAATCTTCTGAGTGTCATGGTGTTGCATGTATGTTATATTACCAGTGTTTAGATATGTATCATGACAAAGACAATCTTCTGAGTGTCATGGTGTTGCATGTGTGTTATATTACCAGTGTTTAGATATGTATCATGACAAAGACAATCTTCTGAGTGTCATGGTGTTGCATGTGTGTTATATTACCAGTGTTTAGATATGTATCATGACAAAGACAATCTTCTGAGTGTCATGGTGTTGCATGTATGTTATATTACTAGTGTTTAGATATGTATCATGACAAAGACAATCTTCTGAGTGTCATGGTGTTGCATGTATGTTATATTACCAGTGTTTAGATATGTATCATGACAAAGACAATCTTCTGAGTGTCATGGTGTTGCATGTATGTTATATTACCAGTGTTTAGATATGTATCATGACAAAGACAATCTTCTGAGTGTCATGGTGTTGCATGTGTGTTATATTACCAGTGTTTAGATATGTATCATGACAAAGACAATCTTCTGAGTGTCATGGTGTTGCATGTGTGTTATATTACCAGTGTTTAGATATGTATCATGACAAAGACAATCTTCTGAGTGTCATGGTGTTGCATGTATGTTATATTACTAGTGTTTAGATATGTATCATGACAAAGACAATCTTCTGAGTGTCATGGTGTTGCATGTATGTTATATTACCAGTGTTTAGATATGTATCATGACAAAGACAATCTTCTGAGTGTCATGGTGTTGCATGTGTGTTATATTACCAGTGTTTAGATATGTATCATGACAAAGACAATCTTCTGAGTGTCATGGTGTTGCATGTATGTTATATTACCAGTGGTTAGATATGTATCATGACAAAGACAATCTTCTGAGTGTCATGGTGTTGCATGTATGTTATATTACCAGTGTTTAGATATGTATCATGACAAAGACAATCTTCTGAGTGTCATGGTGTTGCATGTATGTTATATTACCAGTGTTTAGATATGTATCATGACAAAGACAATCTTCTGAGTGTCATGGTGTTGCATGTATGTTATATTACCAGTGTTTAGATATGTATCATGACAAAGACAATCTTCTGAGTGTCATGGTGTTGCATGTATGTTATATTACCAGTGTTTAGATATGTATCATGACAAAGACAATCTTCTGAGTGTCATGGTGTTGCATGTATGTTATATTACCAGTGTTTAGATATGTATCATGACAAAGACAATCTTCTGAGTGTCATGGTGTTGCATGTATGTTATATTACCAGTGTTTAGATATGTATCATGACA
Source organism: Bathymodiolus septemdierum (assembly GCA_963383655.1). Taxonomy (NCBI): domain Eukaryota; kingdom Metazoa; phylum Mollusca; class Bivalvia; order Mytilida; family Modiolidae; genus Bathymodiolus; species Bathymodiolus septemdierum. The sequence continues at coordinate 25,112,371 of OY726531.1, read as the reverse complement.
AAGACAATCTTCTGAGTGTCATGGTGTTGCATGTATGTTATATTACCAGTGTTTAGATATGTATCATGACAAAGACAATCTTCTGAGTGTCATGGTGTTGCATGTATGTTATATTACCAGTGTTTAGATATGTATCATGACAAAGACAATCTTCTGAGTGTCATGGTGTTGCATGTATGTTATATTACCAGTGTTTAGATATGTATCATGACAAAGACAATCTTCTGAGTGTCATGGTGTTGCATGTATGTTATATTACCAGTGTTTAGATATGTATCATGACAAAGACAATCTTCTGAGTGTCATGGTGTTCCATGTATGTTATATTACCAGTGTTTAGATATGTATCATGACAAAGACAATCTTCTGAGTGTCATGGTGTTGCATGTATGTTATATTACCAGTGTTTAGATATGTATCATGACAAAGACAATCTTCTGAGAGTGTCATGGTGTTGCATGTATGTTATATTACCAGTGTTTAGATATGTATCATGACAAAGACAATCTTCTGAGTGTCATGGTGTTGCATGTATGTTATATTACCAGTGTTTAGATATGTATCATGACAAAGACAATCTTCTGAGTGTCATGGTGTTGCATGTATGTTATATTACCAGTGTTTAGATATGTATCATGACAAAGACAATCTTCTGAGTGTCATGGTGTTGCATGTATGTTATATTACCAGTGTTTAGATATGTATCATGACAAAGACAATCTTCTGAGTGTCATGGTGTTGCATGTATGTTATATTACCAGTGTTTAGATATGTATCATGACAAAGACAATCTTCTGAGTGTCATGGTGTTGCATGTATGTTATATTACCAGTGTTTAGATATGTATCATGACAAAGACAATCTTCTGAGTGTCATGGTGTTGCATGTATGTTATATTACCAGTGTTTAGATATGTATCATGACAAAGACAATCTTCTGAGTGTCATGGTGTTGCATGTGTGTTATATTACCAGTGTTTAGATATGTATCATGACAAAGACAATCTTCTGAGTGTCATGGTGTTGCATGTATGTTATATTACCAGTGTTTAGATATGTATCATGACAAAGACAATCTTCTGAGTGTCATGGTGTTCCATGTGTGTTATATTACCAGTGTTTAGATATGTATCATGACAAAGACAATCTTCTGAGTGTCATGGTGTTGCATGTATGTTATATTACCAGTGTTTAGATATGTATCATGACAAAGACAATCTTCTGAGTGTCATGGTGTTGCATGTGTGTTATATTACCAGTGTTTAGATATGTATCATGACAAAGACAATCTTCTGAGTGTCATGGTGTTGCATGTATGTTATATTACCAGTGTTTAGATATGTATCATGACAAAGACAATCTTCTGAGTGTCATGGTGTTGCATGTGTGTTATATTACCAGTGTTTAGATATGTATCATGACAAAGACAATCTTCTGAGTGTCATGGTGTTGCATGTATGTTATATTACCAGTGTTTAGATATGTATCATGACAAAGACAATCTTCTGAGTGTCATGGTGTTCCATGTGTGTTATATTACCAGTGTTTAGATATGTATCATGACAAAGACAATCTTCTGAGTGTCATGGTGTTGCATGTGTGTTATATTACCAGTGTTTAGATATGTATCATGACAAAGACAATCTTCTGAGTGTCATGGTGTTCCATGTATGTTATATTACCAGTGTTTAGATATGTATCATGACAAAGACAATCTTCTGAGTGTCATGGGGTTCCATGTATGTTATATTACCAGTGTTTAGATATGTATCATGACAAAGACAATCTTCTGAGTGTCATGGTGTTGCATGTATGTTATATTACCAGTGTTTAGATATGTATCATGACAAAGACAATCTTCTGAGTGTCATGGTGTTGCATGTATGTTATATTACCAGTGTTTAGATATGTATCATGACAAAGACAATCTTCTGAGTGTCATGCTATTGCATGTATGTTATATTACCAGTGTTTAGATATGTATCATGACAAAGACAATCTTCTGAGTGTCATGGTGTTGCATGTATGTTATATTACCAGTGTTTAGATATGTATCATGACAAAGACAATCTTCTGAGTGTCATGCTATTGCATGTATGTTATATTACCAGTGTTTAGATATGTATCATGACAAAGACAATCTTCTGAGTGTCATGGTGTTGCATGTATGTTATATTACCAGTGTTTAGATATGTATCATGACAAAGACAATCTTCTGAGTGTCATGGTGTTGCATGTATGTTATATTACCAGTGTTTAGATATGTATCATGACAAAGACAATCTTCTGAGTGTCATGGTGTTGCATGTATGTTATATTACCAGTGTTTAGATATGTATCATGACAAAGACAATCTTCTGAGTGTCATGGTGTTCCATGTATGTTATATTACCAGTGTTTAGATATGTATCATGACAAAGACAATCTTCTGAGTGTCATGGTGTTGCATGTATGTTATATTACCAGTGTTTAGATATGTATCATGACAAAGACAATCTTCTGAGTGTCATGGTGTTGCATGTATGTTATATTACCAGTGTTTAGATATGTATCATGACAAAGACAATCTTCTGAGTGTCATGGTGTTCCATGTATGCTATATTACCAGTGTTTAGATATGTATCATGACAAAGACAATCTTCTGAGTGTCATGGTGTTGTATGTATGTTATATTACCAGTGTTTAGATATGTATCATGACAAAGACAATCTTCTGAGTGTCATGGTGTTGCATGTATGTTATATTACCAGTGTTTAGATATGTATCATGACAAAGACAATCTTCTGAGTGTCATGGTGTTCCATGTATGTTATATTACCAGTGTTTAGATATGTATCATGACAAAGACAATCTTCTGAGTGTCATGGTGTTGTATGTATGTTATATTACCAGTGTTTAGATATGTATCATGACAAAGACAATCTTCTGAGTGTCATGGTGTTGCATGTATGTTATATTACCAGTGTTTAGATATGTATCATGACAAAGACAATCTTCTGAGTGTCATGGTGTTGTATGTATGTTATATTACCAGTGTTTAGATATGTATCATGACAAAGACAATCTTCTGAGTGTCATGGTGTTGCATGTATGTTATATTACCAGTGTTTAGATATGTATCATGACAAAGACAATCTTCTGAGTGTCATGGTGTTGCATGTATGTTATATTACCAGTGTTTAGATATGTATCATGACAAAGACAATCTTCTGAGTGTCATGGTGTTGCATGTATGTTATATTACCAGTGTTTAGATATGTATCATGACAAAGACAATCTTCTGAGTGTCGTGGTGCTCCATGTGTGTTATATTACCAGTGTTTAGATATGTATCATGACAAAGACAATCTTCTGAGTGTCATGGTGTTGCATGTATGTTATATTACCAGTGTTTAGATATGTATCATGACAAAGACAATCTTCTGAGTGTCATGGTGTTGCATGTATGTTATATTACCAGTGTTTAGATATGTATCATGACAAAGACAATCTTCTGAGTGTCATGGTGTTGCATGTATGTTATATTACCAGTGTTTAGATATGTATCATGACAAAGACAATCTTCTGAGTGTCATGGTGTTGCATGTATGTTATATTACCAGTGTTTAGATATGTATCATGACAAAGACAATCTTCTGAGTGTCATGGTGTTGCATGTATGTTATATTACCAGTGTTTAGATATGTATCATGACAAAGACAATCTTCTGAGTGTCATGGTGTTGCATGTATGTTATATTACCAGTGTTTAGATATGTATCATGACAAAGACAATCTTCTGAGTGTCATGGTGTTGCATGTATGTTATATTACCAGTGTTTAGATATGTATCATGACAAAGACAATCTTCTGAGTGTCATGGTGTTGCATGTATGTTATATTACCAGTGTTTAGATATGTATCATGACAAAGACAATCTTCTGAGTGTCATGGTGCTCCATGTGTGTTATATTACCAGTGTTTAGATATGTATCATGACAAAGACAATCTTCTGAGTGTCGTGGTGCTCCATGTGTGTTATATTACCAGTGTTTAGATATGTATCATGACAAAGACAATCTTCTGAGTGTCATGGTGTTGCATGTATGTTATATTACCAGTGTTTAGATATGTATCATGACAAAGACAATCTTCTGAGTGTCATGGTGTTGCATGTATGTTATATTACCAGTGTTTAGATATGTATCATGACAAAGACAATCTTCTGAGTGTCATGGTGCTCCATGTGTGTTATATTACCAGTGTTTAGATATGTATCATGACAAAGACAATCTTCTGAGTGTCATGGTGTTGCATGTATGTTATATTACCAGTGTTTAGATATGTATCATGACAAAGACAATCTTCTGAGTGTCATGGTGTTGCATGTATGTTATATTATCAGTGTTTAGATATGTATCATGACAAAGACAATCTTCTGAGTGTCGTGGTGTTCCATGTATGTTATATTACCAGTGTTTAGATATGTATCATGACAAAGACAATCTTCTGAGTGTCGTGGTGTTCCATGTATGTTATATTACCAGTGTTTAGATATGTATCATGACAAAGACAATCTTCTGAGTGTCGTGGTGCTCCATGTGTGTTATATTACCAGTGTTTAGATATGTATCATGACAAAGACAATCTTCTGAGTGTCATGGTGCTCCATGTGTGTTATATTACCAGTGTTTAGATATGTATCATGACAAAGACAATCTTCTGAGTGTCGTGGTGCTCCATGTGTGTTATATTACCAGTGTTTAGATATGTATCATGACAAAGACAATCTTCTGAGTGTCATGGTGTTGCATGTATGTTATATTACCAGTGTTTAGATATGTATCATGACAAAGACAATCTTCTGAGTGTCATGGTGTTGCATGTATGTTATATTACCAGTGTTTAGATATGTATCATGACAAAGACAATCTTCTGAGTGTCATGGTGTTGTATGTATGTTATATTATCAGTGTTTAGATATGTATCATGACAAAGACAATCTTCTGAGTGTCATGGTGTTGCATGTATGTTATATTACCAGTGTTTAGATATGTATCATGACAAAGACAATCTTCTGAGTGTCATGATGTTCCATGTGTGTTATATTATCAGTGTTTAGATATGTATCATGACAAAGACAATCTTCTGAGTGTCATGGTGTTGCATGTATGTTATATTACCAGTGTTTAGATATGTATCATGACAAAGACAATCTTCTGAGTGTCATGGTGTTGCATGTGTGTTATATTACCAGTGTTTAGATATGTATCATGACAAAGACAATCTTCTGAGTGTCATGGTGTTGCATGTATGTTATATTACCAGTGTTTAGATATGTATCATGACAAAGACAATCTTCTGAGTGTCATGGTGTTGCATGTATGTTATATTACCAGTGTTTAGATATGTATCATGACAAAGACAATCTTCTGAGTGTCATGGTGTTCCATGTATGTTATATTACCAGTGTTTAGATATGTATCATGACAAAGACAATCTTCTGAGTGTCATGGTGTTGCATGTATGTTATATTACCAGTGTTTAGATATGTATCATGACAAAGACAATCTTCTGAGTGTCATGGTGTTGCATGTATGTTATATTACCAGTGTTTAGATATGTATCATGACAAAGACAATCTTCTGAGTGTCATGGTGTTGCATGTGTGTTATATTACCAGTGTTTAGATATGTATCATGACAAAGACAATCTTCTGAGTGTCGTGGTGTTGCATGTATGTTATATTACCAGTGTTTAGATATGTATCATGACAAAGACAATCTTCTGAGTGTCGTGGTGCTCCATGTGTGTTATATTACCAGTGTTTAGATATGTATCATGACAAAGACAATCTTCTGAGTGTCATGGTGTTCCATGTGTGTTATATTACCAGTGTTTAGATATGTATCATGACAAAGACAATCTTCTGAGTGTCATGGTGTTGCATGTATGTTATATTACCAGTGTTTAGATATGTATCATGACAAAGACAATCTTCTGAGTGTCATGATGTTCCATGTGTGTTATATTACCAGTGGTTAGATATGTATCATGACAAAGACAATCTTCTGAGTGTCATGGTGTTCCATGTATGTTATATTACCAGTGTTTAGATATGTATCATGACAAAGACAATCTTCTGAGTGTCATGGTGTTGCATGTATGTTATATTACCAGTGTTTAGATATGTATCATGACAAAGACAATCTTCTGAGTGTCATGGTGTTGCATGTATGTTATATTACCAGTGTTTAGATATGTATCATGACAAAGACAATCTTCTGAGTGTCATGGTGTTGCATGTGTGTTATATTACCAGTGTTTAGATATGTATCATGACAAAGACAATCTTCTGAGTGTCATGGTGTTGCATGTATGTTATATTACCAGTGTTTAGATATGTATCATGACAAAGACAATCTTCTGAGTGTCATGGTGTTGCATGTATGTTATATTACCAGTGTTTAGATATGTATCATGACAAAGACAATCTTCTGAGTGTCATGGTGTTGCATGTATGTTATATTATCAGTGTTTAGATATGTATCATGACAAAGACAATCTTCTGAGTGTCATGGTGTTGCATGTATGTTATATTACCAGTGTTTAGATATGTA